>CAXDIW010000422.1:0-335000 GCA_963989415.1 Cerceris ruficornis
CTGTTTGGATGCTTTGCATATATGTTTCTTAGACTATTTAGAAGCAATATATAGAAAGATTTCACCCGTCTACCTGTACTATTCATTGTTCTACTTGTAGAAAGTTACAAATAATTTCCATTTCATGATTATCAATGGGGCTCGGTGTTCACTTGAACTTGAAGATCAAAAAATTGGCGATTGTTACTGTTTAGATGCTTTGCATATAGGTTTCGTAGACTATATAGAAGCACCATATACAAAGATTTCAACCGTCTACCTGTTCCATTCATTATTCTACTTGTCGAAATTTACAAATAATTTCCTTTGAAGGATTAACAATGGGGCTCATTGTTCACTTAAACTTGAAGAACAAAAAATTGTTGAATTGTACTGTTTGGATGCTTTGCATATATGTTTCTTAGACTATATAGAAGCAATATATACAATGATTTCAACCGTCTACCTGTTCCATTCATTGTTCTACTTGACGAAATTTACAAATAATTTCCTTTAAAGGATTAACAATGGGGCTCGCAGTTCACTTAAACTTGAAGAGCAAAAAATTGGCGAATTGTACTGTTTGGACGCTTTGCATATATGTTTCTTAGACTATATAGAAGCAATATATACAAAGAATTCAACCGTCTACCTGTTCCATTCATTGTTCTACTTGACGAAATTTACAAATAATTTCCTTTAAAGGATTAACAATGGGGCTCGCAGTTCACTTAAACTTGAAGAGCAAAAAATTGGCGAATTGTACTGTTTGGACGCTTTGCATATATGTTTCTTAGACTATATAGAAGCAATATATACAAAGAATTCAACCGTCTACCTGTTCCATTCATTGTTCTACTTGTAGAAAGTTACAAATAATTTCCGATAAAGGATTAACCAATGGGGCTCGTTGTTCACTTAAACTTGAAGAACAAAAAATTAGCGAATGGTACTGTTTGGATGCTTTGCATATATGTTTCTTAGATTATATAGAAGCAATATATACAAATATTTCAACCGTCTACCTGTACCATTCATTGTTCTGCTTGTCGAAAATTACAAATAATTTCCTTTAAAGGATTAACAATGGGGCTCGTAGTTCACTTAAATTTGAAGAACAAAAAATTGGCGAATTGTACTGTTTGGATGCTTTGCATATTTGTTTCTTAGACTATTTAGAAGCAATATATAGAAAGATTTCACCCGTCTACCCGTACTATTCATTGTTCTACTTGTAGAAAGTTACAAATAATTTCCTTTAAAGGATTAAAAATGGGGCTCGTAGTTCACTTAAACTTGAAGAGCAAAAAATTGGCGAATTGTACTGTTTGGACGCTTTGCATATATGTTTCTTAGACTATATAGAAGCAATATATACAAAGAATTCAACCGTCTACCTGTTCCATTCATTGTTCTACTTGTCGAAAGTTACAAATAATTTCCGGTAAAGGATTAACCAATGGGGCTCGTTGTCCACTTAAACTTGAAGAACAAAAAATTGGCGAATGGTACTGTTTGGATGCTTTGCATATATGTTTCTTAGACTATTTAGAAGCAATATATAGAAAGATTTCACCCGTCTACCCGTACTATTCATTGTTCTACTTGTAGAAAGTTACAAATAATTTCCTTTAAAGAATTAAAAATGGGGCTCGTAGTTCACTTAAACTTGAAGAGCAAAAAATTGGCGAATTGTACTGTTTGAACGCTTTGCATATATGTTTCTTAGACTATATAGAAGCAATATATACAAAGAATTCAACCGTCTACCTGTTCCATTCATTGTTCTACTTGTCGAAAGTTACAAATAATTTCCGATAAAGGATTAACCAATGGGGCTCGTTGTTCACTTAAACTTGAAGAACAAAAAATTAGCGAATGGTACTGTTTGGATGCTTTGCATATATGTTTCTTAGATTATATAGAAGCAATATATACAAATATTTCAACCGTCTACCTGTACCATTCATTGTTCTGCTTGTCGAAAATTACAAATAATTTCCTTTAAAGGATTAACAATGGGGCTCGTAGTTCACTTAAAGTTGAAGAACAAAAAATTGGCGAATGGTACTGTTTGGATGCTTTGCATATATGTTTCTTAGATTATATAGAAGCAATATATACAAAGATTTCAACCGTCTACCTGTTCCATTCATTGTTCTACTTGTCGAAATTTACAAATAATTTCCTTTAAAGGATTAACAATGGGGCTCGTAGTTCACTTAAATTTGAAGAACAAAAAATTGGCGAATTGTACTGTTTGGATGCTTTGCATATTTGTTTCTTAGACTATTTAGAAGCAATATATAGAAAGATTTCACCCGTCTACCCGTACTATTCATTGTTCTACTTGTAGAAAGTTACAAATAATTTCCTTTAAAGGATTAAAAATGGGGCTCGTAGTTCACTTAAACTTGAAGAGCAAAAAATTGGCGAATTGTACTGTTTGGACGCTTTGCATATATGTTTCTTAGACTATATAGAAGCAATATATACAAAGAATTCAACCGTCTACCTGTTCCATTCATTGTTCTACTTGTCGAAAGTTACAAATAATTTCCGGTAAAGGATTAACCAATGGGGCTCGTTGTCCACTTAAACTTGAAGAACAAAAAATTGGCGAATGGTACTGTTTGGATGCTTTGCATATATGTTTCTTAGACTATTTAGAAGCAATATATAGAAAGATTTCACCCGTCTACCCGTACTATTCATTGTTCTACTTGTAGAAAGTTACAAATAATTTCCTTTAAAGAATTAAAAATGGGGCTCGTAGTTCACTTAAACTTGAAGAGCAAAAAATTGGCGAATTGTACTGTTTGAACGCTTTGCATATATGTTTCTTAGGCTATATAGAAGCAATATATACAAAGAATTCAACCGTCTACCTGTTCCATTCATTGTTCTACTTGTCGAAAGTTACAAATAATTTCCGATAAAGGATTAACCAATGGGGCTCGTTGTTCACTTAAACTTGAAGAACAAAAAATTGGCGAATGGTACTGTTTGGATGCTTTGCATATATGTTTCTTAGATTATATAGAAGCAATATATACAAAGATTTCAACCGTCTACCTGTACCATTCATTGTTCTACTTGTCGAAAGTTACAAATAATTTCCGATAAAGGATTAACCAATGGGGCTCGTTGTTCACGTAAACTTGAAGAACAAAAAATTGGCGAATGGTACTGTTTGGATGCTATGCATATATGTTTCTTAGACTATTTAGAAGCAATATATAGAAAGATTTCACCCGTCTACCCGTACTATTCATTGTTCTACTTGTAGAAAGTTACAAATAATTTCCATTAAAGGATTAAAAATGGGGCTCGTAGTTCACTTAAACTTGAAGAGCAAAAAATTGGCGAATTGTACTGTTTGGACGCTTTGCATATATGTTTCTTATGCTATATAGAAGCAATATATACAAAGAATTCAACCGTCTACCTGTTCCATTCATTGTTCTACTTGTCGAAAGTCACAAATAATTTCCGATAATGGATTAACCAATGGGGCTCGTTGTTCACTTAAACTTGAAGAACAAAAAATTGGCGAATGGTACTGTTTGGATGCTTTGCAGATATGTTTCTTAGACTATATAGAAGCAATATGTACAATGATTCCAACCGTCTACCTGTTCCATTCATTGTTCTACTTGTCGAAAGTTACAAATAATTCCCGTTAAGGGATTAACAATGGGGATCGAAGTTTACTTAAACTTGAAGAACAAGAAATTGGCGAATTGTACTGTTTGGATGCTTTGCATATATGTTTCTTAGACTATATAGAAGCAATATATACAATGATTTCAACCGTCTACCTATTCCATTCATTGTTCTACTTGCCGAAATTTACAAATAATTTCCATTAAAGGATTAACAATGGGGCTCGTAGTTCACTTAAACTTGAAGAACAAAAAATTTGCGAATGGTACTGTTTGGATGCTTTGAATATATGTTTCTTAGATTATATAGAAGCAATATATACAAAGATTTCAACCGTCTACCTGTTCCATTCATTGTTCTACTTGTCGAAAATTACAAGTAATTTCCGATAAAGGATTAACCATTGGGGCTCATTGTTCACTTAAACCTGAAAAACAAAAAATTGGCGAATTGTACTGTTTGGATGCTTTGCATATTTCTTTCTTAGACTATTTAGACGCAATATATAGAAGGATTTCACCCGTCTACCTGTACTATTCATAGTTCTACTTGTAGAAAGTTACAAATAATTTCCATTTCATGATTATCAATTGGGCTCGCTGTTCACTTAAACTTGAAGATCAAAAAATTGGCGATTGTTACTGCTTAGATGCTTTGCATATATGTTTCTTAGATTATATAGAAGCAATATATACAAAGATTTCAACCGTCTGCCTGTTCCATTCATTGTTCTACTTGTCGAAAATTACAAATAATTACCGATAAAGGATTAACCATTGGGGCTCATTGTTCACTTAAACTTGAAAACCAAAAAATTGGCGAATGGTACTGTTTAGATGCTTTGCATATATGTTTCTTAGACTATATAGAAGCAATATATAAAATGATTTCAACCGTCTACCAGTTCCATTCATTGTTCTACTTGTCGGAAGTTACAAATAATTTCCATTAAAGTATTAACAATGGGGCTCGTAGTTCACTTAAACATGAAGATGAAATAATTGGCGAAATGTACTGTATGGATGCTTTGCAGATATGTTTCTTAGACTATATAGAAGCAATATGTACAATGATTCCAACCGTCTACCTGTTCCATTCATTGTTCTACTTGTCGAAAGTTACAAATAATTCCCGTTAAGGGATTAACAATGGGGATCGAAGTTTACTTAAACTTGAAGAACAAGAAATTGGCGAATTGTACTGTTTGGATGCTTTGCATATATGTTTCTTAGACTATATAGAAGCAATATATACAATGATTTCAACCGTCTACCTGTTCCATTCATTGTTCTACTTGACGAAATTTACAAATAATTTCCTTTAAAGGATTAACAATGGGGCTCGCAGTTCACTTAAACTTGAAGAGCAAAAAATTGGCTAATTGTACTGTTTGGACGCTTTGCATATATGTTTCTTAGACTATATAGAAGCAATATATACAAAGAATTCAACCGTCTACCTGTTCCATTCATTGTTCTACTTGTCGAAAGTTACAAATAATTTCCGATAAAGGATTAACCAATGGGGCTCGTTGTTCACTTAAACTTGAAGAACAAAAAATTGGCGAATGGTACTGTTTGGATGCTTTGCATATATGTTTCTTAGACTATATAGAAGCAATATATAAAATGTTTTCAACCGTCTACCAGTTCCATTCATAGTTCTACTTGTCGGAAGTTACAAATAATTTCCGTTAAAGTATTAACAATGGGGCTCGTAGTTCACTTAAACATGAAGATGAAATAATTGGCGAAATGTACTGTATGGATGCTTTGCATATATGTTTCTTAGATTATATAGAAGCAATATATTCAATGATTTCAACCGTCTACCTGTACCATTCATTGTTCTACTTGACGAAATTTACAAATAATTTCCTTTAAAGGATTAACAATGGGGCTCGCAGTTCACTTAAACTTGAAGAGCAAAAAATTGGCGAATTGTACTGTTTGGACGCTTTGCATATATGTTTCTTAGACTATATAGAAGCAATATATACAAAGAATTCAACCGTCTACCTGTTCCATTCATTGTTCTACTTGTCGAAAGTTACAAATAATTTCCGATAAAGGATTAACCAATGGGGCTCGTTGTTCACTTAAACTTGAAGAACAAAAAATTGGCGAATGGTACTGTTTGGATGCTTTGCATATATGTTTCTTAGATTATATAGAAGCAATATATACAAAGATTTCAACCGTCTACCTGTACCATTCATTGTTCTACTTGTCGAAATTTACAAATAATTTCCTTTAAAGGATTAACAATGGGGCTCGTTGTTCACTTAAACTTGAAGAATAATAAATTGGCGAATTGTACTGTTTTGATGCTTTGCATATATGTTTCTTAGACTATTTAGAAGCAATATATAGAAAGATTTCAACCGTCTACCTGTTCCATTCACTGTTCTACTTGTCGAAAGTTACAAATAATTTCCGTTAAGGGATTAACAATGGGGATCGTAGTTTACTTAAACTTGAAGAACAAAAAATTGGCGAATTGTACTGTTTGGATGCTTTGCATATATGTTTCTTAGACTATATAGAAGCAATATATACTAAGATTTCAACCGTCTACCTGTTCCATTCATTGTTCTACTTGTCGAAAGTTACAAATAATTTCCGATAAAGGATTAACCATTGGGGCTCTTTGTTCACTTAAACTTGTAGAACAAAAAATTGGCGAATGGTACTGTTTGGATGCTTGCATATATGTTTCTTATAGTATATAGAAGCAATATATACAAAGATTTCAACCGTCTACCTGTTCCATTCACTGTTCTACTTGTCGAAAGTTACAAATAATTTCCGTTAAGGGATTAACAATGGGGATCGTAGTTTACTTAAACTTGAAGAACAAAAAATTGGCGAATTGTACTGTTTGTATGCTTTGCATAAATGTTTCTTACACTATATAGAAGCAATATATACAATGATTTCGACAGTCTACCTGTTCCATTCATTGTTCTACTTGTCGAAAGTTACAAATAATTTCCGATAAAGGATTAACCATTGGGGCTCATTGTTCACTTAAACTTGAAGAACAAAAAATTGGCGAATTGTACTGTTTGGATGCTTTGCATATATGTTTCTTATACTATATAGAAGCAATATATACAATGATTTCAACAGTCTACCTGTTCCATTCATTGTTCTACTTGTCGAAATTTACAAATAATTTCCGATAAAGGATTAACCATTGGGGCTCATTGTTCACTTAAACTTGAAGAACAAAAAATTGGCGAATTATACTGTTTGGATGCTTTGCATATATGTTTCTTAGACTATATAGAAGCAATATATACAAAGATTTCAACCGTCTACCTGTTCCATTCATTGTTCTACTTGTCGAAAGTTACAAATAATTTCGGATAAAGGATTAACCATTGGGGCTCTTTGTTCACTTAAACTTGTAGAACAAAAAATTGGCGAATGGTACTGTTTGGATGCTTTGCATATATGTTTCTTATACTATATAGAGGCAATATATACAAAGATTTCAACCGTCTACCTGTTCCATTCACTGTTCTACTTGTCGAAAGTTACAAATAATTTCCGTTAAGGGATTAACAATGGGGATCGTAGTTTACTTAAACTTGAAGAACAAAAAATTGGCGAATTGTACTGTTTGTATGCTTTGCATAAATGTTTCTTAGACTATATAGAAGCAATATATACAATGATTTCAACAGTCTACCTGTTCCATTCATTGTTCTACTTGTCGAAGGTTACAAATAATTTCCTTTAAAGGATTAACAATGGAGCTCGCAGTCCACTTAAACTTGAAGAACAAAAAATTGGCGAATGGTACTGTTTGGATGCTTTGCATATATGTTTCTTATACTATATAGAAGCAATAGATTCAAAGATTTCAACCGTCTACCTGTTCCATTCAATGTTCTACTTGTCGAAAGTTACAAATAATTTCCTTTAAAGGATTAACAATGGAGCTCGCAGTTCACTTATACTTGAAGAACAAAAAATTGGCGAATGGTACTGTTTGGATGCTTTGCATATATGTTTCTTATACTATATAGAAGCAATAGATTCAAAGATTTCAACCGTCTACCTGTTCCATTCAATGTTCTACTTGTCGAAAGTTACAAATAATTTCCGATAAAGGATTAACCATTGGGGCTCATTGTTCACTTAAACTTGAAGAACAAAAAATTGGCGAATTGTACTGTTTGGATGCTTTGCACATATGTTTCTTATACTATATAGAAGCAATATATACAATGATTTCAACAGTCTACCTGTTCCATTCATTGTTCTACTTGTCGAAATTTACAAATAATTTCCGATAAAGGATTAACCATTGGGGCTCATTGTTCACTTAAACTTGAAGAACAAAAAATTGGCGAATTGTACTGTTTGGATGCTTTGCATATATGTTTCTTAGACTACATAGAAGCAATATATACAAAGATTTCAACCGTCTACCTGTTCCATTCATTGTTCTACTTGTCGAAAGTTACAAATAATTTCCGATAAAGGATTAACCATTGGGGCTCTTTGTTCACTTAAACTTGTAGAACAAAAAATTGGCGAATGTTACTGTTTGGATGCTTTGCATATATGTTTCTTATACTATATAGAGGCAATATATACAAAGATTTCAACCGTCTACCTGTTCCATTCACTGTTCTACTTGTCGAAAGTTACAAATAATTTCCGTTAAGGGATTAACAATGGGGATCGTAGTTTACTTAAACTTGAAGAACAAAAAATTGGCGAATTGTACTGTTTGTATGCTTTGCATAAATGTTTCTTAGACTATATAGAAGCAATATATACAATGATTTCAACAGTCTACCTGTTCCATTCATTGTTCTACTTGTCGAAGGTTACAAATAATTTCCTTTAAAGGATTAACAATGGAGCTCGCAGTTCACTTAAACTTGAAGAACAAAAAATTGGCGAATGGTACTGTTTGGATGCTTTGCATATATGTTTCTTATACTATATAGAAGCAATAGATTCAAAGATTTCAACCGTCTACCTGTTCCATTCAATGTTCTACTTGTCGAAAGTTACAAATAATTTCCTTTAAAGGATTAACAATGGAGCTCGCAGTTCACTTAAACTTGAAGAGCAAAAAATTGGCTAATTGTACTGTTTGGACGCTTTGCATATATGTTTCTTAGACTATATAGAAGCAATATATACAAAGAATTCAACCGTCTACCTGTTCCATTCATTGTTCTACTTGTCGAAAGTTACAAATAATTTCCGATAAAGGATTAACCAATGGGGCTCGTTGTTCACTTAAACTTGAAGAACAAAAAATTGGCGAATGGTACTGTTTGGATGCTTTGCATATATGTTTCTTAGACTATATAGAAGCAATATATAAAATGTTTTCAACCGTCTACCAGTTCCATTCATAGTTCTACTTGTCGGAAGTTACAAATAATTTCCGTTAAAGTATTAACAATGGGGCTCGTAGTTCACTTAAACATGAAGATGAAATAATTGGCGAAATGTACTGTATGGATGCTTTGCATATATGTTTCTTAGATTATATAGAAGCAATATATTCAATGATTTCAACCGTCTACCTGTACCATTCATTGTTCTACTTGACGAAATTTACAAATAATTTCCTTTAAAGGATTAACAATGGGGCTCGCAGTTCACTTAAACTTGAAGAGCAAAAAATTGGCGAATTGTACTGTTTGGACGCTTTGCATATATGTTTCTTAGACTATATAGAAGCAATATATACAAAGAATTCAACCGTCTACCTGTTCCATTCATTGTTCTACTTGTCGAAAGTTACAAATAATTTCCGATAAAGGATTAACCAATGGGGCTCGTTGTTCACTTAAACTTGAAGAACAAAAAATTGGCGAATGGTACTGTTTGGATGCTTTGCATATATGTTTCTTAGATTATATAGAAGCAATATATACAAAGATTTCAACCGTCTACCTGTACCATTCATTGTTCTACTTGTCGAAATTTACAAATAATTTCCTTTAAAGGATTAACAATGGAGCTCGCAGTTCACTTATACTTGAAGAACAAAAAATTGGCGAATGGTACTGTTTGGATGCTTTGCATATATGTTTCTTATACTATATAGAAGCAATAGATTCAAAGATTTCAACCGTCTACCTGTTCCATTCAATGTTCTACTTGTCGAAAGTTACAAATAATTTCCGATAAAGGATTAACCATTGGGGCTCATTGTTCACTTAAACTTGAAGAACAAAAAATTGGCGAATTGTACTGTTTGGATGCTTTGCACATATGTTTCTTATACTATATAGAAGCAATATATACAATGATTTCAACAGTCTACCTGTTCCATTCATTGTTCTACTTGTCGAAATTTACAAATAATTTCCGATAAAGGATTAACCATTGGGGCTCATTGTTCACTTAAACTTGAAGAACAAAAAATTGGCGAATTGTACTGTTTGGATGCTTTGCATATATGTTTCTTAGACTACATAGAAGCAATATATACAAAGATTTCAACCGTCTACCTGTTCCATTCATTGTTCTACTTGTCGAAAGTTACAAATAATTTCCGATAAAGGATTAACCATTGGGGCTCTTTGTTCACTTAAACTTGTAGAACAAAAAATTGGCGAATGTTACTGTTTGGATGCTTTGCATATATGTTTCTTAGACTATATAGAAGCAATATATACAAAGATTTCAACCGTCTACCTGTTCCATTCATTGTTCTACTTGTCGAAAGTTACAAATAATTTCCGATAAAGGATTAACCATTGGGGCTCATTGTTCACTTAAACTTGAAAAACAAAAAATTGGCGAATGGTACTGTTTGGATGCTTTGCATATATGTTTCTTAGACTATATAGAAGCAATATATACAAAGATTTCAACCGTCTACCTTTTCCATTCATTGTTCTTCTTGTCGAAAGTTACAAATAATTTCCGATAACGGATTAACCATTGGGGCTCATTGTTCACTTAAACTTGAAGAACAAAAAATTGGCGAATGGTACTGTTTGGATGCTTTGCATATATGTTTCTTAGACTATATAGAAGCAATATATACAAAGATTTCAACCGTCTACCTTTTCCATTCATTGTTCTTCTTGTCGAAAGTTACAAATAATTTCCGATAACGGATTCACCATTGGGGCTCATTGTTCACTTAAACTTGAAGAACAAAAAATTGGCGAATTGTACTTTTTGGATGCTTTGCATATATGTTTCTTATACTATATAGAAGCAATATATACAAAGATTTCAATCGTCTACCTGTTCCATTCACAGTTCTACATGTCGAAAGTTACAAATAATTTCCGATAATGGATTAACAATGGGGCTCATTGTTCACTTAAACTTGAAGAACAAAAAATTGGCCAATTGTACTGTTTGGATGCTTTGCATATATGTTTCGTAGACTATATAGAAGCAATATATACAAATATTTCAACCGTCTACCTTTTCCATTCATTGTTCTGCTTGTCAAAAGTTACAAATAATTTCCGATAACGGATTAACCATTGGGGCTCATTGTTCACTTAAACTTGAAGAACAAAAAATTGGCGAATTGTACTGTTTGGATGCTTTGCATATATGTTTCTTATACTATATAGAAGCAATATATACAAAGATTTCAACCGTCTACCTGTTCCATTCATTGTTCTACTTGTCGAAAGTTACAAATAATTTCCGATAAAGGATTAACCATTGGGGCTCTTTGTTCACTTAAACTTGTAGAACAAAAAATTGGCGAATGGTACTGTTTGGATGCTTTGCATATATGTTTCTTATACTATATAGAAGCAATATATACAAAGATTTCAATCGTCTACCTGTTCCATTCACAGTTCTACTTGTCGAAAATTACAAATAATTTCCGATAACGGATTAACCATTGGGGCTCATTGTTCACTTAAACTTGAAGAACAAAAAATTGGCGAATTGTACTGTTTGGATGCTTTGCATATATGTTTCTTATACTATATAGAAGCAATATATACAAAGATTTCAATCGTCTACCTGTTCCATTCACAGTTCTACATGTCGAAAGTTACAAATAATTTCCGATAAAGTATTAACCATTGGTGCTCATTGTTCACTTAAACTTGAAGAACAAAAAATTGGCGAATGGTACTGTTTGGATGCTTTGCATATATGTTTCTTATACTATATAGAAGCAATATATACAAAGATTTCAATCGTCTACCTGTTCCATTCACAGTTCTACTTGTCGAAAATTACAAATAATTTCCGATAAAGGATTAACCATTGGGGCTCTTTGTTCACTTAAACTTGTAGAACAAAAAATTGGCGAATGGTACTGGATGGATGCTTTGAATATATGTTTCTTATACTATATAGAAGCAATATATACAAAGATTTCAACCGTCTACCTGTTCCATTCACTGTTCTACTTGTCGAAAGTTACAAATAATTTCCGTTAAGGGATTAACAATGGGGATCGTAGTTCACTTAAACCTGAAGAACAAAAAATTGGCGAATTGTACTGTTTGGATGCTTTGCGTACATGTTTCTTAGACTATATGGAAGCAATATATACAAAGATTTCAACCGTCTACGTGTTCCAATCATTGTTCTACTTGTCGAAATTTACAGATAATTTCCTTTAAAGGATTAACAATGGGGCTCGTTGTTCACTTAAACTTGAAGAACAAAAAAGTGGCGAATGGTACTGTTTGGATGCTTTGCATATATGTTTCTTAGACTATAAGGAAGCAATATATACATTGATTTCAACCGTCTACCTGTTCCATTCATTGTTCTACTTGTCGCAAGTTACAAATAATTTCCGTTAAAGTATTAACAATGGGGCTCGTAGTTCACTTAAACTTGAAGATCAAATAATTGGCGAATTGTACTGTTTGGATGATTTGCATATATGTTTCTTAGACTATATAGAAGCAATATATACAAAGATTTCAACCGTCTACCTGTTCGATTCACTGTTCTACTTGTCGAAATTTACAAATAATTTCCTTTAAAGGATTAACAATGGGGCTCGTAGTTCACTTAAACTTGAAGAACAAAAAATTGGCGAATGGTACTGTTTGGATGCTTTGCATATATGTTTCTTATACAATATAGAAGCAATATATACAAAGATTTCAACCGTCTACCTGTTCCATTCATTGCTCTACTTGTCGAAAGTTACAAATAATTTCCGGTAAGGGATTAACAATGGGGATCGTAGTTTACTTAAACTTGAAGAACAAAAAATTGGCGAATTATACTGTTTGGATGCTTTGCATAAATGTTTCTTAGACTATATAGAAGCAATATATACAATGATTTCAACAGTCCACCTGTTCCATTCATTGTTCTACTTGTCGAAAGTTACAAATAATTTCCTTTAAAGGATTAACAATGGGGCTCATTGTTCACTTAAACTTGAAGAACAAAAAATTGGCGAATGGTACTGTTTGGATGCTTTGCATATATGTTTCTTAGACTATATAGAAGCAATATAAACATTGATTTCAACCGGCTACCAGTTCCATTCATTGTTCTACTTCTCGCAAGTTACAAATAATTTCCGTTATAGTATTAACAATGGGGCTCGTAGTTCACTTAAACTTGAAGAACAAAAAATTGGCGAATGGTACTGTTTGGTTTCTTTGCATATATGTTTCTTAGATTATATAGAAGCAATATATACAAAGATTTCAACCGTCTACCTGTTCCATTCATTGTTCTACTTGTCGAAAATTACAAATAATTTCCGATAAAGGATTAACCATTGGGGCTCATTGTTCACTAAACTTGAAGAACAAAAAATTGTCGAATTGTACTGTTTGGATGCTTTGCATATATGTTTCTTAGACTATATAGAAGCAATATATACAAAGATTTCAACCGGCTACCTGTTCCATTCATTGTTCTACTTGTCGAAATTTACAAATAATTTCCGATAAAGGATTAACCATTGGGTCTCATTGTTCACTTAAACTTGAAGAACAAAAAATTGGCGAATTGTACTGTTTGGATGCTTTGCATATATGTTTCATAGACTATATAGAAGCAATATATACAAAGATTTCAACCGTCTACCTGTTCCATTCATTGTTCTACTTGTCGAAAGTTATAAATAATTTCCTTTAAAGGATTAACAATGGGGCTCGTTGTTCACTTAAACTTGAAGAACAATAAATTGGCGAATTGTGCTGTTTGGATGCTTTGCATGTATGTTTCTTAGACTATATAGAAGCAATATATACAAAGATTTCAACCGTCTACCTGTTCCATTCATTGTTCTACTTGTCGAAAGTTACAAATAATTTCCGATAACGGATTAACCATTGGGGCTCATTGTTCACTTAAACTTGAAGAACAAAAAATTGTCGAATGGTACTGTTTGGATGCTTTGCATATATGTTTCTTAGATTATATAGAAGCAATATATACAAAGATTTCAACCGTCTACCTGTTCATTCATTGTTCTACTTGTCGAAAATTACAAATAATTTCCGATAAAGGATTAACCATTGGGGCTCATTGTTCACTAAACTTGAAGAACAAAAAATTCAACCGTCTACCTGTTCCATTCATTGTTCTACTTGTCGAAAGTTACAAATAATTTCCGTTAAGGGATTAACAATGGGGATCGTAGTTTACTTAAACTTGAAGAACAAAAAATTGGCGAATTGTACTGTTTGTATGCTTTGCATAAATGTTTCTTAGACTATATAGAAGCAATATATACAATGATTTCAACAGTCTACCTGTTCCATTCATTGTTCTACTTGTCGAAGGTTACAAATAATTTCCTTTAAAGGATTAACAATGGAGCTCGCAGTTCACTTAAACTTGAAGAACAAAAAATTGGCGAATGGTACTGTTTGGATGCTTTGCATATATGTTTCTTATACTATATAGAAGCAATAGATTCAAAGATTTCAACCGTCTACCTGTTCCATTCAATGTTCTACTTGTCGAAAGTTACAAATAATTTCCTTTAAAGGATTAACAATGGAGCTCGCAGTTCACTTATACTTGAAGAACAAAAAATTGGCGAATGGTACTGTTTGGATGCTTTGCATATATGTTTCTTATACTATATAGAAGCAATAGATTCAAAGATTTCAACCGTCTACCTGTTCCATTCAATGTTCTACTTGTCGAAAGTTACAAATAATTTCCGATAAATGATTAACCATTGGGGCTCATTGTTCACTTAAACTTGAAGAACAAAAAATTGGCGAATTGTACTGTTTGGATGCTTTGCACATATGTTTCTTATACTATATAGAAGCAATATATACAATGATTTCAACAGTCTACCTGTTCCATTCATTGTTCTACTTGTCGAAATTTACAAATAATTTCCGATAAAGGATTAACCATTGGGGCTCATTGTTCACTTAAACTTGAAGAACAAAAAATTGGCGAATTGTACTGTTTGGATGCTTTGCATATATGTTTCTTAGACTACATAGAAGCAATATATACAAAGATTTCAACCGTCTACCTGTTCCATTCATTGTTCTACTTGTCGAAAGTTACAAATAATTTCCGATAAAGGATTAACCATTGGGGCTCTTTGTTCACTTAAACTTGTAGAACAAAAAATTGGCGAATGTTACTGTTTGGATGCTTTGCATATATGTTTCTTATACTATATAGAGGCAATATATACAAAGATTTCAACCGTCTACCTGTTCCATTCACTGTTCTACTTGTCGAAAGTTACAAATAATTTCCGTTAAGGGATTAACAATGGGGATCGTAGTTTACTTAAACTTGAAGAACAAAAAATTGGCGAATTGTACTGTTTGTATGCTTTGCATAAATGTTTCTTAGACTATATAGAAGCAATATATACAATGATTTCAACAGTCTACCTGTTCCATTCATTGTTCTACTTGTCGAAGGTTACAAATAATTTCCTTTAAAGGATTAACAATGGAGCTCGCAGTTCACTTAAACTTGAAGAACAAAAAATTGGCGAATGGTACTGTTTGGATGCTTTGCATATATGTTTCTTATACTATATAGAAGCAATAGATTCAAAGATTTCAACCGTCTACCTGTTCCATTCAATGTTCTACTTGTCGAAAGTTACAAATAATTTCCTTTAAAGGATTAACAATGGAGCTCGCAGTTCACATAAACTTGAAGAGCAAAAAATTGGCTAATTGTACTGTTTGGACGCTTTGCATATATGTTTCTTAGACTATATAGAAGCAATATATACAAAGAATTCAACCGTCTACCTGTTCCATTCATTGTTCTACTTGTCGAAAGTTACAAATAATTTCCGATAAAGGATTAACCAATGGGGCTCGTTGTTCACTTAAACTTGAAGAACAAAAAATTGGCGAATGGTACTGTTTGGATGCTTTGCATATATGTTTCTTAGACTATATAGAAGCAATATATAAAATGTTTTCAACCGTCTACCAGTTCCATTCATAGTTCTACTTGTCGGAAGTTACAAATAATTTCCGTTAAAGTATTAACAATGGGGCTCGTAGTTCACTTAAACATGAAGATGAAATAATTGGCGAAATGTACTGTATGGATGCTTTGCATATATGTTTCTTAGATTATATAGAAGCAATATATTCAATGATTTCAACCGTCTACCTGTACCATTCATTGTTCTACTTGACGAAATTTACAAATAATTTCCTTTAAAGGATTAACAATGGAGCTCGCAGTTCACTTAAACTTGAAGAGCAAAAAATTGGCGAATTGTACTGTTTGGACGCTTTGCATATATGTTTCTTAGACTATATAGAAGCAATATATACAAAGAATTCAACCGTCTACCTGTTCCATTCATTGTTCTACTTGTCGAAAGTTACAAATAATTTCCGATAAAGGATTAACCAATGGGGCTCGTTGTTCACTTAAACTTGAAGAACAAAAAATTGGCGAATGGTACTGTTTGGATGCTTTGCATATATGTTTCTTAGATTATATAGAAGCAATATATACAAAGATTTCAACCGTCTACCTGTACCATTCATTGTTCTACTTGTCGAAATTTACAAATAATTTCCTTTAAAGGATTAACAATGGGGCTCGTTGTTCACTTAAACTTGAAGAATAATAAATTGGCGAATTGTACTGTTTTGATGCTTTGCATATATGTTTCTTAGACTATTTAGAAGCAATATATAGAAAGATTTCAACCGTCTACCTGTTCCATTCACTGTTCTACTTGTCGAAAGTTACAAATAATTTCCGTTAAGGGATTAACAATGGGGATCGTAGTTTACTTAAACTTGAAGAACAAAAAATTGGCGAATTGTACTGTTTGGATGCTTTGCATATATGTTTCTTAGACTATATAGAAGCAATATATACTAAGATTTCAACCGTCTACCTGTTCCATTCATTGTTCTACTTGTCGAAAGTTACAAATAATTTCCGATAAAGGATTAACCATTGGGGCTCTTTGTTCACTTAAACTTGTAGAACAAAAAATTGGCGAATGGTACTGTTTGGATGCTTGCATATATGTTTCTTATAGTATATAGAAGCAATATATACAAAGATTTCAACCGTCTACCTGTTCCATTCACTGTTCTACTTGTCGAAAGTTACAAATAATTTCCGTTAAGGGATTAACAATGGGGATCGTAGTTTACTTAAACTTGAAGAACAAAAAATTGGCGAATTGTACTGTTTGTATGCTTTGCATAAATGTTTCTTACACTATATAGAAGCAATATATACAATGATTTCGACAGTCTACCTGTTCCATTCATTGTTCTACTTGTCGAAAGTTACAAATAATTTCCGATAAAGGATTAACCATTGGGGCTCATTGTTCACTTAAACTTGAAGAACAAAAAATTGGCGAATTGTACTGTTTGGATGCTTTGCATATATGTTTCTTATACTATATAGAAGCAATATATACAATGATTTCAACAGTCTACCTGTTCCATTCATTGTTCTACTTGTCGAAATTTACAAATAATTTCCGATAAAGGATTAACCATTGGGGCTCATTGTTCACTTAAACTTGAAGAACAAAAAATTGGCGAATTATACTGTTTGGATGCTTTGCATATATGTTTCTTAGACTATATAGAAGCAATATATACAAAGATTTCAACCGTCTACCTGTTCCATTCATTGTTCTACTTGTCGAAAGTTACAAATAATTTCGGATAAAGGATTAACCATTGGGGCTCTTTGTTCACTTAAACTTGTAGAACAAAAAATTGGCGAATGGTACTGTTTGGATGCTTTGCATATATGTTTCTTATACTATATAGAGGCAATATATACAAAGATTTCAACCGTCTACCTGTTCCATTCACTGTTCTACTTGTCGAAAGTTACAAATAATTTCCGTTAAGGGATTAACAATGGGGATCGTAGTTTACTTAAACTTGAAGAACAAAAAATTGGCGAATTGTACTGTTTGTATGCTTTGCATAAATGTTTCTTAGACTATATAGAAGCAATATATACAATGATTTCAACAGTCTACCTGTTCCATTCATTGTTCTACTTGTCGAAGGTTACAAATAATTTCCTTTAAAGGATTAACAATGGAGCTCGCAGTTCACTTAAACTTGAAGAACAAAAAATTGGCGAATGGTACTGTTTGGATGCTTTGCATATATGTTTCTTATACTATATAGAAGCAATAGATTCAAAGATTTCAACCGTCTACCTGTTCCATTCAATGTTCTACTTGTCGAAAGTTACAAATAATTTCCTTTAAAGGATTAACAATGGAGCTCGCAGTTCACTTATACTTGAAGAACAAAAAATTGGCGAATGGTACTGTTTGGATGCTTTGCATATATGTTTCTTATACTATATAGAAGCAATAGATTCAAAGATTTCAACCGTCTACCTGTTCCATTCAATGTTCTACTTGTCGAAAGTTACAAATAATTTCCGATAAAGGATTAACCATTGGGGCTCATTGTTCACTTAAACTTGAAGAACAAAAAATTGGCGAATTGTACTGTTTGGATGCTTTGCACATATGTTTCTTATACTATATAGAAGCAATATATACAATGATTTCAACAGTCTACCTGTTCCATTCATTGTTCTACTTGTCGAAATTTACAAATAATTTCCGATAAAGGATTAACCATTGGGGCTCATTGTTCACTTAAACTTGAAGAACAAAAAATTGGCGAATTGTACTGTTTGGATGCTTTGCATATATGTTTCTTAGACTACATAGAAGCAATATATACAAAGATTTCAACCGTCTACCTGTTCCATTCATTGTTCTACTTGTCGAAAGTTACAAATAATTTCCGATAAAGGATTAACCATTGGGGCTCTTTGTTCACTTAAACTTGTAGAACAAAAAATTGGCGAATGTTACTGTTTGGATGCTTTGCATATATGTTTCTTAGACTATATAGAAGCAATATATACAAAGATTTCAACCGTCTACCTGTTCCATTCATTGTTCTACTTGTCGAAAGTTACAAATAATTTCCGATAAAGGATTAACCATTGGGGCTCATTGTTCACTTAAACTTGAAGAACAAAAAATTGGCGAATGGTACTGTTTGGATGCTTTGCATATATGTTTCTTAGACTATATAGAAGCAATATATACAAAGATTTCAACCGTCTACCTTTTCCATTCATTGTTCTTCTTGTCGAAAGTTACAAATAATTTCCGATAACGGATTAACCATTGGGGCTCATTGTTCACTTAAACTTGAAGAACAAAAAATTGGCGAATGGTACTGTTTGGATGCTTTGCATATATGTTTCTTAGACTATATAGAAGCAATATATACAAAGATTTCAACCGTCTACCTTTTCCATTCATTGTTCTTCTTGTCGAAAGTTACAAATAATTTCCGATAACGGATTCACCATTGGGGCTCATTGTTCACTTAAACTTGAAGAACAAAAAATTGGCGAATTGTACTTTTTGGATGCTTTGCATATATGTTTCTTATACTATATAGAAGCAATATATACAAAGATTTCAATCGTCTACCTGTTCCATTCACAGTTCTACATGTCGAAAGTTACAAATAATTTCCGATAATGGATTAACAATGGGGCTCATTGTTCACTTAAACTTGAAGAACAAAAAATTGGCCAATTGTACTGTTTGGATGCTTTGCATATATGTTTCGTAGACTATATAGAAGCAATATATACAAATATTTCAACCGTCTACCTTTTCCATTCATTGTTCTGCTTGTCAAAAGTTACAAATAATTTCCGATAACGGATTAACCATTGGGGCTCATTGTTCACTTAAACTTGAAGAACAAAAAATTGGCGAATTGTACTGTTTGGATGCTTTGCATATATGTTTCTTATACTATATAGAAGCAATATATACAAAGATTTCAACCGTCTACCTGTTCCATTCATTGTTCTACTTGTCGAAAGTTACAAATAATTTCCGATAAAGGATTAACCATTGGGGCTCTTTGTTCACTTAAACTTGTAGAACAAAAAATTGGCGAATGGTACTGTTTGGATGCTTTGCATATATGTTTCTTATACTATATAGAAGCAATATATACAAAGATTTCAATCGTCTACCTGTTCCATTCACAGTTCTACTTGTCGAAAATTACAAATAATTTCCGATAACGGATTAACCATTGGGGCTCATTGTTCACTTAAACTTGAAGAACAAAAAATTGGCGAATTGTACTGTTTGGATGCTTTGCATATATGTTTCTTATACTATATAGAAGCAATATATACAAAGATTTCAATCGTCTACCTGTTCCATTCACAGTTCTACATGTCGAAAGTTACAAATAATTTCCGATAAAGTATTAACCATTGGTGCTCATTGTTCACTTAAACTTGAAGAACAAAAAATTGGCGAATGGTACTGTTTGGATGCTTTGCATATATGTTTCTTATACTATATAGAAGCAATATATACAAAGATTTCAATCGTCTACCTGTTCCATTCACAGTTCTACTTGTCGAAAATTACAAATAATTTCCGATAAAGGATTAACCATTGGGGCTCTTTGTTCACTTAAACTTGTAGAACAAAAAATTGGCGAATGGTACTGGATGGATGCTTTGAATATATGTTTCTTATACTATATAGAAGCAATATATACAAAGATTTCAACCGTCTACCTGTTCCATTCACTGTTCTACTTGTCGAAAGTTACAAATAATTTCCGTTAAGGGATTAACAATGGGGATCGTAGTTCACTTAAACCTGAAGAACAAAAAATTGGCGAATTGTACTGTTTGGATGCTTTGCGTACATGTTTCTTAGACTATATGGAAGCAATATATACAAAGATTTCAACCGTCTACGTGTTCCAATCATTGTTCTACTTGTCGAAATTTACAGATAATTTCCTTTAAAGGATTAACAATGGGGCTCGTTGTTCACTTAAACTTGAAGAACAAAAAAGTGGCGAATGGTACTGTTTGGATGCTTTGCATATATGTTTCTTAGACTATAAGGAAGCAATATATACATTGATTTCAACCGTCTACCTGTTCCATTCATTGTTCTACTTGTCGCAAGTTACAAATAATTTCCGTTAAAGTATTAACAATGGGGCTCGTAGTTCACTTAAACTTGAAGATCAAATAATTGGCGAATTGTACTGTTTGGATGATTTGCATATATGTTTCTTAGACTATATAGAAGCAATATATACAAAGATTTCAACCGTCTACCTGTTCGATTCACTGTTCTACTTGTCGAAATTTACAAATAATTTCCTTTAAAGGATTAACAATGGGGCTCGTAGTTCACTTAAACTTGAAGAACAAAAAATTGGCGAATGGTACTGTTTGGATGCTTTGCATATATGTTTCTTATACAATATAGAAGCAATATATACAAAGATTTCAACCGTCTACCTGTTCCATTCATTGCTCTACTTGTCGAAAGTTACAAATAATTTCCGGTAAGGGATTAACAATGGGGATCGTAGTTTACTTAAACTTGAAGAACAAAAAATTGGCGAATTATACTGTTTGGATGCTTTGCATAAATGTTTCTTAGACTATATAGAAGCAATATATACAATGATTTCAACAGTCCACCTGTTCCATTCATTGTTCTACTTGTCGAAAGTTACAAATAATTTCCTTTAAAGGATTAACAATGGGGCTCATTGTTCACTTAAACTTGAAGAACAAAAAATTGGCGAATGGTACTGTTTGGATGCTTTGCATATATGTTTCTTAGACTATATAGAAGCAATATATACATTGATTTCAACCGGCTACCAGTTCCATTCATTGTTCTACTTCTCGCAAGTTACAAATAATTTCCGTTATAGTATTAACAATGGGGCTCGTAGTTCACTTAAACTTGAAGAACAAAAAATTGGCGAATGGTACTGTTTGGTTTCTTTGCATATATGTTTCTTAGATTATATAGAAGCAATATATACAAAGATTTCAACCGTCTACCTGTTCCATTCATTGTTCTACTTGTCGAAAATTACAAATAATTTCCGATAAAGGATTAACCATTGGGGCTCATTGTTCACTAAACTTGAAGAACAAAAAATTGTCGAATTGTACTGTTTGGATGCTTTGCATATATGTTTCTTAGACTATATAGAAGCAATATATACAAAGATTTCAACCGGCTACCTGTTCCATTCATTGTTCTACTTGTCGAAATTTACAAATAATTTCCGATAAAGGATTAACCATTGGGTCTCATTGTTCACTTAAACTTGAAGAACAAAAAATTGGCGAATTGTACTGTTTGGATGCTTTGCATATATGTTTCATAGACTATATAGAAGCAATATATACAAAGATTTCAACCGTCTACCTGTTCCATTCATTGTTCTACTTGTCGAAAGTTATAAATAATTTCCTTTAAAGGATTAACAATGGGGCTCGTTGTTCACTTAAACTTGAAGAACAATAAATTGGCGAATTGTGCTGTTTGGATGCTTTGCATGTATGTTTCTTAGACTATATAGAAGCAATATATACAAAGATTTCAACCGTCTACCTGTTCCATTCATTGTTCTACTTGTCGAAAGTTACAAATAATTTCCGATAACGGATTAACCATTGGGGCTCATTGTTCACTTAAACTTGAAGAACAAAAAATTGTCGAATGGTACTGTTTGGATGCTTTGCATATATGTTTCTTAGATTATATAGAAGCAATATATACAAAGATTTCAACCGTCTACCTGTTCATTCATTGTTCTACTTGTCGAAAATTACAAATAATTTCCGATAAAGGATTAACCATTGGGGCTCATTGTTCACTAAACTTGAAGAACAAAAAATTCAACCGTCTACCTGTTCCATTCATTGTTCTACTTGTCGAAAGTTACAAATAATTTCCGTCAAGGGATTAACAATAGGGATCGCAGTTTACTTAAACTTGAAGAACAAAAAATTGGCGAATGGTACTGTTTGGATGCTTTGCATATATGTTTCTTAGACTATATGGAAGCAATATATACAAAGATTTCAAACGTCTACGTGTTCCAATCATTGTTCTACTTGTCGAAATTTACAAATAATTTCCTTTAAAGGATTAACAATGGGGCTCGTTGTTCACTTAAACTTGAAGAACAATAAATTGGCGAATTGTACTGTTTGGATGCTTTGCATATATGTTTCTTAGACTATATAGAAGCAATATATACGAAGAATTCAACCGTCTACCTGTTCCATTCATTGTTCTACTTGTCGAAAGTTACAAATAATTTCCGATAAAGGATTAACCATTGGGGCTCATTGTTCACTTAAACTTGAAAAACAAAAAATTGGCGAATGGTACTGTTTGGATGCTTTGCATATATGTTTCTTAGACTTTATAGAAGCAATATATACAATGATTTCAACAGTCTACCTGTTCCATTCATTGTTCTACTTGTCGAAACTTACAAATAATTTCCTTTAAAGGATTAACAATGGGGCTCGTAGTTCACTTAAACTTGAAGAACAAAAAATTGGGGAATGGTACTGTTTGGAAGCTTTGCATATATGTTTCTTAGACTATTTAGATGCAATATATAGAAAGATTTCACCCGTCTACCTGTACTATTCATTGTTCTACTTGTCGATAGTTACAAATAATTTCCGATAAAGGATTAACCATTGGGGCTCATTGTTCACTTAAACTTGAAAAACAAAAAATTGGCGAATGGTACTGTTTGGATGCTTTGCATATATGTTTCTTAGACTTTATAGAAGCAATATATACAATGATTTCAACAGTCTACCTGTTCCATTCATTGTTCTACTTGTCGAAACTTACAAGTAATTTCCTTTAAAGGATTAACAATGGGGCTCGTAGTTCACTTAAACTTGAAGAACAAAAAATTGGCGAATGGTACTGTTTGGAAGCTTTGCATATATGTTTCTTAGACTATTTAGATGCAATATATAGAAAGATTTCACCCGTCTACCTGTACTATTCATTGTTCTACCTGTAGAAAGTTACAAATAATTTCCGATAAAGGATTAACAATGGGGCTCATTGTTCACTTAAACCTGAAGAACAAAAAATTGGCGAACGGTACTGTTTGGATGCTTTGCGTACATGTTTCTTAGACTATATGGAAGCAATATATACAAAGATTTCAACCGTCTACGTGTTCCAATCATTGATCTACTTGTCGAAATTTACAAATAATTTCCTTTAAAGGATTAACAATGGGGCTCGTTGTTCACTTAAACTTGAACAACAATAAATTGGCGAATTGTACTGTTTGGATGCTTTGCATATGTGTTTCTTACACTATATAGAAGCAATATATACAAAGATTTCAACCGTCTACCTGTACTATTCATTGTTCTACTTGTAGAAAGTTACAAATAATTTCCATTTCATGATTATCAATGGGGCTCGCTGTTCACTTAAACTTGAAGATCAAAAAATTGGCGATTGTTACTGTTTAGATGCTTTCCATATATGTTTCTTAGATTATATAGAAGCAATATATACAAAGATTTCAACCGTCTACCTGTTCCATTCATTGTTCTACTTGTCGAAGGTTACAAATAATTTCCGATAACGGATTAACCATTGGGGCTCATTGTTCACTTAAACTTGAAGAACAAAAAATTGGCGAATTGTACTGTTTGGATGCTTTGCATATATGTTTCTTATACTTTATAGAAGCAATATATACAAAGGTTTCAACCGTCTACCTGTTCCATTCAATGTTCTACTTGTCGAAAGTTACAAATAATTTCCGATAAAAGATTAACAATGGGGCTCATTGTTCACTTAAACTTGAAGAACAAAAAATTGGCGAATGGTACTGTTTGGATGCTTTGCATATATGTTTCTTAGACTATATGGAAGCAATATATACAAAGATTTCAACCGTCTGCGTTTTCCAATCATTGTTCTGCTTGTAGAAAGTTACAATTAATTTCCGTTAAAGGATTAACAATGGGACTCGTAGTTCACTTAAACTTGAAGAACGAAAAATTGGCGAATTGTACTGTTTGGATGCTTTGCATATAGGTTTCTTAGACTATATAGAAGCAACATATACAAAGATTTCAACCGTCTACCTGTTCTATTCATTGTTCTACTTGTAGAAAGTTACAAATAATTTCCGTTTCATGATTATCAATGGGGCTCGTTGTTGACTTAAACTTGAAGAACAAAAAATTGGCGACTTGTACTGTTTGGATGCTTTGCATATTTGTTTCGCAGACTATATAGAAGCAATATATACAATGATTTCAACCGTCTACATGATCCTTTCATTGTTCTACTTGTCGAAATTTACAAATAATTTCCTTTAAAGTATTAACAATGGGGCTCGTAGTTCACTTAAACATGAAGATGAAATAATTGGCGAATTGTACTGTTTGGATGCTTTGCATATATGTTTCTTAGACTATATAGATGCAATATATACAAAGATTTCAACCGTCTACCTGTTCCATTCATTGTTCTACTTGTCGAAATTTACAAATAATTTCCTTTAAAGGATTAACAATGGGGCTCGTTGTTCACTTAAACTTGAAGAACAAAAAATTGGCGAATTGTACTGTTTGGATGCTTTGCATATATGTTTCGCAGACTATATAGAAGCAATATATACAATGATTTCAACCGTCTACATGATCCTTTCATTGTTCTACTTGTCGAAATTTACAAATAATTTCCTTTAAAGGATTAACAATGGGACTCGTAGTTCACTTAAACTTGAAGAACGAAAAATTGGCGAATTGTACTGTTTGGATGCTTTGCATATATGTTTCGTAGGCTATATAGAAGCAATATATACAATGATTTCAACCGTCTACCTGATCCATTCATTGTTTTACTTGTCGAAATTTACAAATAATTTCCTTTAAAGGATTAACAATGGGGCTCGTAGTTCACTTAAACTTGAAGAACAAAAAATTGGCGAATTGTACTGTTTGGATGCTTTGCATATGTGTTTCTTAGACTATTTAGATGCACTATATAGAAAGATTTCACCCGTCTACCTGTACTATTCATTGTTCTACTTGTAGAAAGTTACAAATAATTTCCATTTCATGATTATCAATGGGGCTCGCTGTTCACTTAAACTTGAAGATCAAAAAATTGGCGATTGTTACTGTTTAGATACTTTGCATATAGGTTTCTTAGACTATATAGAAGCAACATATACAAAGATTTCAACCGTCTACCTGTTCTATTCATTGTTCTACTTGTAGAAAGTTACAAATAATTTCCTTTAAAGGATTAACAATGGGCTCGTAGTTCACTTAAACTTGAAGAACAAAAAATTGGCGAATAGTACTGTTTGGATGCTTTGCATATATGTTTCTTAGACTATTTAGAAGCAATATATAGAAAGATTTCACCCGTCTACCTGTACTATTCATTGTTCTACTTGTAGAAAGTTACAAATAATTTCCATTTCATGATTATCAATGGGGCTCGCTGTTCACTTAAACTTGAAGATCAAAAAATTGGCGATTGTTACTGTTTAGATGCTTTGCATATAGGTTTCTTAGACTATATAGAAGCAACATATACAAAGATTTCAACCGTCTACCTGTTCTGTTCATTGTTCTACTTGTAGAAAGTTACAAATAATTTCCGTTTCATGATTATCAATGGGGCTCGTTGTTCACTTAAACTTGAAGAACAAAAATTTGGCGAATGGTACTGTTTGAATGCTTTGCATATATGTTTCTTAGATTATATAGAAGCAATATATACAAAGATTTCAACCGTCTACCTGTACTATTCATTGTTCTACTTGTCGAAAGTTACAAATAATTTCCGATAAAGGATTAACAATGGGGCTCATTGTTCACTTAAACTTGAAGAACAAAAAATTGGCGAATTGTACTGTTTGGATGCTTTGCATATGTGTTTCTTAGACTATTTAGAAGCACTATATAGAAAGATTTCACCCGTCTACCTGTACTATTCATTGTTCTACTTGTCGAAAGTTACAAATAATTTCCGATAAAGGATTAACAATGGGGCTCATTGTTCACTTAAACTTGAAGAACAAAAAATTGGCGAATTGTACTGTTTGGATGCTTTGCATATATGTTTCTTAGACTATATGGAGGCAATATATACAAAGATTTCAACCGTCTGCGTGTTCCAATCATTGTTCTGCTTGTAGAAAGTTACAATTAATTTCCGTTAAAGGATTAACAATGGGACTCGTAGTTCACTTAAACTTGAAGAACAAAAAATTGGCGAATTGTACTGTTTGGATGCTTTGCATATGTGTTTCTTAGACTATTTAGAAGCACTATATAGAAAGATTTCACCCGTCTACCTGTACTATTCATTGTTCTACTTGTCGAAAGTTACAAATAATTTCCGATAAAGGATTAACAATGGGGCTCATTGTTCACTTAAACTTGAAGAACAAAAAATTGGCGAATTGTACTGTTTGGATGCTTTGCATATATGTTTCGTAGGCTATATAGAAGCAATATATACAATGATTTCAACCGTCTACCTGATCCATTCATTGTTTTACTTGTCGAAATTTACAAATAATTTCCTTTAAAGGATTAACAATGGGGCTCGTTGTTCACTTAAACTTGAACAACAATAAATTGGCGAATTGTACTGTTTGGATGCTTTGCATATGTGTTTCTTAGACTATTTAGAAGCAATATATAGAAAGATTTCACCCGTCTACCTGTACTATTCATTGTTCTACTTGTAGAAAGTTACAAATAATTTCCATTTCATGATTATCAATGGGGCTCGCTGTTCACTTAAACTTGAAGATCAAAAAATTGGCGATTGTTACTGTTTAGATGCTTTCCATATATGTTTCTTAGATTATATAGAAGCAATATATACAAAGATTTCAACCGTCTACCTGTTCCATTCATTGTTCTACTTGTCGAAGGTTACAAATAATTTCCGATAACGGATTAACCATTGGGGCTCATTGTTCACTTAAACTTGAAGTACAAAAAATTGGCGAATTGTACTGTTTGGATGCTTTGCATATATGTTTCTTATACTTTATAGAAGCAATATATACAAAGGTTTCAACCGTCTACCTGTTCCATTCAATGTTCTACTTGTCGAAAGTTACAAATAATTTCCGATAAAAGATTAACAATGGGGCTCATTGTTCACTTAAACTTGAAGAACAAAAAATTGGCGAATGGTACTGTTTGGATGCTTTGCATATATGTTTCTTAGACTATATGGAAGCAATATATACAAAGATTTCAACCGTCTGCGTTTTCCAATCATTGTTCTGCTTGTAGAAAGTTACAATTAATTTCCGTTAAAGGATTAACAATGGGACTCGTAGTTCACTTAAACTTGAAGAACGAAAAATTGGCGAATTGTACTGTTTGGATGCTTTGCATATATGTTTCGTAGGCTATATAGAAGCAATATATACAATGATTTCAACCGTCTACCTGATCCATTCATTGTTTTACTTGTCGAAATTTACAAATAATTTCCTTTAAAGGATTAACAATGGGGCTCGTAGTTCACTTAAACCTGAAGAACAAAAAATTGGCGAATTGTACTGTTTGGATGCTTTGCATATGTGTTTCTTAGACTATTTAGAAGCACTATATAGAAAGATTTCACCCGTCTACCTGTACTATTCATTGTTCTACTTGTAGAAAGTTACAAATAATTTCCATTTCATGATTATCAATGGGGCTCGCTGTTCACTTAAACTTGAAGATCAAAAAATTGGCGATTGTTACTGTTTAGATGCTTTGCATATAGGTTTCTTAGACTATATAGAAGCAACATATACAAAGATTTCAACCGTCTACCTGTACTATTCATTGTTCTACTTGTAGAAAGTTACAAATAATTTCCATTTCATGATTATCAATGGGGCTCGCTGTTCACTTAAACTTGAAGATCAAAAAATTGGCGATTGTTACTGTTTAGATGCTTTGCATATAGGTTTCTTAGACTATATAGAAGCAACATATACAAAGATTTCAACCGTCTACCTGTTCTATTCATTGTTCTACTTGTAGAAAGTTACAAATAATTTCCGTTTCATGATTATCAATGGGGCTCGTTGTTGACTTAAACTTGAAGAACAAAAAATTGGCGAATTGTACTGTTTGGATGCTTTGCATATTTGTTTCGCAGACTATATAGAAGCAATATATACAATGATTTCAACCGTCTACATGATCCTTTCATTGTTCTACTTGTCGAAATTTAGAAATAATTTCCTTTAAAGTATTAACAATGGGGCTCGTAGTTCACTTAAACATGAAGATGAAATAATTGGCGAATGGTACTGTTTGGATGCTTTGCATATATGTTTCTTAGATTATATAGAAGCAATATATACAAAGATTTCAACCGTCTACCTGTACTATTCATTGTTCTACTTGTCGAAAGTTACTAATAATTTCCGATAAAGGATTAACAATGGGGCTCATTGTTCACTTAAACTTGAAGAACAAAAAATTGGCGAATTGTACTGTTTGGATGCTTTGCATATGTGTTTCTTAGACTATTTAGAAGCACTATATAGAAAGATTTCACCCGTCTACCTGTACTATTCATTGTTCTACTTGTCGAAAGTTACAAATAATTTCCGATAAAGGATTAACAATGGGGCTCATTGTTCACTTAAACTTGAAGAACAAAAAATTGGCGAATTGTACTGTTTGGATGCTTTGCATATATGTTTCGTAGGCTATATAGAAGCAATATATACAATGATTTCAACCGTCTACCTGATCCATTCATTGTTTTACTTGTCGAAATTTACAAATAATTTCCTTTAAAGGATTAACAATGGGGCTCGTTGTTCACTTAAACTTGAACAACAATAAATTGGCGAATTGTACTGTTTGGATGCTTTGCATATGTGTTTCTTAGACTATTTAGAAGCAATATATAGAAAGATTTCACCCGTCTACCTGTACTATTCATTGTTCTACTTGTAGAAAGTTACAAATAATTTCCATTTCATGATTATCAATGGGGCTCGCTGTTCACTTAAACTTGAAGATCAAAAAATTGGCGATTGTTACTGTTTAGATGCTTTCCATATATGTTTCTTAGATTATATAGAAGCAATATATACAAAGATTTCAACCGTCTACCTGTTCCATTCATTGTTCTACTTGTCGAAGGTTACAAATAATTTCCGATAACGGATTAACCATTGGGGCTCATTGTTCACTTAAACTTGAAGTACAAAAAATTGGCGAATTGTACTGTTTGGATGCTTTGCATATATGTTTCTTATACTTTATAGAAGCAATATATACAAAGGTTTCAACCGTCTACCTGTTCCATTCAATGTTCTACTTGTCGAAAGTTACAAATAATTTCCGATAAAAGATTAACAATGGGGCTCATTGTTCACTTAAACTTGAAGAACAAAAAATTGGCGAATGGTACTGTTTGGATGCTTTGCATATATGTTTCTTAGACTATATGGAAGCAATATATACAAAGATTTCAACCGTCTGCGTTTTCCAATCATTGTTCTGCTTGTAGAAAGTTACAATTAATTTCCGTTAAAGGATTAACAATGGGACTCGTAGTTCACTTAAACTTGAAGAACGAAAAATTGGCGAATTGTACTGTTTGGATGCTTTGCATATATGTTTCGTAGGCTATATAGAAGCAATATATACAATGATTTCAACCGTCTACCTGATCCATTCATTGTTTTACTTGTCGAAATTTACAAATAATTTCCTTTAAAGGATTAACAATGGGGCTCGTAGTTCACTTAAACCTGAAGAACAAAAAATTGGCGAATTGTACTGTTTGGATGCTTTGCATATGTGTTTCTTAGACTATTTAGAAGCACTATATAGAAAGATTTCACCCGTCTACCTGTACTATTCATTGTTCTACTTGTAGAAAGTTACAAATAATTTCCATTTCATGATTATCAATGGGGCTCGCTGTTCACTTAAACTTGAAGATCAAAAAATTGGCGATTGTTACTGTTTAGATGCTTTGCATATAGGTTTCTTAGACTATATAGAAGCAACATATACAAAGATTTCAACCGTCTACCTGTACTATTCATTGTTCTACTTGTAGAAAGTTACAAATAATTTCCATTTCATGATTATCAATGGGGCTCGCTGTTCACTTAAACTTGAAGATCAAAAAATTGGCGATTGTTACTGTTTAGATGCTTTGCATATAGGTTTCTTAGACTATATAGAAGCAACATATACAAAGATTTCAACCGTCTACCTGTTCTATTCATTGTTCTACTTGTAGAAAGTTACAAATAATTTCCGTTTCATGATTATCAATGGGGCTCGTTGTTGACTTAAACTTGAAGAACAAAAAATTGGCGAATTGTACTGTTTGGATGCTTTGCATATTTGTTTCGCAGACTATATAGAAGCAATATATACAATGATTTCAACCGTCTACATGATCCTTTCATTGTTCTACTTGTCGAAATTTAGAAATAATTTCCTTTAAAGTATTAACAATGGGGCTCGTAGTTCACTTAAACATGAAGATGAAATAATTGGCGAATGGTACTGTTTGGATGCTTTGCATATATGTTTCTTAGATTATATAGAAGCAATATATACAAAGATTTCAACCGTCTACCTGTACTATTCATTGTTCTACTTGTCGAAAGTTACTAATAATTTCCGATAAAAGATTAACAATGGGGCTCATTGTTCACTTAAACTTGAAGTTAAAAAAATTGGCGATTGTTACTGTTTAGATGCTTTGCATATATGTTTCTTAGATTATATAGAAGCAATATATACAAAGATTTCAACCGTCTACCTGTTCCATTCATTGTTCTACTTGTCGAAGGTTACAAATAATTTCCGATAACGGATTAACCATTGGGGCTCATTGTTCACTTAAACTTGAAGAACAAAAAATTGGCGAATTGTACTGTTTGGATGCTTTGCATATATGTTTCTCATACTTTATAGAAGCAATATATACAAAGGTTTCAACCGTCTACCTGTTCCATTCAATGTTCTACTTGTCAAAAGTTACAAATAATTTCCGATAAAAGATTAACAATGGGGCTCATTGTTCTCTTAAACTTGAAGAACAAAAATTTGGCGAATGGTACTTTTTGAATGCTTTGCATATATGTTTCTTAGATTATATAGAAGCAATATATACAAAGATTTCAACCGTCTATCTGTTCTATTCATTGTTCTACTTGTCGAAAGTTACAAATAATTTCCGATAAAGGATTAACAATGGGGCTCATTGTTCACTTAAACTTGAAGAACAAAAAATTGGCGAATTGTACTGTTTGGATGCTTTGCATATATGTTTCTTAGACTATATGGAGGCAATATATACAAAGATTTCAACCGTCTGCGTGTTCCAATCATTGTTCTGCTTGTAGAAAGTTACAATTAATTTCCGTTAAAGGATTAACAATGGGACTCGTAGTTCACTTAAACTTGAAGAACAAAAAATTGGCGAATTGTACTGTTTGGATGCTTTGCATATGTGTTTCTTAGACTATTTAGAAGCACTATATAGAAAGATTTCACCCGTCTACCTGTACTATTCATTGTTCTACTTGTCGAAAGTTACAAATAATTTCCGATAAAGGATTAACAATGGGGCTCATTGTTCACTTAAACTTGAAGAACAAAAAATTGGCGAATTGTACTGTTTGGATGCTTTGCATATATGTTTCGTAGGCTATATAGAAGCAATATATACAATGATTACAACCGTCTACCTGATCCATTCATTGTTTTACTTGTCGAAATTTACAAATAATTTCCTTTAAAGGATTAACAATGGGGCTCGTAGTTCACTTAAACTTGAAGAACAAAAAATTGGCGAATTGTACTGTTTGGATGCTTTGCATATGTGTTTCTTAGACTATTTAAAAGCTCTATATAGAAAGATTTCACCCGTCTACCTGTACTATTCATTGTTCTACTTGTAGAAAGTTACAAATAATTTCCATTTCATGATTATCAATGGGGCTCGCTGTTCACTTAAACTTGAAGATCAAAAAATTGGCGATTGTTACTGTTTAGATACTTTGCATATAGGTTTCTTAGACTATATAGAAGCAACATATACAAAGATTTCAACCGTCTACCTGTTCTATTCATTGTTCTACTTGTAGAAAGTTACAAATAATTTCCGTTTCATGATTATCAATGGGGCTCGTTGTTGACTTAAACTTGAAGAACAAAAAATTGGCGAATGGTACTGTTTGGATGCTTTGCATATATGTTTCTTAGATTATATAGAAGCAATATATACAAAGATTTCAACCGTCTACCTGTACTATTCATTGTTCTACTTGTAGAAAGTTACAAATAATTTCCTTTAAAGGATTAACAATGGGCTCGTAGTTCACTTAAACTTGAAGAACAAAAAATTGGCGAATTGTACTGTTTGGATGCTTTGCATATATGTTTCTTAGACTATTTAGAAGCAATATATAGAAAGATTTCACCCGTCTACCTGTACTATTCATTGTTCTACTTGTAGAAAGTTACAAATAATTTCCATTTCATGATTATCAATGGGGCTCGCTGTTCACTTAAACTTGAAGATCAAAAAATTGGCGATTGTTACTGTTTAGATGCTTTGCATATAGGTTTCTTAGACTATATAGAAGCAACATATACAAAGATTTCAACCGTCTACCTGTACTATTCATTGTTCTACTTGTAGAAAGTTACAATTAATTTCCATTTCATGATTATCAATGGGGCTCGCTGTTCACTTAAACTTGAAGATCAAAAAATTGGCGATTGTTACTGTTTAGATGCTTTGCATATAGGTTTCTTAGACTATATAGAAGCAACATATACAAAGATTTCAACCGTCTACCTGTTCTGTTCATTGTTCTACTTGTAGATAGTTACAAATAATTTCCTTTAAAGGATTAACAATGGGCTCGTAGTTCACTTAAACTTGAAGAACAAAAAATTGGCGAATTGTACTGTTTGGATGCTTTGCATATATGTTTCTTAGACTATTTAGAAGCAATATATAGAAAGATTTCACCCGTCTACCTGTACTATTCATTGTTCTACTTGTAGAAAGTTACAAATAATTTCCATTTCATGATTATCAATGGGGCTCGCTGTTCACTTAAACTTGAAGATCAAAAAATTGGCGATTGTTACTGTTTAGATGCTTTGCATATAGGTTTCTTAGACTATATAGAAGCAACATATACAAAGATTTCAACCGTCTACCTGTTCTGTTCATTGTTCTACTTGTAGAAACTTACAAATAATTTCCGTTTCATGATTATCAATGGGGCTCGTTGTTCACTTAAACTTGAAGAACAAAAATTTGGCGAATGGTACTGTTTGAATGCTTTGCATATATGTTTCTTAGATTATATAGAAGCAATATATACAAAGATTTCAACCGTCTACCTGTACTATTCATTGTTCTACTTGTCGAAAGTTACAAATAATTTCCGATAAAGGATTAACAATGGGGCTCATTGTTCACTTAAACTTGAAGAACAAAAAATTGGCGAATTGTACTGTTTGGATGCTTTGCATATATGTTTCTTAGACTATATGGAGGCAATATATACAAAGATTTCAACCGTCTGCGTGTTCCAATCATTGTTCTGCTTGTAGAAAGTTACAATTAATTTCCGTTAAAGGATTAACAATGGGACTCGTAGTTCACTTAAACTTGAAGAACAAAAAATTGGCGAATTGTACTGTTTGGATGCTTTGCATATGTGTTTCTTAGACTATTTAGAAGCACTATATAGAAAGATTTCACCCGTCTACCTGTACTATTCATTGTTCTACTTGTCGAAAGTTACAAATAATTTCCGATAAAGGATTAACAATGGGGCTCATTGTTCACTTAAACTTGAAGAACAAAAAATTGGCGAATTGTACTGTTTGGATGCTTTGCATATATGTTTCGTAGGCTATATAGAAGCAATATATACAATGATTTCAACCGTCTACCTGATCCATTTATTGTTTTACTTGTCGAAATTTACAAATAATTTCCTTTAAAGGATTAACAATGGGGCTCGTAGTTCACTTAAACTTGAAGAACAAAAAATTGGCGAATTGTACTGTTTGGATGCTTTGCATATGTGTTTCTTAGACTATTTGGAAGCACTATATAGAAAGATTTCACCCGTCTACCTGTACTATTCATTGTTCTACTTGTAGAAAGTTACAAATAATTTCCATTTCATGATTATCAATGGGGCTCGCTGTTCACTTAAACTTGAAGATCAAAAAATTGGCGATTGTTACTGTTTAGATACTTTGCATATAGGTTTCTTAGACTATATAGAAGCAACATATACAAAGATTTCAACCGTCTACCTGTTCTATTCATTGTTCTACTTGTAGAAAGTTACAAATAATTTCCGTTTCATGATTATCAATGGGGCTCGTTGTTGACTTAAACTTGAAGAACAAAAAATTGGCGAATGGTACTGTTTGGATGCTTTGCATATATGTTTCTTAGATTATATAGAAGCAATATATACAAAGATTTCAACCGTCTACCTGTACTATTCATTGTTCTACTTGTAGAAAGTTACAAATAATTTCCATTTCATGATTATCAATGGGGCTCGCTGTTCACTTAAACTTGAAGATCAAAAAATTGGCGATTGTTACTGTTTAGATGCTTTGCATATAGGTTTCTTAGACTATATAGAAGAAACATATACAAAGATTTCAACAGTCTACCAGTTCTATTCATTGTTCTACTTGTAGAAAGTTACAAATAATTTCCATTTCATGATTATCAATGGGGCTCGCTGTTCACTTAAACTTGAAGATCAAAAAATTGGCGATTGTTACTGTTTAGATGCTTTGCATATAGGTTTCTTAGACTATATAGAAGCAACATATACAAAGATTTCAACCGTCTACCTGTTCTGTTCATTGTTCTACTTGTAGAAAGTTACAAATAATTTCCGTTTCATGATTATCAATGGGGCTCGTTGTTCACTTAAACTTGAAGAACAAAAATTTGGCGAATGGTACTGTTTGAATGCTTTGCATATATGTTTCTTAGATTATATAGAAGCAATATATACAAAGATTTCAACCGTCTACCTGTACTATTCATTGTTCTACTTGTAGAAATTTTCAAATAATTTCCATTTCATGATTATCAATGGGGCTCGCTGTTCACTTAAACTTGAAGAACAAAAAATTGGCGAATGGTACTGTTTGGATGCTTTGCATATATGTTTCTTAGACTATATAGAAGCAATATATACAAAGATTTCAACCGTCTACCTGTTCTATTCATTGTTCTACTTGTAGAAAGTTACAAATAATTTCCGTTTCATGATTATCAATGGGGCTCGTTGTTGACTTAAACTTGAAGAACAAAAAATTGGCGAATTGTACTGTTTGGATGCTTTGCATATATGTTTCTCATACTTAATAGAAGCAATATATACAAAGGTTTCAACCGTCTACCTGTTCCATTCAATGTTCTACTTGTCAAAAGTTACAAATAATTTCCGATAAAAGATTAACAATGGGGCTCATTGTTCTCTTAAACTTGAAGAACAAAAAATTGGCGAATTGTACTGTTTGGATGCTTTGCATATTTGTTTCGCAGACTATATAGAAGCAATATATACAATGATTTCAACCGTCTACATGATCCTTTCATTGTTTTACTTGTCGAAATTTACAAATAATTTCCTTTAAAGGATTAACAATGGGGCTCGTAGTTCACTTAAACTTGAAGAACAAAAAATTGGCGAATTGTACTGTTTGGATGCTTTGCATATGTGTTTCTTAGACTATTTAGATGCACTATATAGAAAGATTTCACCCGTCTACCTGTACTATTCATTGTTCTACTTGTAGAAAGTTACAAATAATTTCCAATTCATGATTATCAATGGGGCTCGCTGTTCACTTAAACTTGAAGATCCAAAAATTGGCGAATTGTACTGTTTGGATGCTTTGCATATATGTTTCTCATACTTTATAGAAGCAATATATACAAAGGTTTCAACCGTCTACCTGTTCCATTCAATGTTCTACTTGTCGAAAGTTACAAATAATTTCCGATAAAAGATTAACAATGGGGCTCATTGTTCTCTTAAACTTGAAGAACAAAAAATTGGCGAATTGTACTGTTTGGAAGCTTTGCATATTTGTTTCGCAGACTATATAGAAGCAATATATACAATGATTTCAACCGTCTACATGATCCTTTCATTGTTCTACTTGTCGAAATTTACAAATAATTTCCTTTAGAGGATTAACAATGGGACTCGTAGTTCACTTAAACTTGAAGAACGAAAAATTGGCGAATTGTACTGTTTGGATGCTTTGCATATATGTTTCGTAGGCTATATAGAAGCAATATATACAATGATTTCAACCGTCTACCTGATCCATTCATTGTTTTACTTGTCGAAATTTACAAATAATTTCCTTTAAAGGATTAACAATGGGGCTCGTAGTTCACTTAAACTTGAAGAACAAAAAATTGGCGAATTGTACTGTTTGGATGCTTTGCATATATGTTTCTTAGACTATTTAGAAGCAATATATAGAAAGATTTCACCCGTCTACCTGTACTATTCATTGTTCTACTTGTAGAAAGTTACAAATAATTTCCATTTCATGATTATCAATGGGGCTCGCTGTTCACTTAAACTTGAAGATCAAAAAATTGGCGATTGTTACTGTTTAGATACTTTGCATATAGGTTTCTTAGACTATATAGAAGCAGCATATACAAAGATTTCAACCGTCTACCTGTTCTATTCATTGTTCTACTTGTAGAAAGTTACAAATAATTTCCGTTTCATGATTATCAATGGGGCTCGTTGTTGACTTAAACTTGAAGAACAAAAAATTGGCGAATGGTACTGTTTGGATGCTTTGCATATATGTTTCTTAGATTATATAGAAGCAATATATACAAAGATTTCAACCGTCTACCTGTACTATTCATTGTTCTACTTGTAGAAAGTTACAAATAATTTCCTTTAAAGGATTAACAATGGGCTCGTAGTTCACTTAAACTTGAAGAACAAAAAATTGGCGAATTGTACTGTTTGGATGCTTTGCATATATGTTTCTTAGACTATTTAGAAGCAATATATAGAAAGATTTCACCCGTCTACCTGTACTATTCATTGTTCTACTTGTAGAAAGTTACAAATAATTTCCATTTCATGATTATCAATGGGGCTCGCTGTTCAGTTAAACTTGAAGATCAAAAAATTGGCGATTGTTACTGTTTAGATGCTTTGCATATAGGTTTCTTAGACTATATAGAAGCAACATATACAAAGATTTCAACCGTCTACCTGTTCTGTTCATTGTTCTACTTGTAGAAAGTTACAAATAATTTCCGCTTCATGATTATCAATGGGGCTCGTTGTTCACTTAAACTTGAAGAACAAAAATTTGGCGAATGGTACTGTTTGAATGCTTTGCATATATGTTTCTTAGATTATATAGAAGCAATATATACAAAGATTTCAACCGTCTATCTGTTCTATTCATTGTTCTACTTGTCGAAAGTTACAAATAATTTCCGATAAAGGATTAACAATGGGGCTCATTGTTCACTTAAACTTGAAGAACAAAAAATTGGCGAATTGTACTGTTTGGATGCTTTGCATATATGTTTCTTAGACTATATGGAGGCAATATATACAAAGATTTCAACCGTCTGCGTGTTCCAATCATTGTTCTGCTTGTAGAAAGTTACAATTAATTTCCGTTAAAGGATTAACAATGGGACTCGTAGTTCACTTAAACTTGAAGAACAAAAAATTGGCGAATTGTACTGTTTGGATGCTTTGCATATGTGTTTCTTAGACTATTTAGAAGCACTATATAGAAAGATTTCACCCGTCTACCTGTACTATTCATTGTTCTACTTGTCGAAAGTTACAAATAATTTCCGATAAAGGATTAACAATGGGGCTCATTGTTCACTTAAACTTGAAGAACAAAAAATTGGCGAATTGTACTGTTTGGATGCTTTGCATATATGTTTCGTAGGCTATATAGAAGCAATATATACAATGATTACAACCGTCTACCTGATCCATTCATTGTTTTACTTGTCGAAATTTACAAATAATTTCCTTTAAAGGATTAACAATGGGGCTCGTAGTTCACTTAAACTTGAAGAACAAAAAATTGGCGAATTGTACTGTTTGGATGCTTTGCATATGTGTTTCTTAGACTATTTAAAAGCTCTATATAGAAAGATTTCACCCGTCTACCTGTACTATTCATTGTTCTACTTGTAGAAAGTTACAAATAATTTCCATTTCATGATTATCAATGGGGCTCGCTGTTCACTTAAACTTGAAGATCAAAAAATTGGCGATTGTTACTGTTTAGATACTTTGCATATAGGTTTCTTAGACTATATAGAAGCAACATATACAAAGATTTCAACCGTCTACCTGTTCTATTCATTGTTCTACTTGTAGAAAGTTACAAATAATTTCCGTTTCATGATTATCAATGGGGCTCGTTGTTGACTTAAACTTGAAGAACAAAAAATTGGCGAATGGTACTGTTTGGATGCTTTGCATATATGTTTCTTAGATTATATAGAAGCAATATATACAAAGATTTCAACCGTCTACCTGTACTATTCATTGTTCTACTTGTAGAAAGTTACAAATAATTTCCTTTAAAGGATTAACAATGGGCTCGTAGTTCACTTAAACTTGAAGAACAAAAAATTGGCGAATTGTACTGTTTGGATGCTTTGCATATATGTTTCTTAGACTATTTAGAAGCAATATATAGAAAGATTTCACCCGTCTACCTGTACTATTCATTGTTCTACTTGTAGAAAGTTACAAATAATTTCCATTTCATGATTATCAATGGGGCTCGCTGTTCACTTAAACTTGAAGATCAAAAAATTGGCGATTGTTACTGTTTAGATGCTTTGCATATAGGTTTCTTAGACTATATAGAAGCAACATATACAAAGATTTCAACCGTCTACCTGTACTATTCATTGTTCTACTTGTAGAAAGTTACAATTAATTTCCATTTCATGATTATCAATGGGGCTCGCTGTTCACTTAAACTTGAAGATCAAAAAATTGGCGATTGTTACTGTTTAGATGCTTTGCATATAGGTTTCTTAGACTATATAGAAGCAACATATACAAAGATTTCAACCGTCTACCTGTTCTGTTCATTGTTCTACTTGTAGAAAGTTACAAATAATTTCCGTTTCATGATTATCAATGGGGCTCGTTGTTCACTTAAACTTGAAGAACAAAAATTTGGCGAATGGTACTGTTTGAATGCTTTGCATATATGTTTCTTAGATTATATAGAAGCAATATATACAAAGATTTCAACCGTCTACCTGTACTATTCATTGTTCTACTTGTAGAAATTTTCAAATAATTTCCATTTCATGATTATCAATGGGGCTCGCTGTTCACTTAAACTTGAAGAACAAAAAATTGGCGAATGGTACTGTTTGGATGCTTTGCATATATGTTTCTTAGACTATATAGAAGCAATATATACAAAGATTTCAACCGTCTACCTGTTCTATTCATTGTTCTACTTGTAGAAAGTTACAAATAATTTCCGTTTCATGATTATCAATGGGGCTCGTTGTTGACTTAAACTTGAAGAACAAAAAATTGGCGAATTGTACTGTTTGGATGCTTTGCATATATGTTTCTCATACTTTATAGAAGCAATATATACAAAGGTTTCAACCGTCTACCTGTTCCATTCAATGTTCTACTTGTCAAAAGTTACAAATAATTTCCGATAAAAGATTAACAATGGGGCTCATTGTTCTCTTAAACTTGAAGAACAAAAAATTGGCGAATTGTACTGTTTGGATGCTTTGCATATTTGTTTCGCAGACTATATAGAAGCAATATATACAATGATTTCAACCGTCTACATGATCCTTTCATTGTTTTACTTGTCGAAATTTACAAATAATTTCCTTTAAAGGATTAACAATGGGGCTCGTAGTTCACTTAAACTTGAAGAACAAAAAATTGGCGAATTGTACTGTTTGGATGCTTTGCATATGTGTTTCTTAGACTATTTAGATGCACTATATAGAAAGATTTCACCCGTCTACCTGTACTATTCATTGTTCTACTTGTAGAAAGTTACAAATAATTTCCAATTCATGATTATCAATGGGGCTCGCTGTTCACTTAAACTTGAAGATCCAAAAATTGGCGAATTGTACTGTTTGGATGCTTTGCATATATGTTTCTCATACTTTATAGAAGCAATATATACAAAGGTTTCAACCGTCTACCTGTTCCATTCAATGTTCTACTTGTCGAAAGTTACAAATAATTTCCGATAAAGGATTAACAATGGGGCTCATTGTTCACTTAAACTTGAAGAACAAAAAATTGGCGAATTGTACTGTTTGGATGCTTTGCATATATGTTTCTTAGACTATATGGAGGCAATATATACAAAGATTTCAACCGTCTGCGTGTTCCAATCATTGTTCTGCTTGTAGAAAGTTACAATTAATTTCCGTTAAAGGATTAACAATGGGACTCGTAGTTCACTTAAACTTGAAGAACAAAAAATTGGCGAATTGTACTGTTTGGATGCTTTGCATATGTGTTTCTTAGACTATTTAGAAGCACTATATAGAAAGATTTCACCCGTCTACCTGTACTATTCATTGTTCTACTTGTCGAAAGTTACAAATAATTTCCGATAAAGGATTAACAATGGGGCTCATTGTTCACTTAAACTTGAAGAACAAAAAATTGGCGAATTGTACTGTTTGGATGCTTTGCATATATGTTTCGTAGGCTATATAGAAGCAATATATACAATGATTACAACCGTCTACCTGATCCATTCATTGTTTTACTTGTCGAAATTTACAAATAATTTCCTTTAAAGGATTAACAATGGGGCTCGTAGTTCACTTAAACTTGAAGAACAAAAAATTGGCGAATTGTACTGTTTGGATGCTTTGCATATGTGTTTCTTAGACTATTTAAAAGCTCTATATAGAAAGATTTCACCCGTCTACCTGTACTATTAATTGTTCTACTTGTAGAAAGTTACAAATAATTTCCATTTCATGATTATCAATGGGGCTCGCTGTTCACTTAAACTTGAAGATCAAAAAATTGGCGATTGTTACTGTTTAGATACTTTGCATATAGGTTTCTTAGACTATATAGAAGCAACATATACAAAGATTTCAACCGTCTACCTGTTCTATTCATTGTTCTACTTGTAGAAAGTTACAAATAATTTCCGTTTCATGATTATCAATGGGGCTCGTTGTTGACTTAAACTTGAAGAACAAAAAATTGGCGAATGGTACTGTTTGGATGCTTTGCATATATGTTTCTTAGATTATATAGAAGCAATATATACAAAGATTTCAACCGTCTACCTGTACTATTCATTGTTCTACTTGTAGAAAGTTACAAATAATTTCCTTTAAAGGATTAACAATGGGCTCGTAGTTCACTTAAACTTGAAGAACAAAAAATTGGCGAATTGTACTGTTTGGATGCTTTGCATATATGTTTCTTAGACTATTTAGAAGCAATATATAGAAAGATTTCACCCGTCTACCTGTACTATTCATTGTTCTACTTGTAGAAAGTTACAAATAATTTCCATTTCATGATTATCAATGGGGCTCGCTGTTCACTTAAACTTGAAGATCAAAAAATTGGCGATTGTTACTGTTTAGATGCTTTGCATATAGGTTTCTTAGACTATATAGAAGCAACATATACAAAGATTTCAACCGTCTACCTGTACTATTCATTGTTCTACTTGTAGAAAGTTACAATTAATTTCCATTTCATGATTATCAATGGGGCTCGCTGTTCACTTAAACTTGAAGATCAAAAAATTGGCGATTGTTACTGTTTAGATGCTTTGCATATAGGTTTCTTAGACTATATAGAAGCAACATATACAAAGATTTCAACCGTCTACCTGTTCTGTTCATTGTTCTACTTGTAGATAGTTACAAATAATTTCCTTTAAAGGATTAACAATGGGCTCGTAGTTCACTTAAACTTGAAGAACAAAAAATTGGCGAATTGTACTGTTTGGATGCTTTGCATATATGTTTCTTAGACTATTTAGAAGCAATATATAGAAAGATTTCACCCGTCTACCTGTACTATTCATTGTTCTACTTGTAGAAAGTTACAAATAATTTCCATTTCATGATTATCAATGGGGCTCATTGTTCACTTAAACTTGAAGAACAAAAAATTGGCGAATTGTACTGTTTGGATGCTTTGCATATATGTTTCTTAGACTATATGGAGGCAATATATACAAAGATTTCAACCGTCTGCGTGTTCCAATCATTGTTCTGCTTGTAGAAAGTTACAATTAATTTTCGTTAAAGGATTAACAATGGGACTCGTAGTTCACTTAAACTTGAAGAACAAAAAATTGGCGAATTGTACTGTTTGGATGCTTTGCATATGTGTTTCTTAGACTATTTAGAAGCACTATATAGAAAGATTTCACCCGTCTACCTGTACTATTCATTGTTCTACTTGTCGAAAGTTACAAATAATTTCCGATAAAGGATTAACAATGGGGCTCATTGTTCACTTAAACTTGAAGAACAAAAAATTGGCGAAATGTACTGTTTGGATGCTTTGCATATATGTTTCGTAGGCTATATAGAAGCAATATATACAATGATTTCAACCGTCTACCTGATCCATTTATTGTTTTACTTGTCGAAATTTACAAATAATTTCCTTTAAAGGATTAACAATGGGGCTCGTAGTTCACTTAAACTTGAAGAACAAAAAATTGGCGAATTGTACTGTTTGGATGCTTTGCATATGTGTTTCTTAGACTATTTGGAAGCACTATATAGAAAGATTTCACCCGTCTACCTGTACTATTCATTGTTCTACTTGTAGAAAGTTACAAATAATTTCCATTTCATGATTATCAATGGGGCTCGCTGTTCACTTAAACTTGAAGATCAAAAAATTGGCGATTGTTACTGTTTAGATACTTTGCATATAGGTTTCTTAGACTATATAGAAGCAACATATACAAAGATTTCAACCGTCTACCTGTTCTATTCATTGTTCTACTTGTAGAAAGTTACAAATAATTTCCGTTTCATGATTATCAATGGGGCTCGTTGTTGACTTAAACTTGAAGAACAAAAAATTGGCGAATGGTACTGTTTGGATGCTTTGCATATATGTTTCTTAGATTATATAGAAGCAATATATACAAAGATTTCAACCGTCTACCTGTACTATTCATTGTTCTACTTGTAGAAAGTTACAAATAATTTCCATTTCATGATTATCAATGGGGCTCGCTGTTCACTTAAACTTGAAGATCAAAAAATTGGCGATTGTTACTGTTTAGATGCTTTGCATATAGGTTTCTTAGACTATATAGAAGAAACATATACAAAGATTTCAACAGTCTACCAGTTCTATTCATTGTTCTACTTGTAGAAAGTTACAAATAATTTCCATTTCATGATTATCAATGGGGCTCGCTGTTCACTTAAACTTGAAGAACAAAAAATTGGCGAATTGTACTGTTTGGATGCTTTGCATATATGTTTCTTAGACTATTTAGAAGCAATATATAGAAAGATTTCACCCGTCTACCTGTACTATTCATTGTTCTACTTGTAGAAAGTTACAAATAATTTCCATTTCATGATTATCAATGGGGCTCGCTGTTCACTTAAACTTGAAGATCAAAAAATTGGCGATTGTTACCGTTTAGATGCTTTGCATATAGGTTTCTTAGACTATATAGAAGAAACATATACAAAGATTTCAACAGTCTACCTGTTCTATTCATTGTTCTACTTGTAGAAAGTTACAAATAATTTCCATTTCATGATTATCAATGGGGCTCGCTGTTCACTTAAACTTGAAGATCAAAAAATTGGCGATTGTTACTGTTTAGATGCTATGCATATAGGTTTCTTAGACTATATAGAAGCAATATATACAAAGAATTCAACCGTCTACCTGTTCCATTCATTGTTCTACTTGTAGAAAGTTACAAATAATTTCCATTTCATGATTATCAATGGGGCTCGCTGTTCACTTAAACTTGAAGATCAAAAAATTGGCGATTGTTACTGTTTAGATACTTTGCATATAGGTTTCTTAGATTATATAGAAGCAATATATACAAATATTTCAACCGTCTACCTGTTCCATTCATTGTTCTACTTGTAGAAAGTTACAAATAATTACCGATAAAGGATTAACCATTGGGGCTCATTGTTCACTTAAACTTGAAGAACAAATAATTGGCGAATTGTACTGTTTGGATGCTTTGCATATATGTTTCTTACACTATTTAGAAGCAATATATAGAAAGATTTCATCCGTCTACCTGTACTATTCATTGTTCTACTTGTAGAAAGTTACAAATAATTTCCATTTCATGATTATCAATGGGGCTCGCTGTTCACTTAAACTTGAAGATCAAAAAATTGGCGATCGTTACTGTTTAGATGCTTTGCATATAGGTTTCTTAGACTATATAGAAGAAACATATACAAAGATTTCAACAGTCTACCTGTTCTATTCATTGTTCTACTTGTAGAAAGTTACAAATAATTTCCATTTCATGATTATTAATGGGGCTCGCTGTTCACTTAAACTTGAAGATCAAAAAATTGGCGATTGTTACTGTTTAGATGCTTTGCATATAGGTTTCTTAGATTATATAGAAGCAATATATACAAAGATTTCAACCGTCTACCTGTTCCATTCATTGTTCTACTTGTCGAAAGTTGCAAATAATTACCGATAAAGGATTAACCATTGGGGCTCATTGTTCACTTAAACTTGAAGAACAAAAAATTGGCGAATTGTACTGTTTGGATGCTTTGCATATATGTTTCTTAGACTATATAGATGCAATATATACAAAGATTTCAACCGTCTACCTGTTCCATTCATTGTTCTACTTGTCGAAATTTACAAATAATTTCCTTTAAAGGATTAACAATGGGGCTCGTTGTTCACTTAAACTTGAAGAACAATAAATTGGCGAATTTTACTGTTTGGATGCTTTGCATATATGTTTCTTAGACTATTTAGAAGAAACATATACAAATATTTCAACAGTCTACCTGTTCTATTCATTGTTCTACTTGTAGAAAGTTACAAATAATTTCCATTTCATGATTATTAATGGGGCTCGCTGTTCACTTAAACTTGAAGATCAAAAAATTGGCGATTGTTACTGTTTAGATGCTTTGCATATAGGTTTCTTAGACTATATAGAAGAAACATATACAAAGATTTCAACAGTCTACCTGTTCTATTCATTGTTCTACTTGTAGAAAGTTACAAATAATTTCCATTTCATGATTATTAATGGGGCTCGTTGTTGACTTAAACTTGAAGAACAAAAAATTGGCGAATGGTACTGTTTGGATGCTTTGCATATATGTTTCTTAGATTATATAGAAGCAATATATACAAAGATTTCAACCGTCTACCTGTACTATTCATTGTTCTACTTGTAGAAAGTTACAAATAATTTCCTTTAAAGGATTAACAATGGGCTCGTAGTTCACTTAAACTTGAAGAACAAAAAATTGGCGAATTGTACTGTTTGGATGCTTTGCATATATGTTTCTTAGACTATTTAGAAGCAATATATAGAAAGATTTCACCCGTCTACCTGTACTATTCATTGTTCTACTTGTAGAAAGTTACAAATAATTTCCATTTCATGATTATCAATGGGGCTCGCTGTTCACTTAAACTTGAAGATCAAAAAATTGGCGATTGTTACTGTTTAGATGCTTTGCATATAGGTTTCTTAGATTATATAGAAGCAATATATACAAAGATTTCAACCGTCTACCTGTTCCATTCATTGTTCTACTTGTCGAAAGTTGCAAATAATTACCGATAAAGGATTAACCATTGGGGCTCATTGTTCACTTAAACTTGAAGAACAAAAAATTGGCGAATTGTACTGTTTGGATGCTTTGCATATATGTTTCGTAGACTATATAGAAGCAATATATACAAATATTTCAACCGTCTACCTTTTCCATTCATTGTTCTGCTTGTCAAAAGTTACAAATAATTTCCGATAACGGATTAACCATTGGGGCTCATTGTTCACTTAAACTTGAAGAACAAAAAATTGGCGAATTGTACTCTTTGGATGCTTTGCATATATGTTTCTTATACTATATAGAAGCAATATATACAAAGATTTCAATCGTCTACCTGTACTATTCATTGTTCTACTTGTAGAAAGTTACAAATAATTTCCATTTCATGATTATCAATGGGGCTCGCTGTTCACTTAAACTTGAAGATCAAAAAATTGGCGATTGTTACTGTTTAGATGCTTTGCATATATGTTTCTTAGATTATATAGAAGCAATATATACAAAGATTTCAACCGTCTACCTGTTCCATTCATTGTTCTACTTGTCGAAGGTTACAAATAATTTCCGATAACGGATTAACCATTGGGGCTCATTGTTCACTTAAACTTGAAGAACAAAAAATTGGCGAATTGTACTGTTTGGATGCTTTGCATATATGTTTCTCATACTTTATAGAAGCAATATATACAAAGGTTTCAACCGTCTACCTGTTCCATTCAATGTTCTACTTGTCGAAAGTTACAAATAATTTCCGATAAAAGATTAACAATGGGGCTCATTGTTCTCTTAAACTTGAAGAACAAAAAATTGGCGAATTGTACTGTTTGGATGCTTTGCATATTTGTTTCGCAGACTATATAGAAGCAATATATACAATGATTTCAACCGTCTACATGATCCTTTCATTGTTCTACTTGTCGAAATTTACAAATAATTTCCTTTAAAGGATTAACAATGGGACTCGTAGTTCACTTAAACTTGAAGAACGAAAAATTGGCGAATTGTACTGTTTGGATGCTTTGCATATATGTTTCGTAGGCTATATAGAAGCAATATATACCATGATTTCAACCGTCTACCTGATCCATTCATTGTTTTACTTGTCGAAATTTACAAATAATTTCCTTTAAAGGATTAACAATGGGGCTCGTAGTTCACTTAAACTTGAAGAACAAAAAATTGGCGAATTGTACTGTTTGGATGCTTTGCATATGTGTTTCTTAGACTATTTAGATGCACTATATAGAAAGATTTCACCCGTCTACCTGTACTATTCATTGTTCTACTTGTAGAAAGTTACAAATAATTTCCATTTCATGATTATCAATGGGGCTCGCTGTTCACTTAAACTTGAAGATCAAAAAATTGGCGATTGTTACTGTTTAGATACTTTGCATATAGGTTTCTTAGACTATATAGAAGCAACATATACAAAGATTTCAACCGTCTACCTGTTCTATTCATTGTTCTACTTGTAGAAAGTTACAAATAATTTCCGTTTCATGATTATCAATGGGGCTCGTTGTTGACTTAAACTTGAAGAACAAAAAATTGGCGAATGGTACTGTTTGGATGCTTTGCATATATGTTTCTTAGACTATTTAGAAGCAATATATAGAAAGATTTCACCCGTCTACCTGTACTATTCATTGTTCTACTTGTAGAAAGTTACAAATAATTTCCTTTAAAGGATTAACAATGGGGCTCGTAGTTCACTTAAACTGGAAGAACAAATAATTGGCGAATTGTACTGTTTGGATGCTTTGCATATATGTTTCTTAGACTATTTAGAAGCAATATATAGAAAGATTTCACCCGTCTACCTGTACTATTCATTGTTCTACTTGTAGAAAGTTACAAATAATTTCCATTTCATGATTATCAATTGGGCTCGCTGTTCACTTAAACTTGAAGATCAAAAAATTGGCGATTGTTACTGTTTAGATGCTTTGCATATAGGTTTCTTAGACTATTTAGAAGCAATATATAGAAAGATTTCACCCGTCTACCTGTACTATTCATTGTTCTACTTGTAGAAAGTTACAAATAATTTCCTTTAAAGGATTAACAATGGGGCTCGTAGTTCACTTAAACTGGAAGAACAAATAATTGGCGAATTGTACTGTTTGGATGCTTTGCATATATGTTTCTTAGACTATTTAGAAGCAATATATACAAAGATTTCAACCGTCTACCTGTTCCATTCATTGTTCTACTTGTCGAAAGTTACAAATAATTACCGATAAAGGATTAACCATTGGGGCTCATTGTTCACTTAAACTTGAAGAACAAAAAATTGGCGAATTGTACTGTTTGGATGCTTTGCATATATGTTTCTTAGACTATTTAGAAGCAATATATAGAAAGATTTCACCCGTCTACCTGTACTATTCATTGTTCTACTTGTAGAAAGTTACAAATAATTTCCATTTCATGATTATCAATGGGGCTCGCTGTTCACTTAAACTTGAAGATCAAAAAATTGGCGATTGTTACCGTTTAGATGCTTTGCATATAGGTTTCTTAGACTATATAGAAGAAACATATACAAAGATTTCAACAGTCTACCTGTTCTATTCATTGTTCTACTTGTAGAAAGTTACAAATAATTTCCATTTCATGATTATCAATGGGGCTCGCTGTTCACTTAAACTTGAAGATCAAAAAATTGGCGATTGTTACTGTTTAGATACTTTGCATATAGGTTTCTTAGATTATATAGAAGCAATATATACAAATATTTCAACCGTCTACCTGTTCCATTCATTGTTCTACTTGTAGAAAGTTACAAATAATTTCCATTTCATGATTATTAATGGGGCTCGCTGTTCACTTAAACTTGAAGATCAAAAAATTGGCGATTGTTACTGTTTAGATGCTTTGCATATAGGTTTCTTAGATTATATAGAAGCAATATATACAAAGATTTCAACCGTCTACCTGTTCCATTCATTGTTCTACTTGTCGAAAGTTACAAATAATTACCGATAAAGGATTAACCATTGGGGCTCATTGTTCACTTAAACTTGAAGAACAAAAAATTGGCGAATTGTACTGTTTGGATGCTTTGCATATATGTTTCTTAGACTATTTAGAAGCAATATATAGAAAGATTTCACCCGTCTACCTGTACTATTCATTGTTCTACTTGTAGAAAGTTACAAATAATTTCCATTTCATGATTATCAATGGGGCTCGCTGTTCACTTAAACTTGAAGATCAAAAAATTGGCGATTGTTACCGTTTAGATGCTTTGCATATAGGTTTCTTAGACTATATAGAAGAAACATATACAAAGATTTCAACAGTCTACCTGTTCTATTCATTGTTCTACTTGTAGAAAGTTACAAATAATTTCCATTTCATGATTATCAATGGGGCTCGCTGTTCACTTAAACTTGAAGATCAAAAAATTGGCGATTGTTACTGTTTAGATACTTTGCATATAGGTTTCTTAGATTATATAGAAGCAATATATACAAATATTTCAACCGTCTACCTGTTCCATTCATTGTTCTACTTGTAGAAAGTTACAAATAATTTCCATTTCATGATTATTAATGGGGCTCGCTGTTCACTTAAACTTGAAGATCAAAAAATTGGCGATTGTTACTGTTTAGATGCTTTGCATATAGGTTTCTTAGATTATATAGAAGCAATATATACAAAGATTTCAACCGTCTACCTGTTCCATTCATTGTTCTACTTGTCGAAAGTTACAAATAATTACCGATAAAGGATTAACCATTGGGGCTCATTGTTCACTTAAACTTGAAGAACAAATAATTGGCGAATTGTACTGTTTGGATGCTTTGCATATATGTTTCTTAGACTATTTAGAAGCAATATATAGAAAGATTTCACCCGTCTACCTGTACTATTCATTGTTCTACTTGTAGAAAGTTACAAATAATTTCCATTTCATGATTATCAATGGGGCTCGCTGTTCACTTAAACTTGAAGATCAAAAAATTGGCGATCGTTACTGTTTAGATGCTTTGCATATAGGTTTCTTAGACTATATAGAAGAAACATATACAAAGATTTCAACAGTCTACCTGTTCTATTCATTGTTCTACTTGTAGAAAGTTACAAATAATTTCCATTTCATGATTATCAATGGGGCTCGCTGTTCACTTAAACTTGAAGATCAAAAAATTGGCGATTGTTACTGTTTAGATACTTTGCATATAGGTTTCTTAGATTATATAGAAGCAATATATACAAATATTTCAACCGTCTACCTGTTCCATTCATTGTTCTACTTGTAGAAAGTTACAAATAATTTCCATTTCATGATTATTAATGGGGCTCGCTGTTCACTTAAACTTGAAGATCAAAAAATTGGCGATTGTTACTGTTTAGATGCTTTGCAAATAGGTTTCTTAGATTATATAGAAGCAATATATACAAAGATTTCAACCGTCTACCTGTTCCATTCATTGTTCTACTTGTCGAAAGTTACAAATAATTACCGATAAAGGATTAACCATTGGGGCTCATTGTTCACTTAAACTTGAAGAACAAATAATTGGCGAATTGTACTGTTTGGATGCTTTGCATATATGTTTCTTAGACTATTTAGAAGCAATATATAGAAAGATTTCACCCGTCTACCTGTACTATTCATTGTTCTACTTGTAGAAAGTTACAAATAATTTCCATTTCATGATTATCAATGGGGCTCGCTGTTCACTTAAACTTGAAGATCAAAAAATTGGCGATCGTTACTGTTTAGATGCTTTGCATATAGGTTTCTTAGACTATATAGAAGAAACATATACAAAGATTTCAACAGTCTACCTGTTCTATTCATTGTTCTACTTGTAGAAAGTTACAAATAATTTCCATTTCATGATTATTAATGGGGCTCGCTGTTCACTTAAACTTGAAGATCAAAAAATTGGCGATTGTTACTGTTTAGATGCTTTGCATATAGGTTTCTTAGATTATATAGAAGCAATATATACAAAGATTTCAACCGTCTACCTGTTCCATTCATTGTTCTACTTGTCGAAAGTTGCAAATAATTACCGATAAAGGATTAACCATTGGGGCTCATTGTTCACTTAAACTTGAAGAACAAAAAATTGGCGAATTGTACTGTTTGGATGCTTTGCATATATGTTTCTTAGACTATATAAATGCAATATATACAAAGATTTCAACCGTCTACCTGTTCCATTCATTGTTCTACTTGTCGAAATTTACAAATATTTCCTTTAAAGGATTAAAAATGGGGCTCGCTGTTCACTTAAACTTGAAGATCAAAAAATTGGCGATCGTTACTGTTTAGATGCTTTGCATATAGGTTTCTTAGACTATATAGAAGAAACATATACAAAGATTTCAACAGTCTACCTGTTCCATTCATTGTTCTACTTGTCGAAAGTTGCAAATAATTACCGATAAAGGATTAACCATTGGGGCTCATTGTTCACTTAAACTTGAAGAACAAAAAATTGGCGAATTGTACTGTTTGGATGCTTTGCATATATGTTTCTTAGACTATATAGATGCAATATATACAAAGATTTCAACCGTCTACCTGTTCCATTCATTGTTCTACTTGTCGAAATTTACAAATAATTTCCTTTAAAGGATTAACAATGGGGCTCGTTGTTCACTTAAACTTGAAGAACAATAAATTGGCGAATTTTACTGTTTGGATGCTTTGCATATATGTTTCTTAGACTATTTAGAAGAAACATATACAAATATTTCAACAGTCTACCTGTTCTATTCATTGTTCTACTTGTAGAAAGTTACAAATAATTTCCATTTCATGATTATCAATGGGGCTCGCTGTTCACTTAAACTTGAAGATCAAAAAATTGGCGATTGTTACTGTTTAGATGCTTTGCATATAGGTTTCTTAGACTATTTAGAAGCAATATATAGAAAGATTTCACCCGTCTACCTGTACTATTCATTGTTCTACTTGTAGAAAGTTACAAATAATTTCCATTTCATGATTATCAATGGGGCTCGCTGTTCACTTAAACTTGAAGATCAAAAAATTGGCGAATTGCACTGTTTGGATGCTTTTCATATATGTTTCTTAGACTATATCGATGCAATATATACAAAGATTTCAACCGTCTACCTGTTCCATTCATTGTTCTACTTGTCGAAATTTACAAATAATTTCCTTTAAAGGATTAACAATGGGGCTCGTTGTTCACTTAAACTTGAAGAACAATAAATTGGCGAATTTTACTGTTTGGATGCTTTGCATATATGTTTCTTAGACTATTTAGAAGCAATATATAGAAAGATTTCACCCGTCTACCTGTACTATTCATTGTTCTACTTGTCGAAATTTACAAATAATTTCCTTTAAAGGATTAACAATGGGGCTCGTTGTTCACTTAAACTTGAAGAACAATAAATTGGCGAATTTTACTGTTTGGATGCTTTGCATATATGTTTCTTAGACTATTTAGAAGCAATATATAGAAAGATTTCACCCGTCTACCTGTACTATTCATTGTTCTACTTGTAGAAAGTTACAGATAATTTCCGTTTCATGATTATCAATGGGGCTCGTTGTTCACTTAAACTAGAAGAACAAAAATTTGGCGAATGGTACTGTTTGGATGCTTTGCATATATGTTTCTTAGACTATATAGAAGCAATATATACAAAGAATTCAACCGTCTACCTGTTCCATTCATTGTTCTACTTGTAGAAAGTTACAAATAATTTCCATTTCATGATTATCAATGGGGCTCGCTGTTCACTTAAACTTGAAGAACAAGAAATTGGCGAATGGTACTGTTTGGATGCTTTGCATATATGTTTCTTAGATTATATAGAAGCAATATATACAAAGATTTCAACCGTCTACCTGTACTATTCATTGTTCTACTTGTAGAAAGTTACAAATAATTTCCATTTCATGATTATCAATGGGGCTCGCTGTTCACTTAAACTTGAAGATCAAAAAATTGGCGATTGTTACTGTTTAGATGCATTGCATATAGGTTTCTTAGACTATATAGAAGCAATATATACAAAGAATTCAACCGTCAACCTGTTCCATTCATTGTTCTACTTGTAGAAAGTTACAAATAATTTCCATTTCATGATTATCAATGGGGCTCGCTGTTCACTTAAACTTGAAGATCAAAAAATTGGCGATTGTTACTGTTTAGATGCTTTGCATATAGGTTTCTTAGACTATATAGAAGCAATATATACAAAGATTTCAACCGTCTACCTGTTCCATTCATTGTTCTACTTGTAGAAAGTTACAAATAATTTCCATTTCATGATTATCAATGGGGCTCGCTGTTCACTTAAACTTGAAGATCAAAAAATTGGCGATTGTTACTGTTTTTAGATGCTTTGCATATAGGTTTCTTAGACTATATAGAAGCAATATATACAAAGAATTCAACCGTCTACCTGTTCCATTCATTGTTCTACTTGTAGAAAGTTATAAATAATTTCCATTTCATGATTATCAATGGGGCTCGCTGTTCACTTAAACTTGAAGAACAAAAAATTGGCGAATGGTACTGTTTGGATACTTTGCATATATGTTTCTTAGATTATATAGAAGCAATATATACAAAGATTTCAACCGTCTACCTGTACTATTCATTGTTCTACTTGTAGAAAGTTACAAATAATTTCCATTTCATGATTATCAATGGGGCTCGCTGTTCACTTAAACTTGAAGATCAAAAAATTGGCGATTGTTACTGTTTAGATGCTTTGCATATAGGTTTCTTAGACTATATAGAAGCAACATATACAAAGATTTCAACCGTCTACCTGTTCTGTTCATAGTTCTACTTGTAGAAAGTTACAAATAATTTCCTTTAAAGGATTAACAATGGGCTCGTAGTTCACTTAAACTTGAAGAACAAAAAATTGGCGAATTGTACTGTTTGGATGCTTTGCATATATGTTTCTTAGACTATTTAGAAGCAATATATAGAAAGATTTCACCCGTCTACCTGTACTATTCATTGTTCTACTTGTAGAAAGTTACAAATAATTTCCATTTCATGATTATCAATGGGGCTCGCTGTTCACTTAAACTTGAAGATCAAAAAATTGGCGATTGTTACTGTTTAGATGCTTTGCATATAGGTTTCTTAGACTATATAGAAGCAACATATACAAAGATTTCAACCGTCTACCTGTTCTGTTCATTGTTCTACTTGTAGAAAGTTACAAATAATCTCCGTTTCATGATTATCAATGGGGCTCGTTGTTCACTTAAACTTGAAGAACAAAAATTTGGCGAATGGTACTGTTTGAATGCTTTGCATATATGTTTCTTAGATTATATAGAAGCAATATATACAAAGATTTCAACCGTCTACCTGTACTATTCATTGTTCTACTTGTAGAAATTTACAAATAATTTCCATTTCATGATTATCAATGAGGCTCGCTGTTCACTTAAACTTGAAGAACAAAAAATTGGCGAATGGTACTGTTTGGATGCTTTGCATATATGTTTCTTAGACTATATAGAAGCAATATATACAAAGATTTCAACCGTCTACCTGTTCCATTCATTGTTCTACTTGTCGAAAGTTACAAATAATTACCGATAAAGGATTAACCATTGGGGCTCATTGTTCACTTAAACTTGAAGAACAAAAATTTGGCGAATGGTACTGTTTGAATGCTTTGCATATATGTTTCTTAGATTATATAGAAGCAATATATACAAAGATTTCAACCGTCTACCTGTTCCATTCATTGTTCTACTTGTCGAAATTTACAAATAATTTCCTTTAAAGGATTAACAATGGGGCTCGTAGTTCACTTAAACTGGAAGAACAAATAATTGGCGAATTGTACTGTTTGGATGCTTTGCATATATGTTTCTTAGACTATTTAGAAGCAATATATAGAAAGATTTCACCCGTCTACCTGTACTATTCATTGTTCTACTTGTAGAAAGTTACAAATAATTTCCATTTCATGATTATCAATGGGGCTCGCTGTTCACTTAAACTTGAAGATCAAAAAATTGGCGATTGTTACTGTTTTTAGATGCTTTGCATATAGGTTTCTTAGACTATATAGAAGCAATATATACAAAGAATTCAACCGTCTACCTGTTCCATTCATTGTTCTACTTGTAGAAAGTTATAAATAATTTCCATTTCATGATTATCAATGGGGCTCGCTGTTCACTTAAACTTGAAGAACAAAAAATTGGCGAATGGTACTGTTTGGATGCTTTGCATATATGTTTCTTAGAATATATAGAAGCAATATATACAAAGATTTCAACCGTCTACCTGTTCCATTCATTGTTCTACTTGTCGAAAGTTACAAATAATTACCGATAAAGGATTAACCATTGGGGCTCATTGTTCACTTAAACTTGAAGAACAAAAAATTGGCGAATTGTACTGTTTGGATGCTTTGAATATATGTTTCTTAGACTATTTAGAAGCAATATATAGAAAGATTTCACCCGTCTACCTGTACTATTCATTGTTCTACTTGTAGAAAGTTACAAATAATTTCCATTTCATGATTATCAATGGGGCTCGCTGTTCACTTAAACTTGAAGATCAAAAAATTGGCGATTGTTACCGTTTAGATGCTTTGCATATAGGTTTCTTAGACTATATAGAAGAAACATATACAAAGATTTCAACAGTCTACCTGTTCTATTCATTGTTCTACTTGTAGAAAGTTACAAATAATTTCCATTTCATGATTATCAATGGGGCTCGCTGTTCACTTAAACTTGAAGATCAAAAAATTGGCGATTGTTACTGTTTAGATGCTATGCATATAGGTTTCTTAGACTATATAGAAGCAATATATACAAAGAATTCAACCGTCTACCTGTTCCATTCATTGTTCTACTTGTAGAAAGTTACAAATAATTTCCATTTCATGATTATCAATGGGGCTCGCTGTTCACTTAAACTTGAAGATCAAAAAATTGGCGATTGTTACTGTTTAGATGCTTTGCATATAGGTTTCTTAGATTATATAGAAGCAATATATACAAATATTTCAACCGTCTACCTGTTCCATTCATTGTTCTACTTGTAGAAAGTTACAAATAATTTCCATTTCATGATTATTAATGGGCCTCGCTGTTCACTTAAACTTGAAGATCAAAAAATTGGCGATTGTTACTGTTTAGATGCTTTGCATATAGGTTTCTTAGATTATATAGAAGCAATATATACAAAGATTTCTACCGTCTACCTGTTCCATTCATTGTTCTACTTGTCGAAAGTTACAAATAATTACCGATAAAGGATTAACCATTGGGGCTCATTGTTCACTTAAACTTGAAGAACAAATAATTGGCGAATTGTACTGTTTGGATGCTTTGCATATATGTTTCTTAGACTATTTAGAAGCAATATATAGAAAGATTTCACCCGTCTACCTGTACTATTCATTGTTCTACTTGTAGAAAGTTACAAATAATTTCCACTTCATGATTATCAATGGGGCTCGCTGTTCACTTAAACTTGAAGATCAAAAAATTGGCGAATTGTACTGTTTGGATGCTTTTCATATATGTTTCTTAGACTATATAGAAGCAATATATACAAAGATTTCAACCGTCTACCTGTTCCATTCATTGTTCTACTTATCGAAAGTTACAAATAATTACCGATAAAGGATTAACCATTGGGGCTCATTGTTCACTTAAACTTGAAGAACAAAAAATTGGCGAATTGTACTGTTTGGATGCTTTGCATATATGTTTCTTAGACTATTTAGAAGCAATATATAGAAAGATTTCACCCGTCTACCTGTACTATTCATTGTTCTACTTGTAGAAAGTTACAAATAATTTCCATTTCATGATTATCAATGGGGCTCGCTGTTCACTTAAACTTGAAGATCAAGAAATTGGCGATTGTTACCGTTTAGATGCTTTGCATATAGGTTTCTTAGACTATATAGAAGAAACATATACAAAGATTTCAACAGTCTACCTGTTCTATTCATTGTTCTACTTGTAGAAAGTTACAAATAATTTCCATTTCATGATTATTAATGGGGCTCGCTGTTCACTTAAACTTGAAGATCAAAAAATTGGCGATTGTTACTGTTTAGATGCTTTGCATATAGGTTTCTTAGATTATATAGAAGCAATATATACAAAGATTTCAACCGTCTACCTGTTCCATTCATTGTTCTACTTGTCGAAAGTTGCAAATAATTACCGATAAAGTATTAACCATTGGGGCTCATTGTTCACTTAAACTTGAAGAACAAAAAATTGGCGAATTGTACTGTTTGGATGCTTTGCATATATGTTTCTTAGACTATATAGATGCAATATATACAAAGATTTCAACCGTCTACCTGTTCCATTCATTGTTCTACTTGTCGAAATTTACAAATAATTTCCTTTAAAGGATTAACAATGGGGCTCGTTGTTCACTTAAACTTGAAGAACAATAAATTGGCGAATTTTACTGTTTGGATGCTTTGCATATATGTTTCTTAGACTATTTAGAAGAAACATATACAAATATTTCAACAGTCTACCTGTTCTATTCATTGTTCTACCTGTAGAATGTTACAAATAATTTCCATTTCATGATTATCAATGGGGCTCGCTGTTCACTTAAACTTGAAGATCAAAAAATTGGCGATTGTTACTGTTTAGATGCTTTGCATATAGGTTTCTTAGACTATTTAGAAGCAATATATAGAAAGATTTCACCCGTCTACCTGTACTATTCATTGTTCTACTTGTAGAAAGTTACAAATAATTTCCATTTCATGATTATCAATGGGGCTCGCTGTTCACTTAAACTTGAAGATCAAAAAATTGGCGAATTGTACTGTTTGGATGCTTTTCATATATGTTTCTTAGACTATATAGATGCAATATATACAAAGATTTCAACCGTCTACCTGTTCCATTCATTGTTCTACTTGTCGAAATTTACAAATAATTTCCTTTAAAGGATTAACAATGGGGCTCGTAGTTCACTTAAACTTGAAGAACAAATAATTGGCGAATTGTACTTTTTGGATGCTTTGCATATATGTTTCTTAGACTATTTAGAAGCAATATATAGAAAGATTTCACCCGTCTACCTGTACTATTCATTGTTCTACTTGTAGAAAGTTACAAATAATTTCCATTTCATGATTATTAATGGGGCTCGCTGTTCACTTAAACTTGAAGAACAAAAATTTGGCGAATGGTACTGTTTGAATGCTTTGCATATATGTTTCTTAGATTATATAGAAGAAACATATACAAAGATTTCAACAGTCTACCTGTTCTATTCATTGTTCTACTTGTAGAAAGTTACAAATAATTTCCATTTCATGATTATTAATGGGGCTCGCTGTTCACTTAAACTTGAAGATCAAAAAATTGGCGATTGTTACTGTTTAGATGCTTTGCATATAGGTTTCTTAGATTATATAGAAGCAATATATACAAAGATTTCAACCGTCTACCTGTTCCATTCATTGTTCTACTTGTCGAAAGTTGCAAATAATTACCGATAAAGTATTAACCATTGGGGCTCATTGTTCACTATAACTTGAAGAACAAAAAATTGGCGAATTGTACTGTTTGGATGCTTTGCATATATGTTTCTTAGACTATATAGATGCAATATATACAAAGATTTCAACCGTCTACCTGTTCCATTCATTGTTCTACTTGTCGAAATTTACAAATAATTTCCTTTAAAGGATTAACAATGGGGCTCGTTGTTCACTTAAACTTGAAGAACAATAAATTGGCGAATTTTACTGTTTGGATGCTTTGCATATATGTTTCTTAGACTATTTAGAAGAAACATATACAAATATTTCAACAGTCTACCTGTTCTATTCATTGTTCTACTTGTAGAAAGTTACAAATAATTTCCATTTCATGATTATCAATGGGGCTCGCTGTTCACTTAAACTTGAAGATCAAAAAATTGGCGATTGTTACTGTTTAGATGCTTTGCATATAGGTTTCTTAGACTATTTAGAAGCAATATATAGAAAGATTTCACCCGTCTACCTGTACTATTCATTGTTCTACTTGTAGAAAGTTACAAATAATTTCCATTTCATGATTATCAATGGGGCTCGCTGTTCACTTAAACTTGAAGATCAAAAAATTGGCGAATTGTACTGTTTGGATGCTTTTCATATATGTTTCTTAGACTATATAGATGTAATATATACAAAGATTTCAACCGTCTACCTGTTCCATTCATTGTTCTACTTGTCGAAATTTACAAATAATTTCCTTTAAAGGATTAACAATGGGGCTCGTAGTTCACTTAAACTTGAAGAACAAATAATTGGCGAATTGTACTTTTTGGATGCTTTGCATATATGTTTCTTAGACTATTTAGAAGCAATATATAGAAAGATTTCACCCGTCTACCTGTACTATTCATTGTTCTACTTGTAGAAAGTTACAAATAATTTCCATTTCATGATTATCAATGGGGCTCGCTGTTCACTTAAACTTGAAGATCAAAAAATTGGCGATTGTTACTGTTTTTAGATGCTTTGCATATAGGTTTCTTAGACTATATAGAAGCAATATATACAAAGAATTCAACCGTCTACCTGTTCCATTCATTGTTCTACTTGTAGAAAGTTCCAAATAATTTCCATTTCATGATTATCAATGGGGCTCGCTGTTCACTTAAACTTGAAGAACAAAAAATTGGCGAATGGTACTGTTTGGATGCTTTGCATATATGTTTCTTAGATTATATAGAAGCAATATATACAAAGATTTCAACCGTCTACCTGTTCCATTCATTGTTCTACTTGTAGAAAGTTCCAAATAATTTCCATTTCATGATTATCAATGGGGCTCGCTGTTCACTTAAACTTGAAGAACAAAAAATTGGCGAATGGTACTGTTTGGATGCTTTGCATATATGTTTCTTAGATTATATAGAAGCAATATATACAATGATTTCAACCGTCTACCTATTCCATTCATTGTTCTACTTGCCGAAATTTACAAATAATTTCCTTTAAAGGATTAACAATGGGGCTCGTAGTTCACTTAAACTTGAAGAACAAATAATTGGCGAATTGTACTTTTTGGATGCTTTGCATATAGGTTTCTTAGATTATATAGAAGCAATATATACAAAGATTTCAACCGTCTACCTGTTCCATTCATTGTTCTACTTGTCGAAAGTTGCAAATAATTACCGATAAAGTATTAACCATTGGGGCTCATTGTTCACTTAAACTTGAAGAACAAAAAATTGGCGAATTGTACTGTTTGGATGCTTTGCATATATGTTTCTTAGACTATATAGATGCAATATATACAAAGATTTCAACCGTCTACCTGTTCCATTCATTGTTCTACTTGTCGAAATTTACAAATAATTTCCTTTAAAGGATTAACAATGGGGCTCGTTGTTCACTTAAACTTGAAGAACAATAAATTGGCGAATTTTACTGTTTGGATGCTTTGCATATATGTTTCTTAGACTATTTAGAAGAAACATATACAAATATTTCAACAGTCTACCTGTTCTATTCATTGTTCTACCTGTAGAATGTTACAAATAATTTCCATTTCATGATTATCAATGGGGCTCGCTGTTCACTTAAACTTGAAGATCAAAAAATTGGCGATTGTTACTGTTTAGATGCTTTGCATATAGGTTTCTTAGACTATTTAGAAGCAATATATAGAAAGATTTCACCCGTCTACCTGTACTATTCATTGTTCTACTTGTAGAAAGTTACAAATAATTTCCATTTCATGATTATCAATGGGGCTCGCTGTTCACTTAAACTTGAAGATCAAAAAATTGGCGAATTGTACTGTTTGGATGCTTTTCATATATGTTTCTTAGACTATATAGATGCAATATATACAAAGATTTCAACCGTCTACCTGTTCCATTCATTGTTCTACTTGTCGAAATTTACAAATAATTTCCTTTAAAGGATTAACAATGGGGCTCGTAGTTCACTTAAACTTGAAGAACAAATAATTGGCGAATTGTACTTTTTGGATGCTTTGCATATATGTTTCTTAGACTATGTAGAAGCAATATATAGAAAGATTTCACCCGTCTACCTGTACTATTCATTGTTCTACTTGTAGAAAGTTACAAATAATTTCCATTTCATGATTATTAATGGGGCTCGCTGTTCACTTAAACTTGAAGAACAAAAATTTGGCGAATGGTACTGTTTGAATGCTTTGCATATATGTTTCTTAGATTATATAGAAGAAACATATACAAAGATTTCAACAGTCTACCTGTTCTATTCATTGTTCTACTTGTAGAAAGTTACAAATAATTTCCATTTCATGATTATTAATGGGGCTCGCTGTTCACTTAAACTTGAAGATCAAAAAATTGGCGATTGTTACTGTTTAGATGCTTTGCATATAGGTTTCTTAGATTATATAGAAGCAATATATACAAAGATTTCAACCGTCTACCTGTTCCATTCATTGTTCTACTTGTCGAAAGTTGCAAATAATTACCGATAAAGTATTAACCATTGGGGCTCATTGTTCACTATAACTTGAAGAACAAAAAATTGGCGAATTGTACTGTTTGGATGCTTTGCATATATGTTTCTTAGACTATATAGATGCAATATATACAAAGATTTCAACCGTCTACCTGTTCCATTCATTGTTCTACTTGTCGAAATTTACAAATAATTTCCTTTAAAGGATTAACAATGGGGCTCGTTGTTCACTTAAACTTGAAGAACAATAAATTGGCGAATTTTACTGTTTGGATGCTTTGCATATATGTTTCTTAGACTATTTAGAAGAAACATATACAAATATTTCAACAGTCTACCTGTTCTATTCATTGTTCTACTTGTAGAAAGTTACAAATAATTTCCATTTCATGATTATCAATGGGGCTCGCTGTTCACTTAAACTTGAAGATCAAAAAATTGGCGATTGTTACTGTTTAGATGCTTTGCATATAGGTTTCTTAGACTATTTAGAAGCAATATATAGAAAGATTTCACCCGTCTACCTGTACTATTCATTGTTCTACTTGTAGAAAGTTACAAATAATTTCCATTTCATGATTATCAATGGGGCTCGCTGTTCACTTAAACTTGAAGATCAAAAAATTGGCGAATTGTACTGTTTGGATGCTTTTCATATATGTTTCTTAGACTATATAGATGCAATATATACAAAGATTTCAACCGTCTACCTGTTCCATTCATTGTTCTACTTGTCGAAATTTACAAATAATTTCCTTTAAAGGATTAACAATGGGGCTCGTAGTTCACTTAAACTTGAAGAACAAATAATTGGCGAATTGTACTTTTTGGATGCTTTGCATATATGTTTCTTAGACTATTTAGAAGCAATATATAGAAAGATTTCACCCGTCTACCTGTACTATTCATTGTTCTACTTGTAGAAAGTTACAAATAATTTCCATTTCATGATTATCAATGGGGCTCGCTGTTCACTTAAACTTGAAGATCAAAAAATTGGCGATTGTTACTGTTTTTAGATGCTTTGCATATAGGTTTCTTAGACTATATAGAAGCAATATATACAAAGAATTCAACCGTCTACCTGTTCCATTCATTGTTCTACTTGTAGAAAGTTCCAAATAATTTCCATTTCATGATTATCAATGGGGCTCGCTGTTCACTTAAACTTGAAGAACAAAAAATTGGCGAATGGTACTGTTTGGATGCTTTGCATATATGTTTCTTAGATTATATAGAAGCAATATATACAAAGATTTCAACCGTCTACCTGTTCCATTCATTGTTCTACTTGTCGAAAGTTACAAATAATTTCCGTTAATGGATTAACAATGGGGATCGTAGTTTACTTAAACTTGAAGAACAAAAAATTGGCGAATTGTACTGTTTGGATGCTTTGCATATAGGTTTCTTAGACTATATAGAAGCAACATATACAAATATTTCAACCGTCTACCTGTTCTGTTCATTGTTCTACTTGTAGAAAGTTACAAATAATTTCCGTTTCATGATTATCAATGGGGCTCGTTGTTCACTTAAACTTGAAGAACAAAAATTTGGCGAATGGTACTGTTTGGATGCTTTGCATATATGTTTCTTAGATTATATAGAAGCAATATATACAAAGATTTCAACCGTCTACCTGTACTATTCATTGTTCTACTTGTAGAAAGTTACAAATAATTTCCATTTCATGATTATCAATGGGGCTCGCTGTTCACTTAAACTTGAAGATCAAAAAATTGGCGATTCTTACTGTTTAGATGCTTTGCATATAGGTTTCTTAGATTATATAGAAGCAATATATACAAAGATTTCAACCGTATACCTGTTCCATTCATTGTTCTACTTGTAGAAAGTTACAAATAATTTCCATTTCATGATTATCAATGGGGCTCGCTGTTCACTTAAACTTGAAGAACAAATAATTGGCGAATTGTACTGTTTGGATGCTTTGCATATATGTTTCTTAGACTATTTAGAAGCAATATATAGAAAGATTTCACCCGTCTACCTGTACTATTCATTGTTCTACTTGTAGAAAGTTACAAATAATTTCCATTTCATGATTATCCATGGGGCTCGCTGATCACTTAAACTTGAAGATCAAAAAATTGGCGATCGTTACTGTTTAGATGCTTTGCATATAGGTTTCTTAGACTATATAGAAGAAACATATACAAAGATTTCAACAGTCTACCTGTTCTATTCATTGTTCTACTTGTAGAAAGTTACAAATAATTTCCATTTCATGATTATTAATGGGGCTCGCTGTTCACTTAAACTTGAAGATCAAAAAATTGGCGATTGTTACTGTTTAGATGCTTTGCATACAGGTTTCTTAGATTATATAGAAGCAATATATACAAAGATTTCAACCGTCTACCTGTTCTATTCATTGTTCTACTTGTCGAAAGTTGCAAATAATTACCGATAAAGGATTAACCATTGGGGCTCATTGTTCACTTAAACTTGAAGAACAAAAAATTGGCGAATTGTACTGTTTGGATGCTTTGCATATATGTTTCTTAGACTATATAGATGCAATATATACAAAGATTTCAACCGTCTACCTGTTCCATTCATTGTTCTACTTGTCGAAATTTACAAATACTTTCCTTTAAAGGATTAACAATGGGGCTCGTTGTTCACTTAAACTTGAAGAACAATAAATTGGCGAATTTTACTGTTTGGATGCTTTGCATATATGTTTCTTAGACTATATAGAAGCAATATATACAATGATTTCAACCGTCTACCTATTCCATTCATTGTTCTACTTGCCGAAATTTACAAATAATTTCCTTTAAAGGATTAACAATGGGGCGCGCTGTTCACTTAAACTTGAAGATCAAATAATTGGCGAATATCACTGTTTAGATGCTTTGCATATAGGTTTCTTAGACTATATAGAAGCAACATATACAAATATTTCAACCGTCTACCTGTTCTGTTCATTGTTCTACTTGTAGAAAGTTACAAATAATTTCCGTTTCATGATTATCAATGGGGTTCGTTGTTCACTTAAACTTGAAGAACAAAAATTTGGCGAATGGTACTGTTTGGATGCTTTGCATATATGTTTCTTAGACTATATAGAAGCAATATATACAATGATTTCAACCGTCTACCTGTTCCATTCATTGTTCTACTTGTCGAAATTTACAAATAATTTCCTTTAAAGGATTAACAATGGGGCTCGTAGTTCACTTAAACATGAAGATGAAATAATTGGCGTATTGTACTGTTTGGATGCTTTGCATATATGTTTCTTAGATTATATAGAAGCAATATATACAATGATTTCAACCGTCTACCTGTTCGATTCATTGTTCTACTTGTCGAAAGTTACAAATAATTTCCGATAACGGATTAACCATTGGGGCTCATTGTTCACTTAAACTTGAAGATAAAAAAATTGGCGAATGTTACTGTTTAGATGCTTTGCATATAAGTTTCTTAGACTATATAGAAGCAACATATACAAAGATTTCAACCGTCTTCCTGTTCGATTCATTGTTCTACTTGTAGAAAGTTACAAATAATTTCCGTTTCATGATTATCAATGGGGCTCGTAGTTCACTTAAACTTGAAGAACAAAAAATTGGCGAACGGTACTGTTTGGATGCTTTGCGTACATGTTTCTTAGACTATATGGAAGCAATATATACAAAGATTTCAACCGTCTACCTGTTCCATTCATTGTTCTACTTATCGAAAGTTACAAATAATTTCCGATAAAGGATTAACAAAGGGGCTCATTGTTCACTTAAACTTGAAGGACAAAAAATTGGCGAATTGTACTATTTGGATGCTGTGCATATATGTTTCTTAGACTATATGGAAGCAATATATACAAAGATTTCAACCGTCTACTTGTTCCAATCATTGTTCTACTTGTAGAAAGTTACAATTAATTTCCGTTAAAGGATTAACAATGGGGCTCGCTGTTCACTTAAACTTGAAGATCAAAAAATTGACGATTGTTACTGTTTAGATGCTTTGCATATAGGTTTCTGAGACTATATAGAAGCAACATATACAAAGATTTCAACCGTCTACCTGTTCTGTTCATTGTTCTACTTGTAGAAATTTACAAATAATTTCCGTTTCATGATTATCAATGGGGCTCGTTGTTCACTTAAACTTGAAGAACAAAAATTTGGCGAATGGTACTGTTTGGATGCTTTGCATATATGTTTCTTAGATTATATAGAAGCAATATATACAAAGATTTCAAACGTCTACCTGTACTATTCATTGTTCTACTTGTAGAAAGTTACAATTAATTTCCGTTAAAGGATTAACAATGGGGCTCGATGTTCACTTAAACTTGAAGAACAATAAATTGGCGAATTGTACTGTTTGGATGCTTTGCATATATGTTTCTTAGACTATATAGAATCAATATATACAAAGATTTCAACAGTCTACCTGTTCCATTCATTGTTCTACTTGTCGAAAGTTACAAACAATTTCCGATAAAGGATTAACAATGGGGCTCATTGTTCACTTAAACTTGAAGAACAAAAAATTGGCGAATGCTACTGTTTGGACGCTTTGCATATATGTTTCTTAGACTATATGGAAGCAATATATACAAAGATTTCAACCGTCTACCTGTTCTATTCATTGTTCTACTTGTCGAAAGTTACAAATAATTACCGATAAAGGATTAACCATTGGGGCTCATTGTTCACTTAAACTAGAAGAACAAAAAATTGGCGAATTGTACTGTTTGGATGCTTTGCATATATGTTTCTTAGACTATATAGAAGCAATATATACAAAGATTTCAACCGTCTACCTGTTCCATTCATTGTTCTACTTGTCGAAAGTTACAAATAATTTCCGATAAAGGATTAACAATGGGGCTCATTGTTCACTTAAACTTGAAGGACAAAAAATTGGCGAATTGTACTGTTTGGATGCTTTGCATATATGTTTCTTAGACTATATGGAAGCAATATATACAAAGATTTCAACCGTCTACGTGTTCCAATCATTGTTCTACTTGTAGAAAGTTACAATTAATTTCCGTTAAAGGATTAACAATGGGGCTCGTAGTTCACTTAAACTTGAAGAACAAAAAATTGGCGATTGTTACTTTTTAGATGCTTTGCATATAGGTTTCTTAGACTATATAGAAGCAACATATACAAAGATTTCAACCGTCTACCTGTTCTATTCATTGTTCTACTTGTAGAAAGTTACAAATAATTTCCGTTTCATGATTATCAATGGGGCTCGTTGTTCACTTAATCTTGGAGAACAAAAAATTGGCGATTGTTACTTTTTAGATGCTTTGCATATAGGTTTCTTAGACTATATAGAAGCAACATATACAAAGATTTCAACCGTCTACCTGTTCTATTCATTGTTCTACTTGACGAAAGTTACAAATAATTTCCGTTAAAGGATTAACAATGGGGCTCGCTGTTCACTTAAACTTGAAGATCAAAAAATTGGCGATTGTTACTGTTTAGATGCTTTGCATATAGGTTTTTTAGACTATATAGAAGCAACATATACAAAGATTTCAACCGTCTACCTGTTCTATTCATTGTTCTACTTGTAGAAAGTTACAATTAATTTCCGTTAAAGGATTAACAATGGGGCTCGCTGTTCACTTAAACTTGAAGATCAAAAAATTGACGATTGTTACTGTTTAGATGCTTTGCATATAGGTTTCTTAGACTATATAGAAGCAACATATACAAAGATTTCAACCGTCTACCTGTTCTGTTCATTGTTCTACTTGTAGAAAGTTACAAATAATTTCCGTTTCATGATTATCAATGGGGCTCGTTGTTAACTTAAACTTGAAGAACAAAAATTTGGCGAATGGTACTGTTTGGATGCTTTGCATATATGTTTCTTAGATTATATAGAAGCAATATATACAAAGATTTCAAACGTCTACCTGTACTATTCATTGTTCTACTTGTAGAAAGTTACACATAATTTCCATTTCATGATTATCAATGGGGCTCGCTGTTCTCTTAAACTTGAAGATCAAAAAATTGGCGATTGTTACTGTTTAGATGCTTTGCATATAGGTTTCTTAGACTATATAGAAGCAATATATACAAAGAATTCAACCGTCTACCTGTTCCATTCATTGTTCTACTTGTAGAAAGTTACAAATAATTTCCATTTCATGATTATCAATGGGGCTCGTTGTTCACTTAATCTTGAAGAACAATAAATTGGCGAATTGTACTGTTTGGATGCTTTGCATATATGTTTCTTAGACTATATAGACGCAATATATACAAGGATTTCAACCGTCTACCTGTTCGATTCATTGTTCTACTTGTCGAAATTTACAAATAATTTCCTATAAAGGATTAACAATGGGGCTCGTAGTTCACTTAAACTTGAAGAACAAAAAATTGGCGAATTGTACTGTTTGGATGCTTTCCATATATGTTTCTTAGACTATTTAGATGTAATATATAGAAAGATTTCACCCGTCTACCTGTACTATTCATTGTTCTACTTGTAGAAAGTTACAAATAATTTCCATTTCATGATTATCAATGGGGCTCGCAGTTCACTTAAACTTGAAGAACAAAAAATTGGCGAATTGTACTGTTTGGATGCTTTGCATATTTGTTTCGCAGACTATATAGAAACAATATATACAATGATTTCAACCGTCTACATGATCCATTCATTGTTCTACTTGTCGAAATTTACAAATAATTTCCTTTAAAGGATTAACAATGGGACTCGTAGTTCACTTAAACATGAAGATGAAATAATTGGCGTATTGTACTGTTTGGATGCTTTGCATATATGTTTCTTAGATTATATAGAAGCAATATATACAATGATTTCAACCGTCTACCTGTTCCATTCATTGTTCTACTTGTCGAAAGTTACAAATAATTTCCGTTAAGGGATTAACAATGGGGATCGTAGTTTACTTAAACATGAAGAACAAAAAATTGGCGAATTGTACTGTTTGGATGCTTTGCATATATGTTTCTTAGACTATATAGAAGCAATATATACAATGATTTCAACAGTCTACCTGTTCCATTCATTGTTCTACTTGTCGAAATTTACAAATAATTTTCTTTAAAGGATTAACAATGGGGCTCGTAGTTCACTTAAACTTGAAGAACAAAAAATTGGCGAATTGTACTGTTTGGATGTTTTGCATATATGTTTCTTATACTATATAGAAGCAATATATACAAAGATTTCAACCGTCTACCTGTTCTATTCATTGTTCTACTTGTAGAAAGTTACAAATAATTTCCATTTCATGATTATCAATGGGGCTCGTAGTTCACTTAAACTTGAAGAACAAAAAATTGGCGAATTGTACTGTTTGGATGCTTTGCATAAATGTTTCTTAGACTATATAGAAGCAATATATACAATGATTTCAACAGTCTACCTGTTCCATTCATTGTTCTACTTGTCGAAAGTTACAAATAATTTCCGTTTCATGATTATCAATGGGGCTCGTAGTTCACTTAAACTTGAAGAACATAAAATTGGCGAATGGTACTGTTTGGATGCTTTGCATATATGTTTCTTAGACTATATAGAAGCAATATATACAAAAATTTCAACCGTCTACCAGTTCCATTCATTGTTCTACTTGTCGAAAGTTACAAATAATTTCCTTTAAAGGATTAACAATGGGGCTCGTAGTTCACTTAAACTTGAAGAACAAAAAATTGGCGAACGGTACTGTTTGGATGCTTTGCGTACATGTTTCTTAGACTATATGGAAGCAATATATACAAAGATTTCAACCGTCTACGTGTTCCAATCATTGTTCTACTTGTCGAAATTTACAAATAATTTTCTTTAAAGGATTAACAATGGGGCTCGTAGTTCACTTAAACTTGAAGAACAAAAAATTGGCGAACGGTACTGTTTGGATGCTTTGCGTACATGTTTCTTAGACTATATGGAAGCAATATATACAAAGATTTCAACCGTCTACGTGTTCCAATCATTGTTCTACTTGTAGAAAGTTACAATTAATTTCCGTTAAAGGATTAACAATGGGGCTCGCTGTTCACTTAAACTTGAAGATCAAAAAATTGACGATTGTTACTGTTTAGATGCTTTGCATATAGGTTTCTTAGACTATATAGAAGCAACATATACAAAGATTTCAACCGTCTACGTGTTCCAATCATTGTTCTACTAGTCGAAATTTACAAATAATTTTCTTTAAAGGATTAACAATGGGGCTCGTTGTTCACTTAAACTTGAAGAACAATAAATTGGCGAATTGTACTGTTTGGATGCTTTGCATATATGTTTCTTAGACTATATAGAAGCAATATATACAAAGATTTCGACCGTCTACCTGTTCCATTCATTGTTCTACTTGTCGAAAGTTACAAATAATTTCCGATAAAGGATTAACAATGGGGCTCGCTGTTCACTTAAACTTGAAGATCAAAAAATTGGCGATTGTTACTGTTTAGATGCTTTGCATATAGGTTTCTTAGACTATATAGAAGCAACATATACAAAGATTTCAACCGTCTACCTGTTCTGTTCATTGTTCTACTTGTAGAAAGTTACAAATAATTTCCGTTTCATGATTATCAATGGGGCTCGCAGTTCACTTAAACTTGAAGAACAAAAAATTGGCGAATTGTACTGTTTGGATGCTTTGCATATTTGTTTCGCAGACTATATAGAAACAATATATACAATGATTTCAACCGTCTACATGATCCATTCATTGTTCTACTTGTCGAAATTTACAAATAATTTCCTTTAAAGGATTAACAATGGGGCTCGTAGTTCACTTAAACATGAAGATGAAATAATTGGCGTATTGTACTGTTTGGATGCTTTGCATATATGTTTCTTAGATTATATAGAAGCCATATATACAATGATTTCAACCGTCTACCTGTTCCATTCATTGTTCTACTTGTCGAAAGTTACAAATAATTTCCGTTAAGGGATTAACAATGGGGATCGTAGTTTACTTAAACATGAAGAACAAAAAATTGGCGAATTGTACTGTTTGGATGCTTTGCATATATGTTTCTTAGACTATATAGAAGCAATATATACAATGATTTCAACAGTCTACCTGTTCCATTCATTGTTCTACTTGTCGAAATTTACAAATAATTTTCTTTAAAGGATTAACAATGGGGCTCGTAGTTTACTTAAACATGAAGAACAAAAAATTGGCGAATTGTACTGTTTGGATGCTTTGCATATATGTTTCTTAGACTATATAGAAGCAATATATACAATGATTTCAACAGTCTACCTGTTCTATTCATTGTTCTACTTGTAGAAAGTTACAATTAATTTCCGTTAAAGGATTAACAATGGGGCTCGCTGTTCACTTAAACTTGAAGATCAAAAAATTGACGATTGTTACTGTTTAGATGCTTTGCATATAGGTTTCTTAGACTATATAGAAGCAACATATACAAAGATTTCAACCGTCTACCTGTTCTGTTCATTGTTCTACTTGTAGAAAGTTACAAATAATTTCCGTTTCATGATTATCAATGGGGCTCGTTGTTAACTTAAACTTGAAGAACAAAAATTTGGCGAATGGTACTGTTTGGATGCTTTGCATATATGTTTCTTAGATTATATAGAAGCAATATATACAAAGATTTCAAACGTCTACCTGTACTATTCATTGTTCTACTTGTAGAAAGTTACACATAATTTCCATTTCATGATTATCAATGGGGCTCGCTGTTCTCTTAAACTTGAAGATCAAAAAATTGGCGATTGTTACTGTTTAGATGCTTTGCATATAGGTTTCTTAGACTATATAGAAGCAATATATACAAAGAATTCAACCGTCTACCTGTTCCATTCATTGTTCTACTTGTAGAAAGTTACAAATAATTTCCATTTCATGATTATCAATGGGGCTCGTTGTTCACTTAATCTTGAAGAACAATAAATTGGCGAATTGTACTGTTTGGATGCTTTGCATATATGTTTCTTAGACTATATAGACGCAATATATACAAGGATTTCAACCGTCTACCTGTTCGATTCATTGTTCTACTTGTCGAAATTTACAAATAATTTCCTATAAAGGATTAACAATGGGGCTCGTAGTTCACTTAAACTTGAAGAACAAAAAATTGGCGAATTGTACTGTTTGGATGCTTTCCATATATGTTTCTTAGACTATTTAGATGTAATATATAGAAAGATTTCACCCGTCTACCTGTACTATTCATTGTTCTACTTGTAGAAAGTTACAAATAATTTCCATTTCATGATTATCAATGGGGCTCGCAGTTCACTTAAACTTGAAGAACAAAAAATTGGCGAATTGTACTGTTTGGATGCTTTGCATATTTGTTTCGCAGACTATATAGAAACAATATATACAATGATTTCAACCGTCTACATGATCCATTCATTGTTCTACTTGTCGAAATTTACAAATAATTTCCTTTAAAGGATTAACAATGGGACTCGTAGTTCACTTAAACATGAAGATGAAATAATTGGCGTATTGTACTGTTTGGATGCTTTGCATATATGTTTCTTAGATTATATAGAAGCAATATATACAATGATTTCAACCGTCTACCTGTTCCATTCATTGTTCTACTTGTCGAAAGTTACAAATAATTTCCGTTAAGGGATTAACAATGGGGATCGTAGTTTACTTAAACATGAAGAACAAAAAATTGGCGAATTGTACTGTTTGGATGCTTTGCATATATGTTTCTTAGACTATATAGAAGCAATATATACAATGATTTCAACAGTCTACCTGTTCCATTCATTGTTCTACTTGTCGAAATTTACAAATAATTTTCTTTAAAGGATTAACAATGGGGCTCGTAGTTCACTTAAACTTGAAGAACAAAAAATTGGCGAATTGTACTGTTTGGATGTTTTGCATATATGTTTCTTATACTATATAGAAGCAATATATACAAAGATTTCAACCGTCTACCTGTTCTATTCATTGTTCTACTTGTAGAAAGTTACAAATAATTTCCATTTCATGATTATCAATGGGGCTCGTAGTTCACTTAAACTTGAAGAACAAAAAATTGGCGAATTGTACTGTTTGGATGCTTTGCATAAATGTTTCTTAGACTATATAGAAGCAATATATACAATGATTTCAACAGTCTACCTGTTCCATTCATTGTTCTACTTGTCGAAAGTTACAAATAATTTCCGTTTCATGATTATCAATGGGGCTCGTAGTTCACTTAAACTTGAAGAACATAAAATTGGCGAATGGTAATGTTTGGATGCTTTGCATATATGTTTCTTAGACTATATAGAAGCAATATATACAAAAATTTCAACCGTCTACCAGTTCCATTCATTGTTCTACTTGTCGAAAGTTACAAATAATTTCCTTTAAAGGATTAACAATGGGGCTCGTAGTTCACTTAAACTTGAAGAACAAAAAATTGGCGAACGGTACTGTTTGGATGCTTTGCGTACATGTTTCTTAGACTATATGGAAATAATATATACAAAGATTTCAACCGTCTACGTGTTCCAATCATTGTTCTACTTGTCGAAATTTACAAATAATTTTCTTTAAAGGATTAACAATGGGGCTCGTAGTTCACTTAAACTTGAAGAACAAAAAATTGGCGAACGGTACTGTTTGGATGCTTTGCGTACATGTTTCTTAGACTATATGGAAGCAATATATACAAAGATTTCAACCGTCTACGTGTTCCAATCATTATTCTACTTGTAGAAAGTTACAATTAATTTCCGTTAAAGGATTAACAATGGGGCTCGCTGTTCACTTAAACTTGAAGATCAAAAAATTGACGATTGTTACTGTTTAGATGCTTTGCATATAGGTTTCTTAGACTATATAGAAGCAACATATACAAAGATTTCAACCGTCTACGTGTTCCAATCATTGTTCTACTAGTCGAAATTTACAAATAATTTTCTTTAAAGGATTAACAATGGGGCTCGTTGTTCACTTAAACTTGAAGAACAATAAATTGGCGAATTGTACTGTTTGGATGCTTTGCATATATGTTTCTTAGACTATATAGAAGCAATATATACAAAGATTTCGACCGTCTACCTGTTCCATTCATTGTTCTACTTGTCGAAAGTTACAAATAATTTCCGATAAAGGATTAACAATGGGGCTCGCTGTTCACTTAAACTTGAAGATCAAAAAATTGGCGATTGTTACTGTTTAGATGCTTTGCATATAGGTTTCTTAGACTATATAGAAGCAACATATACAAAGATTTCAACCGTCTACCTGTTCTGTTCATTGTTCTACTTGTAGAAAGTTACAAATAATTTCCATTTCATGATTATCAATGGGGCTCGTTGTTCACTTAAACTTGAAGAACAAAAATTTGGCGAATGGTACTGTTTGGATGCTTTGCATATATGTTTCTGAGATTATATAGAAGCAATATATACAAAGATTTCAAACGTCTACCTGTACTATTCATTGTTCTACTTGTAGAAAGTTACAATTAATTTCCGTTAAAGGATTAACAATGGGGCTCGTTGTTCACTTAAACTTGAAGAACAATAAATTGGCGAATTGTACTGTTTGGATGCTTTGCATATATGTTTCTTAGACTATATAGAATCAATATATACAAAGATTTCAACAGTCTACCAGTTCCATTCATTGTTCTACTTGTCGAAAGTTACAAATAATTTCCGATAAAGGATTAACAATGGGGCTCATTGTTCACTTAAACTTGAAGAACAAAAAATTGGCGAATGCTACTGTTTGGACGCTTTGCATATATGTTTCTTAGACTATATGGAAGCAATATATACAAAGATTTCAACCGTCTACCTGTTCTATTCATTGTTCTACTTGTCGAAAGTTACAAATAATTTCCGATAACGGATTAACAATGGGGCTCGTAGTTCACTTAAACATGAAGATGAAATAATTGGCGAATTGTACTGTTTGGATGCTTTGCATATATGTTTCTTAGATTATAAAGAAGCAATATATACAAAGATTTCAACCGTCTACCTGTTCCATTCATTGTTCTACTTGTCGAAATTATCAAATAATTTCCTTTTATGGATTAACAATGGGGCTCGTTGTTCACTTAAACTTGAAGAACAAAAAATTGGCGAATGGTACTGTTTGGATGCTTTGCATATATGTTTCTTAGACTATTTAGATGCAATATATAGAAAGATTTCATCCGTCTACCTGTACTATTCATTGTTCTACTTGTAGAAAGTTACAAATAATTTCCATTTCATGATTATCAATGGGGATCGTAGTTCACTTAAACTTGAAGAACAAAAAATTGGCGAATGCTACTGTTTGGATGCTTTGCATATATGTTTCTTAGACTATATGGAAGCAATATATACAAAGATTTCGACCGTCTACCTGTTCCATTCATTGTTCTACTTGTCGAAAGTTACAAATAATTTCCGATAAAGGATTAACAATGGGGCTCATTGTTCACTTAAACTTGAAGAACAAAAAATTGGCGAATGCTACTGTTTGGATGCTTTGCATATATGTTTCTTAGACTATATGGAAGCAATATATACAAAGATTTCAACCGTCTACCTGTTCTATTCATTGTTCTACTTGTCGAAAGTTACAAATAATTTCCGATAACGGATTAACCATTGGGGCTCATTGTTCACTTAAACTTGAAGATAAAAAAATTGGCGAATGTTACTGTTTAGATGCTTTGCATATAAGTTTCTTAGACTATATAGGATCAACATATACAAAGATTTCAACCGTCTACCTGTTCGATTCATTGTTCTACTTGTAGAAAGTTACAAATAATTTCCGTTTCATGATTATCAATGGGGCTCGTAGTTCACTTAAACTCGAAGAACAAAAAATTGGCGAACGGTACTGTTTGGATGCTTTGCGTACATGTTTCTTAGACTATATGGAAGCAATATATACAAAGATTTCAACCGTCTACCTGTTCCATTCATTGTTCTACTTGTCGAAAGTTACAAATAATTTCCGATAAAGGATTAACAATGGGGCTCATTGTTCACTTAAACTTGAAGGACAAAAAATTGGCGAATTGTACTATTTGGATGCTGGGCATATATGTTTCTTAGACTATATGGAAGCAATATATACAAAGATTACAGACCGTCTACGTGTTCCAATCATTGTTCTACTTGTAGAAAGTTACAATTAATTTCCGTTAAAGGATTAACAATGGGGCTCGCTGTTCACTTAAACTTGAAGATCAAAAAATTGACGATTGTTACTGTTTAGATGCTTTGCATATAGGTTTCTTAGACTATATAGAAGCAACATATACAAAGATTTCAACCGTCTACCTGTTCTGTTCATTGTTCTACTTGTAGAAAGTTACAAATAATTTCCGTTTCATGATTATCAATGGGGCTCGTTGTTAACTTAAACTTGAAGAACAAAAATTTGGCGAATGGTACTGTTTGGATGCTTTGCATATATGTTTCTTAGATTATATAGAAGCAATATATACAAAGATTTCAAACGTCTACCTGTACTATTCATTGTTCTACTTGTAGAAAGTTACACATAATTTCCATTTCATGATTATCAATGGGGCTCGCTGTTCTCTTAAACTTGAAGATCAAAAAATTGGCGATTGTTACTGTTTAGATGCTTTGCATATAGGTTTCTTAGACTATATAGAAGCAATATATACAATGATTTCAACAGTCTACCTGTTCCATTCATTGTTCTACTTGTCGAAATTTACAAATAATTTTCTTTAAAGGATTAACAATGGGGCTCGTAGTTCACTTAAACTTGAAGAACAAAAAATTGGCGAATTGTACTGTTTGGATGTTTTGCATATATGTTTCTTATACTATATAGAAGCAATATATACAAAGATTTCAACCGTCTACCTGTTCTATTCATTGTTCTACTTGTAGAAAGTTACAAATAATTTCCATTTCATGATTATCAATGGGGCTCGTAGTTCACTTAAACTTGAAGAACAAAAAATTGGCGAATTGTACTGTTTGGATGCTTTGCATATATGTTTCTTAGACTATATTGAAGCAATATATACAATGATTTCAACAGTCTACCTGTTCCATTCATTGTTCTACTTGTCGAAAGTTACAAATAATTTCCGTTTCATGATTATCAATGGGGCTCGTAGTTCACTTAAACTTGAAGAACATAAAATTGGCGAATGGTACTGTTTGGATGCTTTGCATATATGTTTCTTAGACTATATAGAAGCAATATATACAAAAATTTCAACCGTCTACCAGTTCCATTCATTGTTCTACTTGTCGAAAGTTACAAATAATTTCCTTTAAAGGATTAACAATGGGGCTCATTGTTCAGTTAAACTTGAAGATAAAAAAATTGGCGAATGTTACTGTTTAGATGCTTTGCATATAGGTTTCTTAGACTATATAGAAGCAACATATACAAAGATTTCAACCGTCTACGTGTTCCAATCATTGTTCTACTAGTCGAAATTTACAAATAATTTTCTTTAAAGGATTAACAATGGGGCTCGTTGTTCACTTAAACTTGAAGAACATAAAATTGGCGAATGGTACTGTTTGGATGCTTTGCATATATGTTTCTTAGACTATATAGAAGCAATATATACAAAAATTTCAACCGTCTACCAGTTCCATTCATTGTTCTACTTGTCGAAAGTTACAAATAATTTCCTTTAAAGGATTAACAATGGGGCTCGTAGTTCACTTAAACTTGAAGAACAAAAAATTGGCGAACGGTACTGTTTGGATGCTTTGCGTACATGTTTCTTAGACTATATGGAAGCAATATATACAAAGATTTCAACCGTCTACGTGTTCCAATCATTGTTCTACTTGTCGAAATTTACAAATAATTTTCTTTAAAGGATTAACAATGGGGCTCGTAGTTCACTTAAACTTGAAGAACAAAAAATTGGCGAACGGTACTGTTTGGATGCTTTGCGTACATGTTTCTTAGACTATATAGAAGCAATATATACAAAGATTTCGACCGTCTACCTGTTCCATTCATTGTTCTTCTTGTCGAAAGTTACAAATAATTTCCGATAAAGGATTAACAATGGGGCTCGCTGTTCACTTAAACTTGAAGATCAAAAAATTGGCGATTGTTACTGTTTAGATGCTTTGCATATAGGTTTCTTAGACTATATAGAAGCAACATATACAAAGATTTCAACCGTCTACCTGTTCTGTTCATTGTTCTACTTGTAGAAAGTTACAAATAATTTCCGTTTCATGATTATCAATGGGGCTCGTTGTTCACTTAAACTTGAAGAACAAAAATTTGGCGAATGGTACTGTTTGGATGCTTTGCATATATGTTTCTTAGACTATTTAGATGCAATATATAGAAAGATTTCATCCGTCTACCTGTACTATTCATTGTTCTACTTGTAGAAAGTTACAAATAATTTCCATTTCATGATTATCAATGGGGATCGTAGTTCACTTAAACTTGAAGAACAAAAAATTGGCGAATGCTACTGTTTGGATGCTTTGCATATATGTTTCTTAGACTATATGGAAGCAATATATACAAAGATTTCGACCGTCTACCTGTTCCATTCATTGTTCTACTTGTCGAAAGTTACAAATAATTTCCGATAAAGGATTAACAATGGGGCTCATTGTTCACTTAAACTTGAAGAACAAAAAATTGGCGAATGCTACTGTTTGGATGCTTTGCATATATGTTTCTTAGACTATATGGAAGCAATATATACAAAGCTTTCAACCGTCTACCTGTTCTATTCATTGTTCTACTTGTCGAAAGTTACAAATAATTTCCGATAACGGATTAACCATTGGGGCTCATTGTTCACTTAAACTTGAAGATAAAAAAATTGGCGAATGTTACTGTTTAGATGCTTTGCATATAAGTTTCTTAGACTATATAGAAGCAACATATACAAAGATTTCAACCGTCTACCTGTTCGATTCATTGTTCTACTTGTAGAAAGTTACAAATAATTTCCGTTTCATGATTATCAATGGGGCTCGTAGTTCACTTAAACTCGAAGAACAAAAAATTGGCGAACGGTACTGTTTGGATGCTTTGCGTACATGTTTCTTAGACTATATGGAAGCAATATATACAAAGATTTCAACCGTCTACCTGTTCCATTCATTGTTCTACTTGTCGAAAGTTACAAATAATTTCCGATAAAGGATTAACAATGGGGCTCATTGTTCACTTAAACTTGAAGGACAAAAAATTGGCGAATTGTACTATTTGGATGCTGGGCATATATGTTTCTTAGACTATATGGAAGCAATATATACAAAGATTTCAGACCGTCTACGTGTTCCAATCATTGTTCTACTTGTAGAAAGTTACAATTAATTTCCGTTAAAGGATTAACAATGGGGCTCGCTGTTCACTTAAACTTGAAGATCAAAAAATTGACGATTGTTACTGTTTAGATGCTTTGCATATAGGTTTCTTAGACTATATAGAAGCAACATATACAAAGATTTCAACCGTCTACCTGTTCTGTTCATTGTTCTACTTGTAGAAAGTTACAAATAATTTCCGTTTCATGATTATCAATGGGGCTCGTTGTTAACTTAAACTTGAAGAACAAAAATTTGGCGAATGGTACTGTTTGGATGCTTTGCATATATGTTTCTTAGATTATATAGAAGCAATATATACAAAGATTTCAAACGTCTACCTGTACTATTCATTGTTCTACTTGTAGAAAGTTACACATAATTTCCATTTCATGATTATCAATGGGGCTCGCTGTTCTCTTAAACTTGAAGATCAAAAAATTGGCGATTGTTACTGTTTAGATGCTTTGCATATAGGTTTCTTAGACTATATAGAAGCAATATATACAAAGAATTCAACCGTCTACCTGTTCCATTCATTGTTCTACTTGTAGAAAGTTACAAATAATTTCCATTTCATGATTATCAATGGGGCTCGTTGTTCACTTAATCTTGAAGAACAATAAATTGGCGAATTGTACTGTTTGGATGCTTTGCATATATGTTTCTTAGACTATATAGACGCAATATATACAAGGATTTCAACCGTCTACCTGTTCGATTCATTGTTCTACTTGTCGAAATTTACAAATAATTTCCTATAAAAGATTAACAATGGGGCTCGTAGTTCACTTAAACTTGAAGAACAAAAAATTGGCGAATTGTACTGTTTGGATGCTTTCCATATATGTTTCTTAGACTATTTAGATGTAATATATAGAAAGATTTCACCCGTCTACCTGTACTATTCATTGTTCTACTTGTAGAAAGTTACAAATAATTTCCATTTCATGATTATCAATGGGGCTCGCAGTTCACTTAAACTTGAAGAACAAAAAATTGGCGAATTGTACTGTTTGGATGCTTTGCATATTTGTTTCGCAGACTATATAGAAACAATATATACAATGATTTCAACCGTCTACATGATCCATTCATTGTTCTACTTGTCGAAATTTACAAATAATTTCCTTTAAAGGATTAACAATGGGACTCGTAGTTCACTTAAACATGAAGATGAAATAATTGGCGTATTGTACTGTTTGGATGCTTTGCATATATGTTTCTTAGATTATATAGAAGCAATATATACAATGATTTCAACCGTCTACCTGTTCCATTCATTGTTCTACTTGTCGAAAGTTACAAATAATTTCCGTTAAGGGATTAACAATGGGGATCGTAGTTTACTTAAACATGAAGAACAAAAAATTGGCGAATTGTACTGTTTGGATGCTTTGCATATATGTTTCTTAGACTATATAGAAGCAATATATACAATGATTTCAACAGTCTACCTGTTCCATTCATTGTTCTACTTGTCGAAATTTACAAATAATTTTCTTTAAAGGATTAACAATGGGGCTCGTAGTTCACTTAAACTTGAAGAACAAAAAATTGGCGAATTGTACTGTTTGGATGTTTTGCATATATGTTTCTTATACTATATAGAAGCAATATATACAAAGATTTCAACCGTCTACCTGTTCTATTCATTGTTCTACTTGTAGAAAGTTACAAATAATTTCCATTTCATGATTATCAATGGGGCTCGTAGTTCACTTAAACTTGAAGAACAAAAAATTGGCGAATTGTACTGTTTGGATGCTTTGCATAAATGTTTCTTAGACTATATAGAAGCAATATATACAATGATTTCAACAGTCTACCTGTTCCATTCATTGTTCTACTTGTCGAAAGTTACAAATAATTTCCGTTTCATGATTATCAATGGGGCTCGTAGTTCACTTAAACTTGAAGAACATAAAATTGGCGAATGGTACTGTTTGGATGCTTTGCATATATGTTTCTTAGACTATATAGAAGCAATATATACAAAAATTTCAACCGTCTACCAGTTCCATTCATTGTTCTACTTGTCGAAAGTTACAAATAATTTCCTTTAAAGGATTAACAATGGGGCTCGTAGTTCACTTAAACTTGAAGAACAAAAAATTGGCGAACGGTACTGTTTGGATGCTTTGCGTACATGTTTCTTAGACTATATGGAAGCAATATATACAAAGATTTCAACCGTCTACGTGTTCCAATCATTGTTCTACTTGTCGAAATTTACAAATAATTTTCTTTAAAGGATTAACAATGGGGCTCGTAGTTCACTTAAACTTGAAGAACAAAAAATTGGCGAACGGTACTGTTTGGATGCTTTGCGTACATGTTTCTTAGACTATATGGAAGCAATATATACAAAGATTTCAACCGTCTACGTGTTCCAATCATTGTTCTACTTGTAGAAAGTTACAATTAATTTCCGTTAAAGGATTAACAATGGGGCTCGCTGTTCACTTAAACTTGAAGATCAAAAAATTGACGATTGTTACTGTTTAGATGCTTTGCATATAGGTTTCTTAGACTATATAGAAGCAACATATACAAAGATTTCAACCGTCTACGTGTTCCAATCATTGTTCTACTAGTCGAAATTTACAAATAATTTTCTTTAAAGGATTAACAATGGGGCTCGTTGTTCACTTAAACTTGAAGAACAATAAATTGGCGAATTGTACTGTTTGGATGCTTTGCATATATGTTTCTTAGACTATATAGAAGCAATATATACAAAGATTTCGACCGTCTACCTGTTCCATTCATTGTTCTACTTGTCGAAAGTTACAAATAATTTCCGATAAAGGATTAACAATGGGGCTCGCTGTTCACTTAAACTTGAAGATCAAAAAATTGGCGATTGTTACTGTTTAGATGCTTTGCATATAGGTTTCTTAGACTATATAGAAGCAACATATACAAAGATTTCAACCGTCTACCTGTTCTGTTCATTGTTCTACTTGTAGAAAGTTACAAATAATTTCCGTTTCATGATTATCAATGGGGCTCGCAGTTCACTTAAACTTGAAGAACAAAAAATTGGCGAATTGTACTGTTTGGATGCTTTGCATATTTGTTTCGCAGACTATATAGAAACAATATATACAATGATTTCAACCGTCTACATGATCCATTCATTGTTCTACTTGTCGAAATTTACAAATAATTTCCTTTAAAGGATTAACAATGGGGCTCGTAGTTCACTTAAACATGAAGATGAAATAATTGGCGTATTGTACTGTTTGGATGCTTTGCATATATGTTTCTTAGATTATATAGAAGCCATATATACAATGATTTCAACCGTCTACCTGTTCCATTCATTGTTCTACTTGTCGAAAGTTACAAATAATTTCCGTTAAGGGATTAACAATGGGGATCGTAGTTTACTTAAACATGAAGAACAAAAAATTGGCGAATTGTACTGTTTGGATGCTTTGCATATATGTTTCTTAGACTATATAGAAGCAATATATACAATGATTTCAACAGTCTACCTGTTCCATTCATTGTTCTACTTGTCGAAATTTACAAATAATTTTCTTTAAAGGATTAACAATGGGGCTCGTAGTTTACTTAAACATGAAGAACAAAAAATTGGCGAATTGTACTGTTTGGATGCTTTGCATATATGTTTCTTAGACTATATAGAAGCAATATATACAATGATTTCAACAGTCTACCTGTTCTATTCATTGTTCTACTTGTAGAAAGTTACAATTAATTTCCGTTAAAGGATTAACAATGGGGCTCGCTGTTCACTTAAACTTGAAGATCAAAAAATTGACGATTGTTACTGTTTAGATGCTTTGCATATAGGTTTCTTAGACTATATAGAAGCAACATATACAAAGATTTCAACCGTCTACCTGTTCTGTTCATTGTTCTACTTGTAGAAAGTTACAAATAATTTCCGTTTCATGATTATCAATGGGGCTCGTTGTTAACTTAAACTTGAAGAACAAAAATTTGGCGAATGGTACTGTTTGGATGCTTTGCATATATGTTTCTTAGATTATATAGAAGCAATATATACAAAGATTTCAAACGTCTACCTGTACTATTCATTGTTCTACTTGTAGAAAGTTACACATAATTTCCATTTCATGATTATCAATGGGGCTCGCTGTTCTCTTAAACTTGAAGATCAAAAAATTGGCGATTGTTACTGTTTAGATGCTTTGCATATAGGTTTCTTAGACTATATAGAAGCAATATATACAAAGAATTCAACCGTCTACCTGTTCCATTCATTGTTCTACTTGTAGAAAGTTACAAATAATTTCCATTTCATGATTATCAATGGGGCTCGTTGTTCACTTAATCTTGAAGAACAATAAATTGGCGAATTGTACTGTTTGGATGCTTTGCATATATGTTTCTTAGACTATATAGACGCAATATATACAAGGATTTCAACCGTCTACCTGTTCGATTCATTGTTCTACTTGTCGAAATTTACAAATAATTTCCTATAAAGGATTAACAATGGGGCTCGTAGTTCACTTAAACTTGAAGAACAAAAAATTGGCGAATTGTACTGTTTGGATGCTTTCCATATATGTTTCTTAGACTATTTAGATGTAATATATAGAAAGATTTCACCCGTCTACCTGTACTATTCATTGTTCTACTTGTAGAAAGTTACAAATAATTTCCATTTCATGATTATCAATGGGGCTCGCAGTTCACTTAAACTTGAAGAACAAAAAATTGGCGAATTGTACTGTTTGGATGCTTTGCATATTTGTTTCGCAGACTATATAGAAACAATATATACAATGATTTCAACCGTCTACATGATCCATTCATTGTTCTACTTGTCGAAATTTACAAATAATTTCCTTTAAAGGATTAACAATGGGACTCGTAGTTCACTTAAACATGAAGATGAAATAATTGGCGTATTGTACTGTTTGGATGCTTTGCATATATGTTTCTTAGATTATATAGAAGCAATATATACAATGATTTCAACCGTCTACCTGTTCCATTCATTGTTCTACTTGTCGAAAGTTACAAATAATTTCCGTTAAGGGATTAACAATGGGGATCGTAGTTTACTTAAACATGAAGAACAAAAAATTGGCGAATTGTACTGTTTGGATGCTTTGCATATATGTTTCTTAGACTATATAGAAGCAATATATACAATGATTTCAACAGTCTACCTGTTCCATTCATTGTTCTACTTGTCGAAATTTACAAATAATTTTCTTTAAAGGATTAACAATGGGGCTCGTAGTTCACTTAAACTTGAAGAACAAAAAATTGGCGAATTGTACTGTTTGGATGTTTTGCATATATGTTTCTTATACTATATAGAAGCAATATATACAAAGATTTCAACCGTCTACCTGTTCTATTCATTGTTCTACTTGTAGAAAGTTACAAATAATTTCCATTTCATGATTATCAATGGGGCTCGTAGTTCACTTAAACTTGAAGAACAAAAAATTGGCGAATTGTACTGTTTGGATGCTTTGCATAAATGTTTCTTAGACTATATAGAAGCAATATATACAATGATTTCAACAGTCTACCTGTTCCATTCATTGTTCTACTTGTCGAAAGTTACAAATAATTTCCGTTTCATGATTATCAATGGGGCTCGTAGTTCACTTAAACTTGAAGAACATAAAATTGGCGAATGGTAATGTTTGGATGCTTTGCATATATGTTTCTTAGACTATATAGAAGCAATATATACAAAAATTTCAACCGTCTACCAGTTCCATTCATTGTTCTACTTGTCGAAAGTTACAAATAATTTCCTTTAAAGGATTAACAATGGGGCTCGTAGTTCACTTAAACTTGAAGAACAAAAAATTGGCGAACGGTACTGTTTGGATGCTTTGCGTACATGTTTCTTAGACTATATGGAAGCAATATATACAAAGATTTCAACCGTCTACGTGTTCCAATCATTGTTCTACTTGTCGAAATTTACAAATAATTTTCTTTAAAGGATTAACAATGGGGCTCGTAGTTCACTTAAACTTGAAGAACAAAAAATTGGCGAACGGTACTGTTTGGATGCTTTGCGTACATGTTTCTTAGACTATATGGAAGCAATATATACAAAGATTTCAACCGTCTACGTGTTCCAATCATTGTTCTACTTGTAGAAAGTTACAATTAATTTCCGTTAAAGGATTAACAATGGGGCTCGCTGTTCACTTAAACTTGAAGATCAAAAAATTGACGATTGTTACTGTTTAGATGCTTTGCATATAGGTTTCTTAGACTATATAGAAGCAACATATACAAAGATTTCAACCGTCTACGTGTTCCAATCATTGTTCTACTAGTCGAAATTTACAAATAATTTTCTTTAAAGGATTAACAATGGGGCTCGTTGTTCACTTAAACTTGAAGAACAATAAATTGGCGAATTGTACTGTTTGGATGCTTTGCATATATGTTTCTTAGACTATATAGAAGCAATATATACAAAGATTTCGACCGTCTACCTGTTCCATTCATTGTTCTACTTGTCGAAAGTTACAAATAATTTCCGATAAAGGATTAACAATGGGGCTCGCTGTTCACTTAAACTTGAAGATCAAAAAATTGGCGATTGTTACTGTTTAGATGCTTTGCATATAGGTTTCTTAGACTATATAGAAGCAACATATACAAAGATTTCAACCGTCTACCTGTTCTGTTCATTGTTCTACTTGTAGAAAGTTACAAATAATTTCCGTTTCATGATTATCAATGGGGCTCGCAGTTCACTTAAACTTGAAGAACAAAAAATTGGCGAATTGTACTGTTTGGATGCTTTGCATATTTGTTTCGCAGACTATATAGAAACAATATATACAATGATTTCAACCGTCTACATGATCCATTCATTGTTCTACTTGTCGAAATTTACAAATAATTTCCTTTAAAGGATTAACAATGGGGCTCGTAGTTCACTTAAACATGAAGATGAAATAATTGGCGTATTGTACTGTTTGGATGCTTTGCATATATGTTTCTTAGATTATATAGAAGCCATATATACAATGATTTCAACCGTCTACCTGTTCCATTCATTGTTCTACTTGTCGAAAGTTACAAATAATTTCCGTTAAGGGATTAACAATGGGGATCGTAGTTTACTTAAACATGAAGAACAAAAAATTGGCGAATTGTACTGTTTGGATGCTTTGCATATATGTTTCTTAGACTATATAGAAGCAATATATACAATGATTTCAACAGTCTACCTGTTCCATTCATTGTTCTACTTGTCGAAATTTACAAATAATTTTCTTTAAAGGATTAACAATGGGGCTCGTAGTTCACTTAAACTTGAAGAACAAAAAATTGGCGAATTGTACTGTTTGGATGTTTTGCATATATGTTTCTTATACTATATAGAAGCAATATATACAAAGATTTCAACCGTCTACCTGTTCTATTCATTGTTCTACTTGTAGAAAGTTACAAATAATTTCCATTTCATGATTATCAATGGGGCTCGTAGTTCACTTAAACTTGAAGAACAAGAAATTGGCGAATTGTACTGTTTGGATGCTTTGCATATATGTTTCTTAGACTATATAGAAGCAATATATACAATGATTTCAACAGTCTACCTGTTCCATTCATTGTTCTACTTGTCGAAAGTTACAAATAATTTCCGTTTCATGATTATCAATGGGGCTCGTAGTTCACTTAAACTTGAAGAACATAAAATTGGCGAATGGTACTGTTTGGATGCTTTGCATATATGTTTCTTAGACTATATAGAAGCAATATATACAAAAATTTCAACCGTCTACCAGTTCCATTCATTGTTCTACTTGTCGAAAGTTACAAATAATTTCCTTTAAAGGATTAACAATGGGGCTCGTAGTTCACTTAAACTTGAAGAACAAAAAATTGGCGAACGGTACTGTTTGGATGCTTTGCGTACATGTTTCTTAGACTATATGGAAATAATATATACAAAGATTTCAACCGTCTACGTGTTCCAATCATTGTTCTACTTGTCGAAATTTACAAATAATTTTCTTTAAAGGATTAACAATGGGGCTCGTAGTTCACTTAAACTTGAAGAACAAAAAATTGGCGAAAGGTACTGTTTGGATGCTTTGCGTACATGTTTCTTAGACTATATGGAAGCAATATATACAAAGATTTCAACCGTCTACGTGTTCCAATCATTATTCTACTTGTAGAAAGTTACAATTAATTTCCGTTAAAGGATTAACAATGGGGCTCGCTGTTCACTTAAACTTGAAGATCAAAAAATTGACGATTGTTACTGTTTAGATGCTTTGCATATAGGTTTCTTAGACTATATAGAAGCAACATATACAAAGATTTCAACCGTCTACGTGTTCCAATCATTGTTCTACTAGTCGAAATTTACAAATAATTTTCTTTAAAGGATTAACAATGGGGCTCGTTGTTCACTTAAACTTGAAGAACAATAAATTGGCGAATTGTACTGTTTGGATGCTTTGCATATATGTTTCTTAGACTATATAGAAGCAATATATACAAAGATTTCGACCGTCTACCTGTTCCATTCATTGTTCTACTTGTCGAAAGTTACAAATAATTTCCGATAAAGGATTAACAATGGGGCTCGCTGTTCACTTAAACTTGAAGATCAAAAAATTGGCGATTGTTACTGTTTAGATGCTTTGCATATAGGTTTCTTAGACTATATAGAAGCAACATATACAAAGATTTCAACCGTCTACCTGTTCTGTTCATTGTTCTACTTGTAGAAAGTTACAAATAATTTCCATTTCATGATTATCAATGGGGCTCGTTGTTCACTTAAACTTGAAGAACAAAAATTTGGCGAATGGTACTGTTTGGATGCTTTGCATATATGTTTCTGAGATTATATAGAAGCAATATATACAAAGATTTCAAACGTCTACCTGTACTATTCATTGTTCTACTTGTAGAAAGTTACAATTAATTTCCGTTAAAGGATTAACAATGGGGCTCGTTGTTCACTTAAACTTGAAGAACAATAAATTGGCGAATTGTACTGTTTGGATGCTTTGCATATATGTTTCTTAGACTATATAGAATCAATATATACAAAGATTTCAACAGTCTACCAGTTCCATTCATTGTTCTACTTGTCGAAAGTTACAAATAATTTCCGATAAAGGATTAACAATGGGGCTCATTGTTCACTTAAACTTGAAGAACAAAAAATTGGCGAATGCTACTGTTTGGACGCTTTGCATATATGTTTCTTAGACTATATGGAAGCAATATATACAAAGATTTCAACCGTCTACCTGTTCTATTCATTGTTCTACTTGTCGAAAGTTACAAATAATTTCCGATAACGGATTAACAATGGGGCTCGTAGTTCACTTAAACATGAAGATGAAATAATTGGCGAATTGTACTGTTTGGATGCTTTGCATATATGTTTCTTAGATTATAAAGAAGCAATATATACAAAGATTTCAACCGTCTACCTGTTCCATTCATTGTTCTACTTGTCGAAATTATCAAATAATTTCCTTTTATGGATTAACAATGGGGCTCGTTGTTCACTTAAACTTGAAGAACAAAAAATTGGCGAATGGTACTGTTTGGATGCTTTGCATATATGTTTCTTAGACTATTTAGATGCAATATATAGAAAGATTTCATCCGTCTACCTGTACTATTCATTGTTCTACTTGTAGAAAGTTACAAATAATTTCCATTTCATGATTATCAATGGGGATCGTAGTTCACTTAAACTTGAAGAACAAAAAATTGGCGAATGCTACTGTTTGGATGCTTTGCATATATGTTTCTTAGACTATATGGAAGCAATATATACAAAGATTTCGACCGTCTACCTGTTCCATTCATTGTTCTACTTGTCGAAAGTTACAAATAATTTCCGATAAAGGATTAACAATGGGGCTCATTGTTCACTTAAACTTGAAGAACAAAAAATTGGCGAATGCTACTGTTTGGATGCTTTGCATATATGTTTCTTAGACTATATGGAAGCAATATATACAAAGATTTCAACCGTCTACCTGTTCTATTCATTGTTCTACTTGTCGAAAGTTACAAATAATTTCCGATAACGGATTAACCATTGGGGCTCATTGTTCACTTAAACTTGAAGATAAAAAAATTGGCGAATGTTACTGTTTAGATGCTTTGCATATAAGTTTCTTAGACTATATAGGATCAACATATACAAAGATTTCAACCGTCTACCTGTTCGATTCATTGTTCTACTTGTAGAAAGTTACAAATAATTTCCGTTTCATGATTATCAATGGGGCTCGTAGTTCACTTAAACTCGAAGAACAAAAAATTGGCGAACGGTACTGTTTGGATGCTTTGCGTACATGTTTCTTAGACTATATGGAAGCAATATATACAAAGATTTCAACCGTCTACCTGTTCCATTCATTGTTCTACTTGTCGAAAGTTACAAATAATTTCCGATAAAGGATTAACAATGGGGCTCATTGTTCACTTAAACTTGAAGGACAAAAAATTGGCGAATTGTACTATTTGGATGCTGGGCATATATGTTTCTTAGACTATATGGAAGCAATATATACAAAGATTACAGACCGTCTACGTGTTCCAATCATTGTTCTACTTGTAGAAAGTTACAATTAATTTCCGTTAAAGGATTAACAATGGGGCTCGCTGTTCACTTAAACTTGAAGATCAAAAAATTGACGATTGTTACTGTTTAGATGCTTTGCATATAGGTTTCTTAGACTATATAGAAGCAACATATACAAAGATTTCAACCGTCTACCTGTTCTGTTCATTGTTCTACTTGTAGAAAGTTACAAATAATTTCCGTTTCATGATTATCAATGGGGCTCGTTGTTAACTTAAACTTGAAGAACAAAAATTTGGCGAATGGTACTGTTTGGATGCTTTGCATATATGTTCCTTAGATTATATAGAAGCAATATATACAAAGATTTCAAACGTCTACCTGTACTATTCATTGTTCTACTTGTAGAAAGTTACACATAATTTCCATTTCATGATTATCAATGGGGCTCGCTGTTCTCTTAAACTTGAAGATCAAAAAATTGGCGATTGTTACTGTTTAGATGCTTTGCATATAGGTTTCTTAGACTATATAGAAGCAATATATACAAAGAATTCAACCGTCTACCTGTTCCATTCATTGTTCTACTTGTAGAAAGTTACAAATAATTTCCATTTCATGATTATCAATGGGGCTCGTTGTTCACTTAATCTTGAAGAACAAAAAATTGGCGAATGGTACTGTTTGGATGCTTTGCATATTTGTTTCGCAGACTATATAGAAACAATATATACAATGATTTCAACCGTCTACATGATCCATTCATTGTTCTACTTGTCGAAATTTACAAATAATTTCCTTTAAAGGATTAACAATGGGGCTCGTAGTTCACTTAAACATGAAGATGAAATAATTGGCGTATTGTACTGTTTGGATGCTTTGCATATATGTTTCTTAGATTATATAGAAGCAATATATACAATGATTTCAACCGTCTACCTGTTCCATTCATTGTTCTACTTGTCGAAAGTTACAAATAATTTCCGTTAAGGGATTAACAATGGGGATCGTAGTTTGCTTAAACATGAAGAACAAAAAATTGGCGAATTGTACTGTTTGGATGCTTTGCATATATGTTTCTTAGACTATATAGAAGCAATATATACAATGATTTCAACAGTCTACCTGTTCCATTCATTGTTCTACTTGTCGAAATTTACAAATAATTTTCTTTAAAGGATTAACAATGGGGCTCGTAGTTCACTTAAACTTGAAGAACAAAAAATTGGCGAATTGTACTGTTTGGATGTTTTGCATATATGTTTCTTATACTATATAGAAGCAATATATACAAAGATTTCAACCGTCTACCTGTTCTATTCATTGTTCTACTTGTAGAAAGTTACAAATAATTTCCATTTCATGATTATCAATGGGGCTCGTAGTTCACTTAAACTTGAAGAACAAAAAATTGGCGAATTGTACTGTTTGGATGCTTTGCATATATGTTTCTTAGACTATATTGAAGCAATATATACAATGATTTCAACAGTCTACCTGTTCCATTCATTGTTCTACTTGTCGAAAGTTACAAATAATTTCCGTTTCATGATTATCAATGGGGCTCGTAGTTCACTTAAACTTGAAGAACATAAAATTGGCGAATGGTACTGTTTGGATGCTTTGCATATATGTTTCTTAGACTATATAGAAGCAATATATACAAAAATTTCAACCGTCTACCAGTTCCATTCATTGTTCTACTTGTCGAAAGTTACAAATAATTTCCTTTAAAGGATTAACAATGGGGCTCATTGTTCAGTTAAACTTGAAGATAAAAAAATTGGCGAATGTTACTGTTTAGATGCTTTGCATATAGGTTTCTTAGACTATATAGAAGCAACATATACAAAGATTTCAACCGTCTACGTGTTCCAATCATTGTTCTACTAGTCGAAATTTACAAATAATTTTCTTTAAAGGATTAACAATGGGGCTCGTTGTTCACTTAAACTTGAAGAACATAAAATTGGCGAATGGTACTGTTTGGATGCTTTGCATATATGTTTCTTAGACTATATAGAAGCAATATATACAAAAATTTCAACCGTCTACCAGTTCCATTCATTGTTCTACTTGTCGAAAGTTACAAATAATTTCCTTTAAAGGATTAACAATGGGGCTCGTAGTTCACTTAAACTTGAAGAACAAAAAATTGGCGAACGGTACTGTTTGGATGCTTTGCGTACATGTTTCTTAGACTATATGGAAGCAATATATACAAAGATTTCAACCGTCTACGTGTTCCAATCATTGTTCTACTTGTCGAAATTTACAAATAATTTTCTTTAAAGGATTAACAATGGGGCTCGTAGTTCACTTAAACTTGAAGAACAAAAAATTGGCGAACGGTACTGTTTGGATGCTTTGCGTACATGTTTCTTAGACTATATAGAAGCAATATATACAAAGATTTCGACCGTCTACCTGTTCCATTCATTGTTCTTCTTGTCGAAAGTTACAAATAATTTCCGATAAAGGATTAACAATGGGGCTCGCTGTTCACTTAAACTTGAAGATCAAAAAATTGGCGATTGTTACTGTTTAGATGCTTTGCATATAGGTTTCTTAGACTATATAGAAGCAACATATACAAAGATTTCAACCGTCTACCTGTTCTGTTCATTGTTCTACTTGTAGAAAGTTACAAATAATTTCCGTTTCATGATTATCAATGGGGCTCGTTGTTCACTTAAACTTGAAGAACAAAAATTTGGCGAATGGTACTGTTTGGATGCTTTGCATATATGTTTCTTAGACTATTTAGATGCAATATATAGAAAGATTTCATCCGTCTACCTGTACTATTCATTGTTCTACTTGTAGAAAGTTACAAATAATTTCCATTTCATGATTATCAATGGGGATCGTAGTTCACTTAAACTTGAAGAACAAAAAATTGGCGAATGCTACTGTTTGGATGCTTTGCATATATGTTTCTTAGACTATATGGAAGCAATATATACAAAGATTTCGACCGTCTACCTGTTCCATTCATTGTTCTACTTGTCGAAAGTTACAAATAATTTCCGATAAAGGATTAACAATGGGGCTCATTGTTCACTTAAACTTGAAGAACAAAAAATTGGCGAATGCTACTGTTTGGATGCTTTGCATATATGTTTCTTAGACTATATGGAAGCAATATATACAAAGCTTTCAACCGTCTACCTGTTCTATTCATTGTTCTACTTGTCGAAAGTTACAAATAATTTCCGATAACGGATTAACCATTGGGGCTCATTGTTCACTTAAACTTGAAGATAAAAAAATTGGCGAATGTTACTGTTTAGATGCTTTGCATATAAGTTTCTTAGACTATATAGAAGCAACATATACAAAGATTTCAACCGTCTACCTGTTCGATTCATTGTTCTACTTGTAGAAAGTTACAAATAATTTCCGTTTCATGATTATCAATGGGGCTCGTAGTTCACTTAAACTCGAAGAACAAAAAATTGGCGAACGGTACTGTTTGGATGCTTTGCGTACATGTTTCTTAGACTATATGGAAGCAATATATACAAAGATTTCAACCGTCTACCTGTTCCATTCATTGTTCTACTTGTCGAAAGTTACAAATAATTTCCGATAAAGGATTAACAATGGGGCTCATTGTTCACTTAAACTTGAAGGACAAAAAATTGGCGAATTGTACTATTTGGATGCTGGGCATATATGTTTCTTAGACTATATGGAAGCAATATATACAAAGATTTCAGACCGTCTACGTGTTCCAATCATTGTTCTACTTGTAGAAAGTTACAATTAATTTCCGTTAAAGGATTAACAATGGGGCTCGCTGTTCACTTAAACTTGAAGATCAAAAAATTGACGATTGTTACTGTTTAGATGCTTTGCATATAGGTTTCTTAGACTATATAGAAGCAACATATACAAAGATTTCAACCGTCTACCTGTTCTGTTCATTGTTCTACTTGTAGAAAGTTACAAATAATTTCCGTTTCATGATTATCAATGGGGCTCGTTGTTAACTTAAACTTGAAGAACAAAAATTTGGCGAATGGTACTGTTTGGATGCTTTGCATATATGTTTCTTAGATTATATAGAAGCAATATATACAAAGATTTCAAACGTCTACCTGTACTATTCATTGTTCTACTTGTAGAAAGTTACAAATAATTACCGATAAAGGATTAACCATTGGGGCTCATTGATCACTTAAACTTGAAGAACAAAAAATTGGCGAATTGTACTGTTTGGATGCTTTGCATATATGTTTCTTAGACTATATAGAAGCAATATATACAAAGATTTCAACCGTCTACCTGTTCCATTCATTGTTCTACTTGTCGAAAGTTACAAATAATTACCGATAAAGGATTAACCATTGGGGCTCATTGATCACTTAAACTTGAAGAACAAAAAATTGGCGAATTGTACTGTTTGGATGCTTTGCATATATGTTTCTTAGACTATATAGAAGCAATATATACAAAGATTTCAACCGTCTACCTGTTCCATTCATTGTTCTACTTGTCGAAAGTTACAAATAATTTCCGATAAAGGATTAACAATGGGGCTCGTTGTTCACTTAAACTTGAAGGACAAAAAATTGGCGAATTGTACTGTTTGGATGCTTTGCATATATGTTTCTTAGACTATATGGAAGCAATATATACAAAGATTTCAACCGTCTACGTGTTCCAATCATTGTTCTACTTGTAGAAAGTTACAATTAATTTCCGTTAAAGGATTAACAATGGGGCTCGTAGTTCACTTAAACTTGAAGAACAAAAAATTGGCGATTGTTACTTTTTAGATGCTTTGCATATAGGTTTCTTAGACTATATAGAAGCAACATATACAAAGATTTCAACCGTCTACCTGTTCTGTTCATTGTTCTACTTGTAGAAAGTTACAAATAATTTCCGTTTCATGATTATCAATGGGGCTCGTTGTTCACTTAAACTTGAAGAACAAAAATTTGGCGAATGGTACTGTTTGGATGCTTTGCATATATGTTTCTTAGATTATATAGAAGCAATATATACAAAGATTTCAAACGTCTACCTGTACTATTCATTGTTCTACTTGTAGAAAGTTACAATTAATTTCCGTTAAAGGATTAACAATGGGGCTCGTTGTTCACTTAAACTTGAAGAACAATAAATTGGCGAATTGTACTGTTTGGATGCTTTGCATATATGTTTCTTAGACTATATAGAATCAATATATACAAAGATTTCAACAGTCTACCAGTTCCATTCATTGTTCTACTTGTCGAAAGTTACAAATAATTTCCGATAAAGGATGAACAATGGGGCTCATTGTTCACTTAAACTTGAAGAACAAAAAATTCGCGAATGCTACTGTTTGGACGCTTTGCATATATGTTTCTTAGACTATATGGAAGCAATATATACAAAGATTTCAACCGTCTACCTGTTCTATTCATTGTTCTACTTGTCGAAAGTTACAAATAATTTCCGTTAAGGGATTAACAATGGGGATCGTAGTTTACTTAAACATGAAGAACAAAAAATTGGCGAATTGTACTGTTTGGATGCTTTGCATATATGTTTCTTAGACTATATAGAATCAATATATACAAAGATTTCAACAGTCTACCAGTTCCATTCATTGTTCTACTTGTCGAAATTATCAAATAATTTCCTTTTATGGATTAACAATGGGGCTCGTTGTTCACTTAAACTTGAAGAACAAAAAATTGGCGAATGGTACTGTTTGGATGCTTTGCATATATGTTTCTTAGACTATTTAGATGCAATATATAGAAAGATTTCATCCGTCTACCTGTACTATTCATTGTTCTACTTGTAGAAAGTTACAAATAATTTCCATTTCATGATTATCAATGGGGATCGTAGTTCACTTAAACTTGAAGAACAAAAAATTGGCGAATGCTACTGTTTGGATGCTTTGCATATATGTTTCTTAGACTATATGGAAGCAATATATACAAAGATTTCGACCGTCTACCTGTTCCATTCATTGTTCTACTTGTCGAAAGTTACAAATAATTTCCGATAAAGGATTAACAATGGGGCTCATTGATCACTTAAACTTGAAGAACAAAAAATTGGCGAATTGTACTGTTTGGATGCTTTGCATATATGTTTCTTAGACTATATAGAAGCAATATATACAAAGATTTCAACCGTCTACCTGTTCCATTCATTGTTCTACTTGTCGAAAGTTACAAATAATTTCCGATAAAGGATTAACAATGGGGCTCGTTGTTCACTTAAACTTGAAGGACAAAAAATTGGCGAATTGTACTGTTTGGATGCTTTGCATATATGTTTCTTAGACTATATGGAAGCAATATATACAAAGATTTCAACCGTCTACGTGTTCCAATCATTGTTCTACTTGTAGAAAGTTACAATTAATTTCCGTTAAAGGATTAACAATGGGGCTCGTAGTTCACTTAAACTTGAAGAACAAAAAATTGGCGATTGTTACTTTTTAGATGCTTTGCATATAGGTTTCTTAGACTATATAGAAGCAACATATACAAAGATTTCAACCGTCTACCTGTTCTATTCATTGTTCTACTTGTAGAAAGTTACAAATAATTTCCGTTTCATGATTATCAATGGGGCTCGTTGTTCACTTAATCTTGGAGAACAAAAAATTGGTGATTGTTACTTTTTAGATGCTTTGCATATAGGTTTCTTAGGCTATATAGAAGCAACATATACAAAGATTTCAACCGTCTACCTGTTCTATTCATTGTTCTACTTGTCGAAAGTTACAAATAATTTCCGTTAAAGGATTAACAATAGGGCTCGCTGTTCACTTAAACTTGAAGATCAAAAAATTGGCGATTGTTACTGTTTAGATGCTTTGCATATAGGTTTCTTAGACTATATAGAAGCAACATATACAAAGATTTCAACCGTCTACCTGTTCTGTTCATTGTTCTACTTGTAGAAAGTTACAAATAATTTCCGTTTCATGATTATCAATGGGGCTCGTTGTTCACTTAAACTTGAAGAACAAAAATTTGGCGAATGGTACTGTTTGGATGCTTTGCATATATGTTTCTTAGATTATATAGAAGCAATATATACAAAGATTTCAAACGTCTACCTGTACTATTCATTGTTCTACTTGTAGAAAGTTACAATTAATTTCCGTTAAAGGATTAACAATGGGGCTCGTAGTTCACTTAAGCTTGAAGAACAAAAAATTGGAGAATTGTACTGTTTGGATGCTTTGCATATATGTTTCGTAGATTATATAGAAGCAATATATACAATGATTTCGACCGTCTACCTGATCCATTCATTGTTCTACTTGTCGACATTTACAAATAATTTCCTTTAAAGGATTAACAATGGAGCTCGTAGTTCACTTAAACTTGAAGAACAAGAAATTGGCGAATGGTACTGTTTGGATGCTTTGCATATATGTTTCTTAGATTGTATAGAAGCAATATATACAAAGATTTCAACCGTCTACCTGTTCCATTTATTGTTCTACTTGTCGAAATTTACAAATAATTTCCTTTAAAGGATTAACAATGGGGCTCGTTGTTCACTTAAACTTGAAGAATAATAAGTTGGCGAATTGTACTGTTTGGATGCTTTGCATATATGTTTCTTAGACTATATAGACGCAATATATACAAGGATTTCAACCGTCTACCTGTTCGATTCATTGTTCTACTTGTCGAAATTTACAAATAATTTCCTATAAAGGATTAACAATGGGGCTCGTAGTTCACTTAAACTTGAAGAACAAAAAATTGGCGAATTGTACTGTTTGGATGCTTTCCATATATGTTTCTTAGACTATTTAGATGTAATATATAGAAAGATTTCACCCGTCTACCTGTACTATTCATTGTTCTACTTGTAGAAAGTTACAAATAATTTCCATTTCATGATTATCAATGGGGCTCGTAGTTCACTTAAACTTGAAGAACAAAAAATTGGCGATTTGTACTGTTTGGATGCTTTGCATATTTGTTTCGCAGACTATATAGAAACAATGTATACAATGATTTCAACCGTCTACATGATCCATTCATTGTTCTACTTGTCGAAATTTACAAATAATTTCCTTTAAAGGATTAACAATGGGGCTCGTAGTTCACTTAAACATGAAGATGAAATAATTGGCGTATTGTACTGTTTGGATGCTATGCATATATGTTTCTTAGATTATATAGAAGCAATATATACAATGATTTCAACCGTCTACCTGTTCCATTCATTGTTCTACTTGTCGAAAGTTACAAATAATTTCCGTTAAGGGATTAACAATGGGGATCGTAGTTTACTTAAACATGAAGAACAAAAAATTGGCGAATTGTACTGTTTGGATGCTTTGCATATATGTTTCTTAGACTATATAGAAGCAATATATACAATGATTTCAACCGTCTACCTGATCCATTCATTGTTCTACTTGTCGAAATTTACAAATAATTTCCTTTAAAGGATTAACAATGGGGCTCGTAGTTCACTTAAACATGAAGATGAAATAATTGGCGAATTGTACTGTTTGGATGCTTTGCATATATGTTTCTTAGATTATATAGAAGCAATATATACAATGATTTCGACCGTCTACCTGATCCATTCATTGTTCTACTTGTCGACATTTACAAATAATTTCCTTTAAAGGATTAACAATGGAGCTCGTAGTTCACTTAAACTTGAAGAACAAGAAATTGGCGAATGGTACTGTTTGGATGCTTTGCATATATGTTTCTTAGATTGTATAGAAGCAATATATACAAAGATTTCAACCGTCTACCTGTTCCATTTATTGTTCTACTTGTCGAAATTTACAAATAATTTCCTTTAAAGGATTAACAATGGGGCTCGTTGTTCACTTAAACTTGAAGAATAATAAGTTGGCGAATTGTACTGTTTGGATGCTTTGCATATATGTTTCTTAGACTATATAGACGCAATATATACAAGGATTTCAACCGTCTACCTGTTCGATTCATTGTTCTACTTGTCGAAATTTACAAATAATTTCCTATAAAGGATTAACAATGGGGCTCGTAGTTCACTTAAACTTGAAGAACAAAAAATTGGCGAATTGTACTGTTTGGATGCTTTCCATATATGTTTCTTAGACTATTTAGATGTAATATATAGAAAGATTTCACCCGTCTACCTGTACTATTCATTGTTCTACTTGTAGAAAGTTACAAATAATTTCCATTTCATGATTATCAATGGGGCTCGTAGTTCACTTAAACTTGAAGAACAAAAAATTGGCGATTTGTACTGTTTGGATGCTTTGCATATTTGTTTCGCAGACTATATAGAAACAATGTATACAATGATTTCAACCGTCTACATGATCCATTCATTGTTCTACTTGTCGAAATTTACAAATAATTTCCTTTAAAGGATTAACAATGGGGCTCGTAGTTCACTTAAACATGAAGATGAAATAATTGGCGTATTGTACTGTTTGGATGCTATGCATATATGTTTCTTAGATTATATAGAAGCAATATATACAATGATTTCAACCGTCTACCTGTTCCATTCATTGTTCTACTTGTCGAAAGTTACAAATAATTTCCGTTAAGGGATTAACAATGGGGATCGTAGTTTACTTAAACATGAAGAACAAAAAATTGGCGAATTGTACTGTTTGGATGCTTTGCATATATGTTTCTTAGACTATATAGAAGCAATATATACAATGATTTCAACCGTCTACCTGATCCATTCATTGTTCTACTTGTCGAAATTTACAAATAATTTCCTTTAAAGGATTAACAATGGGGCTCGTAGTTCACTTAAACTTGAAGAACAAGAAATTGGCGAATGGTACTGTTTGGATGCTTTGCATATATGTTTCTTAGATTATATAGAAGCAATATATACAAAGATTTCAACCGTCTACCTGTTCCATTCATTGTTCTACTTGTCGAAATTTACAAATAATTTCCTTTAAAGGATTAACAGTGGGGCTCGTTGTTCACTTAAACTTGAAGAACAATAAATTGGCGAATTGTACTGTTTGGATGCTTTGCATATATGTTTCTTAGACTATATAGACGCAATATATACAAGGATTTCTACCGTCTACCTGTTCCATTCATTGTTCTACTTGTCAAAAGTTACAAATAATTACCGATAAAGGATTAACAGTTGGGGCTCATTGTTCACTTAAACTTGAAGAACAAAAAATTGGCGAATGGTACTGTTTGGATGCTTTGCATATATGTTTCTTAGACTATTTAGATGCAATATATAGAAAGATTTCATCCGTCTACCTGTACTATTCATTTTTCTACTTGTAGAAAGTTACAAATAATTTCCATTTCATGATTATCAATGGGGATCGTAGTTCACTTAAACTTGAAGAACAAAAAATTGGCGAATTGTACTGTTTGGATGCTTTGCATATATGTTTCTTATACTATATAGAAGCAATATATACAAAGATTTCAACCGTCTACCTGTTCTATTCATTGTTCTACTTGTAGAAAGTTACAAATAATTTCCATTTCATGATTATCAATGGGGCTCGTAGTTCACTTAAACTTGAAGAACAAAAAATTGGCGAATTGTACTGTTTGGATGCTTTGAATATATGTTTCTTATACTATATAGAAGCAATATATACAAAGATTTCAACAGTCTACCTGTTCTATTCATTGTTCTACTTGTAGAAAGTTACAAATAATTTCCATTTCATGATTATCAATGGGGCTCGTAGTTCACTTAAACTTGAAGAACAAAAAATTGGCGAATTGTACTGTTTGGATGCTTTGCATATATGTTTCTTAGACTATATAGAAGCAATATATACAATGATTTCAACAGTCTACCTGTTCCATTCATTGTTCTACTTGTCGAAAGTTACAAATAATTTCCGAGAACGGATTAACCATTGGGGCTCATTGTTCACTTAAACTTGAAGATAAAAAAATTGGCGAATGTTACTGTTTAGATGCTTTGCATATAAGTTTCTTAGACGATATAGAAGCAACATATACAAAGATTTCAACCGTCTACCTGTTCTATTCATTGTTCTACTTGTAGAAAGTTACAAATAATTTCCGTTTCATGATTATCAATGGGGCTCGTAGTTCACTTAAACTTGAAGAACAAAAAATTGGCGAATGGTACTGTTTGGATGCTTTGCATATATGTTTCTTAGACTGTATAGAAGCAATATATACAAAAATTTCAACCGTCTACCAGTTCCATTCATTGTTCTACTTGTCGAAAGTTACAAATAATTTCCTTTAAAGGATTAACAATGGGGCTCGTAGTTCACTTAAACTTGAATAACAAAAAATTAGCGAACGGTACTGTTTGGATGCTTTGCGTACATGTTTCTTAGACTATATGGAAGCAATATATACAAAGATTTCAACCGTCTACGTGTTCCAATCATTGTTCTACTTGTCGAAATTTAAAAATAATTTTCTTTAAAGGATTAACAATGGGGCTCGTTGTTCACTTAAACTTGAAGAACAATAAATTGGCGAATTGTACTGTTTGGATGCTTTGCATATATGTTTCTTAGACTATATAGAAGCAATATATACAAAGATTTCAACCGTCTACCTGTTCAATTCATTGTTCTACTTGTCGAAAGTTACAAATAATTTCCGATAAAGGATTAACAATGGGGCTCATTGTTCACTTAAACTTGAAGAACAAAAAATTGGCGAATGCTACTGTTTGGATGCTTTGCATATATGTTTCTTAGACTATATGGAAGCAATATATACAAAGATTTCAACCGTCTACCTGTTCTATTCATTGTTCTACTTGTCGAAAGTTACAAATAATTTCCGATAACGGATTACCCATTGGGGCTCATTGTTCAGTTAAACTTGAAGATAAAAAAATTGGCGAATGTTACTGTTTAGATGCTTTGCATATAAGTTTCTTAGACTATATAGAAGCAACATATACAAAGATTTCACCCGTCTACCTGTACTATTCATTGTTCTACTTGTAGAAAGTTACAAATAATTTCCATTTCATGATTATCAATGGGGCTCGTAGTTCACTTAAACTTGAAGAACAAAAAATTGGCGAATTGTACTGTTTGGATGCTTTGCATATTTGTTTCGCAGACTATATAGAAACAATATATACAATGATTTCAACCGTCTACATGATCCATTCATTGTTCTACTTGTCGAAATTTACAAATAATTTCCTTTAAAGGATTAACAATGGGGCTCGTAGTTCACTTAAACTTGAAGAACAAAAAATTGGCGAACGGTACTGTTTGGATGCTTTGCATATTTGTTTCGCAGACTATATAGAAGCAATATATGCAATGATTTCAACCGTCTACATGATCCATTCATTGTTCGACTTGTCGAAATTTACAAATAATTTCCTTTAAAGGATTAACAATGGAGCTCGTAGTTCACTTAAACATGAAGATGAAATAATTGGCGAATTGTACTGTTTGGATGCTTTGCATATATGTTTCTTAGATTATAAAGAAGCAATATATACAAAGATTTCAACCGTCTACCTGTTCCATTCATTGTTCTACTTGTCGAAATTATCAAATAATTTCCTTTTATGGATTAACAATGGGGCTCGTTGTTCACTTAAACTTGAAGAACAATAAATTGGCGAATTGTACTGTTTGGATGCTTTGCATATATGTTTCTTAGACTATATAGACGCAATATATACAAGGATTTCAACCGTCTACCTGTTCGATTCATTGTTCTACATGTCGAAATTTACAAATAATTTCCTTTAAAGGATTAACAATGGGGCTCGTAGTTCACTTAAACTTGAAGAACAAAAAATTGGCGAATTGTACTGTTTGGATGCTTTCCTTATATGTTTCTTAGACTATTTAGATGTAATATATAGAATGATTTCACCCGTCTACCTGTACTATTCATTGTTCTACTTGTAGAAAGTTACAAATAATTTCCATTTCATGATTATCAATGGGGCTCGTAGTTCACTTAAACTTGAAGAACAAAAAATTGGCGAATTGTACTGTTTGGATGCTTTGCATATTTGTTTCGCAGACTATATAGAAACAATATATACAAAGATTTCAACCGTCTACATGATCCATTCATTGTTCTACTTGTCGAAATTTACAAATAATTTCCTTTAAAGGATTAACAATGGGGCTCGTAGTTCACTTAAACTTGAAGAACAAGAAATTGGCGAATGGTACTGTTTGGATGCTTTGCATATATGTTTCTTAGATTATATAGAAGCAATATATACAAAGATTTCAACCGTCTACCTGTTCCATTCATTGTTCTACTTGTCGAAATTTACAAATAATTTCCTTTAAAGGATTAACAGTGGGGCTCGTTGTTCACTTAAACTTGAAGAACAATAAATTGGCGAATTGTACTGTTTGGATGCTTTGCATATATGTTTCTTAGACTATATAGAAGCAATATATACAAAGATTTCAACCGTCTACCTGTACTATTCATTGTTCTACTTGTAGAAAGTTACAAATAATTTCCATTTCATGATTATCAATGGGGCTCGTAGTTCACTTAAACTTGAAGAACAAAAAATTAGCGAACGGTACTGTTTGGATGCTTTGCGTACATGTTTCTTAGACTATATGGAAGCAATATATACAAAGATTTCAACCGTCTACGTGTTCCAATCATTGTTCTACTTGTCGAAATTTAAAAATAATTTTCTTTAAAGGATTAACAATGGGGCTCGTTGTTCACTTAAACTTGAAGAACAATAAATTGGCGAATTGTACTGTTTGGATGCTTTGCATATATGTTTCTTAGACTATATAGAAGCAATATATACAAAGATTTCAACCGTCTACCTGTTCAATTCATTGTTCTACTTGTCGAAAGTTACAAATAATTTCCGATAAAGGATTAACAATGGGGCTCATTGTTCACTTAAACTTGAAGAACAAAAAATTGGCGAATGCTACTGTTTGGATGCTTTGCATATATGTTTCTTAGACTATATGGAAGCAATATATACAAAGATTTCAACCGTCTACCTGTTCTATTCATTGTTCTACTTGTCGAAAGTTACAAATAATTTCCGATAACGGATTAACCATTGGGGCTCATTGTTCAGTTAAACTTGAAGATAAAAAAATTGGCGAATGTTACTGTTTAGATGCTTTGCATATAAGTTTCTTAGACTATATAGAATCAACATATACAAAGATTTCACCCGTCTACCTGTACTATTCATTGTTCTACTTGTAGAAAGTTACAAATAATTTCCATTTCATGATTATCAATGGGGCTCGTAGTTCACTTAAACTTGAAGAACAAAAAATTGGCGAATTGTACTGTTTGGATGCTTTGCATATTTGTTTCGCAGACTATATAGAAACAATATATACAATGATTTCAACCGTCTACATGATCCATTCATTGTTCTACTTGTCGAAATTTACAAATAATTTCCTTTAAAGGATTAACAATGGGGCTCGTAGTTCACTTAAACATGAAGATGAAATAATTGGCGTATTGTACTGTTTGGATGCTTTGCATATATGTTTCTTAGATTATATAGAAGCAATACATACAATGATTTCAACCGTCTACCTGTTCCATTCATTGTTCTACTTGTCGAAATTTACAAATAATTTTCTTTAAAGGATTAACAATGGGGCTCGTAGTTCACTTAAACTTGAAGAACAAAAAATTGGCGAATGGTTCTGTTTGGATGCTTTGCATATATGTTTCTTAGACTATTTAGATGCAATATATAGAAAGATTTCACCCGTCTACCTGTACTATTCATTGTTCTACTTGTAGAAAGTTACAAATAATTTCCATTTCATGATTATCAATGGGGCTCGTAGTTCACTTAAACTTGAAGAACAAAAAATTGGCGAATGCTACTGTTTGGATGCTTTGCATATATGTTTCTTAGACTATATGGAAGCAATATATACAAAGATTTCAACCGTCTACCTGTTCTATTCATTGTTCTACTTGTCGAAAGTTACAAATAATTTCCGATAAAGGATTAACAATGGGGCTCATTGTTCACTTAAACTTGAAGAACAAAAAATTGGCGAATGCTACTGTTTGGATGCTTTGCATATATGTTTCTTAGATTATATAGAAGCAATATATACAATGATTTCAACCGTCTACCTGTTCCATTCATTGTTCTACTTGTCGAAAGTTACAAATAATTTCCGTTAAGGGATTAACAATGGGGATCGTAGTTTACTTAAACATGAAGAACAAAAAATTGGCGAATTGTACTGTTTGGATGCTTTGCATATATGTTTCTTAGACTATATAGAAGCAATATATACAATGATTTCAACCGTCTACCTGATCCATTCATTGTTCTACTTGTCGAAATTTACAAATAATTTCCTTTAAAGGATTAACAATGGGGCTCGTAGTTCACTTAAACATGAAGATGAAATAATTGGCGAATTGTACTGTTTGGATGCTTTGCATATATGTTTCTTAGATTATATAGAAGCAATATATACAATGATTTCAACCGTCTACCTGTTCCATTCATTGTTCTACTTGTCGAAAGTTACAAATAATTTCCGTTAAGGGATTAACAATGGGGATCGTAGTTTACTTAAACATGAAGAACAAAAAATTGGCGAATTGTACTGTTTGGATGCTTTGCATATATGTTTCTTATACTATATAGAAGCAATATATACAAAGATTTCAACCGTCTACCTGTTCTATTCATTGTTCTACTTGTAGAAAGTTACAAATAATTTCCATTTCATGATTATCAATGGGGCTCGTAGTTCACTTAAACTTGAAGAACAAAAAATTGGCGAATTGTACTGTTTGGATGCTTTGCATATATGTTTCTTAGACTATATAGAAGCAATATATACAATAATTTCAACAGTCTACCTGTTCCATTCATTGTTCTACTTGTCGAAAGTTACAAATAATTTCCGATAACGGATTAACCATTGGGGCTCATTGTTCACTTAAACTTGAAGATAAAAAAATTGGCGAATGTTACTGTTTAGATGCTTTGCATATAAGTTTCTTAGACTATATAGAAGCAACATATACAAAGATTTCAACCGTCTACCTGTTCTATTCATTGTTCTACTTGTAGAAAGTTACAAATAATTTCCGTTTCATGATTATCAATGGGGCTCGTAGTTCACTTAAACTTGAAGAACAAAAAATTGGCGAACGGTACTGTTTGGATGCTTTGCATATTTGTTTCGCAGACTATATAGAAGCAATATATGCAATGATTTCAACCGTCTATATGATCCATTCATTGTTCGACTTGTCGAAATTTACAAATAATTTCCTTTAAAGGATTAACAATGGAGCTCGTAGTTCACTTAAACATGAAGATGAAATAATTGGCGAATTGTACTGTTTGGATGCTTTGCATATATGTTTCTTAGATTATAAAGAAGCAATATATACAATGATTTCAACCGTCTACCTGTTCCATTCATTGTTCTACTTGTCGAAAGTTACAAATAATTTCCGTTAAGGGATTAACAATGGGGATCGTAGTTTACTTAAACATGAAGAACAAAAAATTGGCGAATTGTACTGTTTGGATGCTTTCCATATATGTTTCTTAGACTATTTAGATGTAATATATAGAATGATTTCACCCGTCTACCTGTACTATTCATTGTTCTACTTGTAGAAAGTTACAAATAATTTCCATTTCATGATTATCAATGGGGCTCGTAGTTCACTTAAACTTGAAGAACAAAAAATTGGCGAATTGTACTGTTTGGATGCTTTCCATATATGTTTCTTAGACTATTTAGATGTAATATATAGAAAGATTTCACCCGTCTACCTGTACTATTCATTGTTCTACTTGTAGAAAGTTACAAATAATTTCCATTTCATGATTATCAATGGGGCTCGTAGTTCACTTAAACTTGAAGAACAAAAAATTGGCGATTTGTACTGTTTGGATGCTTTGCATATTTGTTTCGCAGACTATATAGAAACAATGTATACAATGATTTCAACCGTCTACATGATCCATTCATTGTACTACTTGTCGAAATTTACAAATAATTTCCTTTAAAGGATTAACAATGGGGCTCGTAGTTCACTTAAACATGAAGATGAAATAATTGGCGTATTGTACTGTTTGGATGCTTTGCATATATGTTTCTTAGATTATATAGAAGCAATATATACAATGATTTCAACCGTCTACCTGTTCCATTCATTGTTCTACTTGTCGAAAGTTACAAATAATTTCCGTTAAGGGATTAACAATGGGGATCGTAGTTTACTTAAACATGAAGAACAAAAAATTGGCGAATTGTACTGTTTGGATGCTTTGCATATATGTTTCTTAGACTATATAGAAGCAATATATACAATGATTTCAACCGTCTACCTGATCCATTCATTGTTCTACTTGTCGAAATTTACAAATAATTTCCTTTAAAGGATTAACAATGGGGCTCGTAGTTCACTTAAACATGAAGATGAAATAATTGGCGAATTGTACTGTTTGGATGCTTTGCATATATGTTTCTTAGATTATATAGAAGCAATATATACAATGATTTCAACCGTCTACCTGTTCCATTCATTGTTCTACTTGTCGAAAGTTACAAATAATTTCCGTTAAGGGATTAACAATGGGGATCGTAGTTTACTTAAACATGAAGAACAAAAAATTGGCGAATTGTACTGTTTGGATGCTTTGCATATATGTTTCTTAGACTATATAGAAGCAATATATACAATGATTTCAACCGTCTACCTGATCCATTCATTGTTCTACTTGTCGAAATTTACAAATAATTTCCTTTAAAGGATTAACAATGGGGCTCGTAGTTCACTTAAACATGAAGATGAAATAATTGGCGAATTGTACTGTTTGGATGCTTTGCATATATGTTTCTTAGATTATATAGAAGCAATATATACAATGATTTCAACCGTCTACCTGTTCCATTCATTGTTCTACTTGTCGAAAGTTACAAATAATTTCCGTTAAGGGATTAACAATGGGGATCGTAGTTTACTTAAACATGAAGAACAAAAAATTGGCGAATTGTACTGTTTGGATGCTTTGCATATATGTTTCTTAGACTATATAGAAGCAATATATACAATGATTTCAACCGTCTACCTGATCCATTCATTGTTCTACTTGTCGAAATTTACAAATAATTTCCTTTAAAGGATTAACAATGGGGCTCGTAGTTCACTTAAACTTGAAGAACAAGAAATTGGCGAATGGTACTGTTTGGATGCTTTGCATATATGTTTCTTAGATTATATAGAAGCAATATATACAAAGATTTCAACCGTCTACCTGTTCCATTCATTGTTCTACTTGTCGAAATTTACAAATAATTTCCTTTAAAGGATTAACAGTGGGGCTCGTTGTTCACTTAAACTTGAAGAACAATAAATTGGCGAATTGTACTGTTTGGATGCTTTGCATATATGTTTCTTAGACTATATAGACGCAATATATACAAGGATTTCTACCGTCTACCTGTTCCATTCATTGTTCTACTTGTCAAAAGTTACAAATAATTACCGATAAAGGATTAACAGTTGGGGCTCATTGTTCACTTAAACTTGAAGAACAAAAAATTGGCGAATGGTACTGTTTGGATGCTTTGCATATATGTTTCTTAGACTATTTAGATGCAATATATAGAAAGATTTCATCCGTCTACCTGTACTATTCATTTTTCTACTTGTAGAAAGTTACAAATAATTTCCATTTCATGATTATCAATGGGGATCGTAGTTCACTTAAACTTGAAGAACAAAAAATTGGCGAATTGTACTGTTTGGATGCTTTGCATATATGTTTCTTATACTATATAGAAGCAATATATACAAAGATTTCAACCGTCTACCTGTTCTATTCATTGTTCTACTTGTAGAAAGTTACAAATAATTTCCATTTCATGATTATCAATGGGGCTCGTAGTTCACTTAAACTTGAAGAACAAAAAATTGGCGAATTGTACTGTTTGGATGCTTTGCATATATGTTTCTTATACTATATAGAAGCAATATATACAAAGATTTCAACAGTCTACCTGTTCTATTCATTGTTCTACTTGTAGAAAGTTACAAATAATTTCCATTTCATGATTATCAATGGGGCTCGTAGTTCACTTAAACTTGAAGAACAAAAAATTGGCGAATTGTACTGTTTGGATGCTTTGCATATATGTTTCTTAGACTATATAGGAGCAATATATACAATGATTTCAACAGTCTACCTGTTCCATTCATTGTTCTACTTGTCGAAAGTTACAAATAATTTCCGATAACGGATTAACCATTGGGGCTCATTGTTCACTTAAACTTGAAGATAAAAAAATTGGCGAATGTTACTGTTTAGATGCTTTGCATATAAGTTTCTTAGACTATATAGAAGCAACATATACAAAGATTTCAACCGTCTACCTGTTCTATTCATTGTTCTACTTGTAGAAAGTTACAAATAATTTCCGTTTCATGATTATCAATGGGGCTCGTAGTTCACTTAAACTTGAAGAACAAAAAATTGGCGAATGGTACTGTTTGGATGCTTTGCATATATGTTTCTTAGACTGTATAGAAGCAATATATACAAACATTTCAACCGTCTACCAGTTCCATTCATTGTTCTACTTGTCGAAAGTTACAAATAATTTCCTTTAAAGGATTAACAATGGGGCTCGTAGTTCACTTAAACTTGAAGAACAAAAAATTAGCGAACGGTACTGTTTGGATGCTTTGCGTACATGTTTCTTAGACTATATGGAAGCAATATATACAAAGATTTCAACCGTCTACGTGTTCCAATCATTGTTCTACTTGTCGAAATTTACAAATAATTTTCTTTAAAGGATTAACAATGGGGCTCGTTGTTCACTTAAACTTGAAGAACAATAAATTGGCGAATTGTACTGTTTGGATGCTTTGCATATATGTTTCTTAGACTATATAGAAGCAATATATACAAAGATTTCAACCGTCTACCTGTTCAATTCATTGTTCTACTTGTCGAAAGTTACAAATAATTTCCGATAAAGGATTAACAATGGGGCTCATTGTTCACTTAAACTTGAAGAACAAAAAATTGGCGAATGCTACTGTTTGGATGCTTTGCATATATGTTTCTTAGACTATATGGATGCAATATATACAAAGATTTCAACCGTCTACCTGTTCTATTCATTGTTCTACTTGTCGAAAGTTACAAATAATTTCCGATAACGGATTAACCATTGGGGCTCATTGTTCAGTTAAACTTGAAGATAAAAAAATTGGCGAATATTACTGTTTAGATGCTTTGCATATAAGTTTCTTAGACTATATAGAAGCAACATATACAAAGATTTCACCCGTCTACCTGTACTATTCATTGTTCTACTTGAAGAAAGTTACAAATAATTTCCATTTCATGATTATCAATGGGGCTCGTAGTTCACTTAAACTTGAAGAACAAAAAATTGGCGAATTGTACTGTTTGGATGCTTTGCATATTTGTTTCGCAGACTATATAGAAACAATATATACAATGATTTCAACCGTCTACATGATCCATTCATTGTTCTACTTGTCGAAATTTACAAATAATTTCCTTTAAAGGATTAACAATGGGGCTCGTAGTTCACTTAAACATGAAGATGAAATAATTGGCGTATTGTACTGTTTGGATGCTTTGCATATATGTTTCTTAGATTATATAGAAGCAATACATACAATGATTTCAACCGTCTACCTGTTCCATTCATTGTTCTACTTGTCGAAATTTACAAATAATTTTCTTTAAAGGATTAACAATGGGGCTCGTAGTTCACTTAAACTTGAAGAACAAAAAATTGGCGAATGGTTCTGTTTGGATGCTTTGCATATATGTTTCTTAGACTATTTAGATGCAATATATAGAAAGATTTCACCCGTCTACCTGTACTATTCATTGTTCTACTTGTAGAAAGTTACAAATAATTTCCTTTAAAGGATTAACAATGGGGCTCGTAGTTCACTTAAACTTGAAGAACAAAAAATTGGCGAATTGTACTGTTTGGATGCTTTCCATATATGTTTCTTAGACTATTTAGATGTAATGTATACAAAGATTTCAACCGTCTACCTGTACTATTCATTGTTCTACTTGTAGAAAGTTACAAATAATTTCCATTTCATGATTATCAATGGGGCTCGTAGTTCACTTAAACTTGAAGAACAAAAAATTGGCGAATTGTACTGTTTGGATGCTTTGCATATTTGTTTCGCAGACTATATAGAAACAATATATACAATGATTTCAACCGTCTACATGATCCATTCATTGTTCTACTTGTCGAAATTTACAAATAATTTCCTTTAAAGGATTAACAATGGGGCTCGTAGTTCACTTAAACATGAAGATGAAATAATTGGCGTATTGTACTGTTTGGATGCTTTGCATATATGTTTCTTAGATTATATAGAAGCAATACATACAATGATTTCAACCGTCTACCTGTTCCATTCATTGTTCTACTTGTCGAAATTTACAAATAATTTTCTTTAAAGGATTAACAATGGGGCTCGTAGTTCACTTAAACTTGAAGAACAAAAAATTGGCGAATGGTTCTGTTTGGATGCTTTGCATATATGTTTCTTAGACTATTTAGATGCAATATATAGAAAGATTTCACCCGTCTACCTGTACTATTCATTGTTCTACTTGTAGAAAGTTACAAATAATTTCCATTTCATGATTATCAATGGGGCTCGTAGTTCACTTAAACTTGAAGAACAAAAAATTGGCGAATTGTACTGTTTGGATGCTTTGCATATATGTTTCTTATACTATATAGAAGCAATATATACAAAGATTTCAACCGTCTACCTGTTCTATTCATTGTTCTACTTGTAGAAAGTTACAAATAATTTCCATTTCATGATTATCAATGGGGCTCGTAGTTCACTTAAACTTGAAGAACAAAAAATTGGCGAATTGTACTGTTTGGATGCTTTGCATATATGTTTCTTAGACTATATAGAAGCAATATATACAATGATTTCAACAGTCTACCTGTTCCATTCATTGTTCTACTTGTCGAAAGTTACAAATAATTTCCGATAACGGATTAACCATTGGGGCTCATTGTTCACTTAAACTTGAAGATAAAAAAATTGGCGAATGTGACTGTTTAGATGCTTTGCATATAAGTTTCTTAGACTATATAGAAGCAACATATACAAAGATTTCAACCGTCTACCTGTTCTATTCATTGTTCTACTTGTAGAAAGTTACAAATAATTTCCGTTTCATGATTATCAATGGGGCTCGTAGTTCACTTAAACTTGAAGAACAAAAAATTGGCGAACGGTACTGTTTGGATGCTTTGCATATTTGTTTCGCAGACTATATAGAAGCAATATATGCAATGATTTCAACCGTCTACATGATCCATTCATTGTTCGACTTGTCGAAATTTACAAATAATTTCCTTTAAAGGATTAACAATGGAGCTCGTAGTTCACTTAAACATGAAGATGAAATAATTGGCGAATTGTACTGTTTGGATGCTTTGCATATATGTTTCTTAGATTATAAAGAAGCAATATATACAAAGATTTCAACCGTCTACCTGTTCCATTCATTGTTCTACTTGTCGAAATTATCAAATAATTTCCTTTTATGGATTAACAATGGGGCTCGTTGTTCACTTAAACTTGAAGAACAATAAATTGGCGAATTGTACTGTTTGGATGCTTTGCATATATGTTTCTTAGACTATATAGACGCAATATATACAAGGATTTCAACCGTCTACCTGTTCGATTCATTGTTCTACTTGTCGAAATTTACAAATAATTTCCTTTAAAGGATTAACAATGGGGCTCGTAGTTCACTTAAACTTGAAGAACAAAAAATTGGCGAATTGTACTGTTTGGATGCTTTCCATATATGTTTCTTAGACTATTTAGATGTAATGTATACAAAGATTTCAACCGTCTACCTGTTCAATTCATTGTTCTACTTGTCGAAAGTTACAAATAATTTCCGATAAAGGATTAACAATGGGGCTCATTGTTCACTTAAACTTGAAGAACAAAAAATTGGCGAATGGTTCTGTTTGGATGCTTTGCATATATGTTTCTTAGACTATTTAGATGCAATATATAGAAAGATTTCAACCGTCTACCTGTTCTATTCATTGTTCTACTTGTCGAAAGTTACAAATAATTTCCGATAAAGGATTAACAATGGGGCTCATTGTTCACTTAAACTTGAAGAACAAAAAATTGGCGAATGCTACTGTTTGGATGCTTTGCATATATGTTTCTTAGATTATATAGAAGCAATATATACAATGATTTCAACCGTCTACCTGTTCCATTCATTGTTCTACTTGTCGAAAGTTACAAATAATTTCCGTTAAGGGATTAACAATGGGGATCGTAGTTTACTTAAACATGAAGAACAAAAAATTGGCGAATTGTACTGTTTGGATGCTTTGCATATATGTTTCTTAGACTATATAGAAGCAATATATACAATGATTTCAACCGTCTACCTGATCCATTCATTGTTCTACTTGTCGAAATTTACAAATAATTTCCTTTAAAGGATTAACAATGGGGCTCGTAGTTCACTTAAACATGAAGATGAAATAATTGGCGAATTGTACTGTTTGGATGCTTTGCATATATGTTTCTTAGATTATATAGAAGCAATATATACAATGATTTCAACCGTCTACCTGTTCCATTCATTGTTCTACTTGTCGAAAGTTACAAATAATTTCCGTTAAGGGATTAACAATGGGGATCGTAGTTTACTTAAACATGAAGAACAAAAAATTGGCGAATTGTACTGTTTGGATGCTTTGCATATATGTTTCTTATACTATATAGAAGCAATATATACAAAGATTTCAACCGTCTACCTGTTCTATTCATTGTTCTACTTGTAGAAAGTTACAAATAATTTCCATTTCATGATTATCAATGGGGCTCGTAGTTCACTTAAACTTGAAGAACAAAAAATTGGCGAATTGTACTGTTTGGATGCTTTGCATATATGTTTCTTAGACTATATAGAAGCAATATATACAATGATTTCAACAGTCTACCTGTTCCATTCATTGTTCTACTTGTCGAAAGTTACAAATAATTTCCGATAACGGATTAACCATTGGGGCTCATTGTTCACTTAAACTTGAAGATAAAAAAATTGGCGAATGTTACTGTTTAGATGCTTTGCATATAAGTTTCTTAGACTATATAGAAGCAACATATACAAAGATTTCAACCGTCTACCTGTTCTATTCATTGTTCTACTTGTAGAAAGTTACAAATAATTTCCGTTTCATGATTATCAATGGGGCTCGTAGTTCACTTAAACTTGAAGAACAAAAAATTGGCGAACGGTACTGTTTGGATGCTTTGCATATTTGTTTCGCAGACTATATAGAAGCAATATATGCAATGATTTCAACCGTCTACATGATCCATTCATTGTTCGACTTGTCGAAATTTACAAATAATTTCCTTTAAAGGATTAACAATGGAGCTCGTAGTTCACTTAAACATGAAGATGAAATAATTGGCGAATTGTACTGTTTGGATGCTTTGCATATATGTTTCTTAGATTATAAAGAAGCAATATATACAAAGATTTCAACTGTCTACCTGTTCCATTCATTGTTCTACTTGTCGAAATTATCAAATAATTTCCTTTTATGGATTAACAATGGGGCTCGTTGTTCACTTAAACTTGAAGAACAATAAATTGGCGAATTGTACTGTTTGGATGCTTTGCATATATGTTTCTTAGACTATATAGACGCAATATATACAAGGATTTCAACCGTCTACCTGTTCGATTCATTGTTCTACTTGTCGAAATTTACAAATAATTTCCTTTAAAGGATTAACAATGGGGCTCGTAGTTCACTTAAACATGAAGATGAAATAATTGGCGAATTGTACTGTTTGGATGCTTTGCATATATGTTTCTTAGATTATATAGAAGCAATATATACAATGATTTCAACCGTCTACCTGTTCCATTCATTGTTCTACTTGTCGAAAGTTACAAATAATTTCCGTTAAGGGATTAACAATGGGGATCGTAGTTTACTTAAACATGAAGAACAAAAAATTGGCGAATTGTACTGTTTGGATGCTTTGCATATATGTTTCTTATACTATATAGAAGCAATATATACAAAGATTTCAACCGTCTACCTGTTCTATTCATTGTTCTACTTGTAGAAAGTTACAAATAATTTCCATTTCATGATTATCAATGGGGCTCGTAGTTCACTTAAACTTGAAGAACAAAAAATTGGCGAATTGTACTGTTTGGATGCTTTGCATATATGTTTCTTAGACTATATAGAAGCAATATATACAATGATTTCAACAGTCTACCTGTTCCATTCATTGTTCTACTTGTCGAAAGTTACAAATAATTTCCGATAACGGATTAACCATTGGGGCTCATTGTTCACTTAAACTTGAAGATAAAAAAATTGGCGAATGTTACTGTTTAGATGCTTTGCATATAAGTTTCTTAGACTATATAGAAGCAACATATACAAAGATTTCAACCGTCTACCTGTTCTATTCATTGTTCTACTTGTAGAAAGTTACAAATAATTTCCGTTTCATGATTATCAATGGGGCTCGTAGTTCACTTAAACTTGAAGAACAAAAAATTGGCGAACGGTACTGTTTGGATGCTTTGCATATTTGTTTCGCAGACTATATAGAAGCAATATATGCAATGATTTCAACCGTCTACATGATCCATTCATTGTTCGACTTGTCGAAATTTACAAATAATTTCCTTTAAAGGATTAACAATGGAGCTCGTAGTTCACTTAAACATGAAGATGAAATAATTGGCGAATTGTACTGTTTGGATGCTTTGCATATATGTTTCTTAGATTATAAAGAAGCAATATATACAAAGATTTCAACTGTCTACCTGTTCCATTCATTGTTCTACTTGTCGAAATTATCAAATAATTTCCTTTTATGGATTAACAATGGGGCTCGTTGTTCACTTAAACTTGAAGAACAATAAATTGGCGAATTGTACTGTTTGGATGCTTTGCATATATGTTTCTTAGACTATATAGACGCAATATATACAAGGATTTCAACCGTCTACCTGTTCGATTCATTGTTCTACTTGTCGAAATTTACAAATAATTTCCTTTAAAGGATTAACAATGGGGCTCGTAGTTCACTTAAACTTGAAGAACAAAAAATTGGCGAATTGTACTGTTTGGATGCTTTCCATATATGTTTCTTAGACTATTTAGATGTAATATATAGAATGATTTCACCCGTCTACCTGTACTATTCATTGTTCTACTTGTAGAAAGTTACAAATAATTTCCATTTCATGATTATCAATGGGGCTCGTAGTTCACTTAAACTTGAAGAACAAAAAATTGGCGAATTGTACTGTTTGGATGCTTTCCATATATGTTTCTTAGACTATTTAGATGTAATATATAGAAAGATTTCACCCGTCTACCTGTACTATTCATTGTTCTACTTGTAGAAAGTTACAAATAATTTCCATTTCATGATTATCAATGGGGCTCGTAGTTCACTTAAACTTGAAGAACAAAAAATTGGCGATTTGTACTGTTTGGATGCTTTGCATATTTGTTTCGCAGACTATATAGAAACAATGTATACAATGATTTCAACCGTCTACATGATCCATTCATTGTTCTACTTGTCGAAATTTACAAATAATTTCCTTTAAAGGATTAACAATGGGGCTCGTAGTTCACTTAAACATGAAGATGAAATAATTGGCGTATTGTACTGTTTGGATGCTTTGCATATATGTTTCTTAGATTATATAGAAGCAATATATACAATGATTTCAACCGTCTACCTGTTCCATTCATTGTTCTACTTGTCGAAAGTTACAAATAATTTCCGTTAAGGGATTAACAATGGGGATCGTAGTTTACTTAAACATGAAGAACAAAAAATTGGCGAATTGTACTGTTTGGATGCTTTGCATATATGTTTCTTAGACTATATAGAAGCAATATATACAATGATTTCAACCGTCTACCTGATCCATTCATTGTTCTACTTGTCGAAATTTACAAATAATTTCCTTTAAAGGATTAACAATGGGGCTCGTAGTTCACTTAAACATGAAGATGAAATAATTGGCGAATTGTACTGTTTGGATGCTTTGCATATATGTTTCTTAGATTATATAGAAGCAATATATACAATGATTTCAACCGTCTACCTGTTCCATTCATTGTTCTACTTGTCGAAAGTTACAAATAATTTCCGTTAAGGGATTAACAATGGGGATCGTAGTTTACTTAAACATGAAGAACAAAAAATTGGCGAATTGTACTGTTTGGATGCTTTGCATATATGTTTCTTAGACTATATAGAAGCAATATATACAATGATTTCAACCGTCTACCTGATCCATTCATTGTTCTACTTGTCGAAATTTACAAATAATTTCCTTTAAAGGATTAACAATGGGGCTCGTAGTTCACTTAAACTTGAAGAACAAGAAATTGGCGAATGGTACTGTTTGGATGCTTTGCATATATGTTTCTTAGATTATATAGAAGCAATATATACAAAGATTTCAACCGTCTACCTGTTCCATTCATTGTTCTACTTGTCGAAATTTACAAATAATTTCCTTTAAAGGATTAACAGTGGGGCTCGTTGTTCACTTAAACTTGAAGAACAATAAATTGGCGAATTGTACTGTTTGGATGCTTTGCATATATGTTTCTTAGACTATATAGACGCAATATATACAAGGATTTCTACCGTCTACCTGTTCCATTCATTGTTCTACTTGTCAAAAGTTACAAATAATTACCGATAAAGGATTAACAGTTGGGGCTCATTGTTCACTTAAACTTGAAGAACAAAAAATTGGCGAATGGTACTGTTTGGATGCTTTGCATATATGTTTCTTAGACTATTTAGATGCAATATATAGAAAGATTTCATCCGTCTACCTGTACTATTCATTTTTCTACTTGTAGAAAGTTACAAATAATTTCCATTTCATGATTATCAATGGGGATCGTAGTTCACTTAAACTTGAAGAACAAAAAATTGGCGAATTGTACTGTTTGGATGCTTTGCATATATGTTTCTTATACTATATAGAAGCAATATATACAAAGATTTCAACCGTCTACCTGTTCTATTCATTGTTCTACTTGTAGAAAGTTACAAATAATTTCCATTTCATGATTATCAATGGGGCTCGTAGTTCACTTAAACTTGAAGAACAAAAAATTGGCGAATTGTACTGTTTGGATGCTTTGCATATATGTTTCTTATACTATATAGAAGCAATATATACAAAGATTTCAACAGTCTACCTGTTCTATTCATTGTTCTACTTGTAGAAAGTTACAAATAATTTCCATTTCATGATTATCAATGGGGCTCGTAGTTCACTTAAACTTGAAGAACAAAAAATTGGCGAATTGTACTGTTTGGATGCTTTGCATATATGTTTCTTAGACTATATAGAAGCAATATATACAATGATTTCAACAGTCTACCTGTTCCATTCATTGTTCTACTTGTCGAAATTTACAAATAATTTCCGAGAACGGATTAACCATTGGGGCTCATTGTTCACTTAAACTAGAAGATAAAAAAATTGGCGAATGTTACTGTTTAGATGCTTTGCATATAAGTTTCTTAGACTATATAGAAGCAACATATACAAAGATTTCAACCGTCTACCTGTTCTATTCATTGTTCTACTTGTAGAAAGTTACAAATAATTTCCGTTTCATGATTATCAATGGGGCTCGTAGTTCACTTAAACTTGAAGAACAAAAAATTGGCGAATGGTACTGTTTGGATGCTTTGCATATATGTTTCTTAGACTGTATAGAAGCAATATATACAAAAATTTCAACCGTCTACCAGTTCCATTCATTGTTCTACTTGTCGAAAGTTACAAATATTTTCCTTTAAAGGATTAACAATGGGGCTCGTAGTTCACTTAAACTTGAAGAACAAAAAATTAGCGAACGGTACTGTTTGGATGCTTTGCGTACATGTTTCTTAGACTATATGGAAGCAATATATACAAAGATTTCAACCGTCTACGTGTTCCAATCATTGTTCTACTTGTCGAAATTTAAAAATAATTTTCTTTAAAGGATTAACAATGGGGCTCGTTGTTCACTTAAACTTGAAGAACAATAAATTGGCGAATTGTACTGTTTGGATGCTTTGCATATATGTTTCTTAGACTATATAGAAGCAATATATACAAAGATTTCAACCGTCTACCTGTTCAATTCATTGTTCTACTTGTCGAAAGTTACAAATAATTTCCGATAAAGGATTAACAATGGGGCTCATTGTTCACTTAAACTTGAAGAACAAAAAATTGGCGAATGCTACTGTTTGGATGCTTTGCATATATGTTTCTTAGACTATATGGAAGCAATATATACAAAGATTTCAACCGTCTACCTGTTCTATTCATTGTTCTACTTGTCGAAAGTTACAAATAATTTCCGATAACGGATTAACCATTGGGGCTCATTGTTCAGTTAAACTTGAAGATAAAAAAATTGGCGAATGTTACTGTTTAGATGCTTTGCATATAAGTTTCTTAGACTATATAGAAGCAACATATACAAAGATTTCACCCGTCTACCTGTACTATTCATTGTTCTACTTGTAGAAAGTTACAAATAATTTCCATTTCATGATTATCAATGGGGCTCGTAGTTCACTTAAACTTGAAGAACAAAAAATTGGCGAATTGTACTGTTTGGATGCTTTGCATATTTGTTTCGCAGACTATATAGAAACAATATATACAATGATTTCAACCGTCTACATGATCCATTCATTGTTCTACTTGTCGAAATTTACAAATAATTTCCTTTAAAGGATTAACAATGGGGCTCGTAGTTCACTTAAACATGAAGATGAAATAATTGGCGTATTGTACTGTTTGGATGCTTTGCATATATGTTTCTTAGACTATATAGAAGCAATATATACAATGATTTCAACAGTCTACCTGTTCCATTCATTGTTCTACTTGTCGAAATTTACAAATAATTTCCGAGAACGGATTAACCATTGGGGCTCATTGTTCACTTAAACTAGAAGATAAAAAAATTGGCGAATGTTACTGTTTAGATGCTTTGCATATAAGTTTCTTAGACTATATAGAAGCAACATATACAAAGATTTCACCCGTCTACCTGTACTATTCATTGTTCTACTTGTAGAAAGTTACAAATAATTTCCATTTCATGATTATCAATGGGGCTCGTAGTTCACTTAAACTTGAAGAACAAAAAATTGGCGAATTGTACTGTTTGGATGCTTTGCATATATGTTTCTTATACTATATAGAAGCAATATATACAAAGATTTCAACCGTCTACCTGTTCTATTCATTGTTCTACTTGTAGAAAGTTACAAATAATTTCCATTTCATGATTATCAATGGGGCTCGTAGTTCACTTAAACTTGAAGAACAAAAAATTGGCGAATTGTACTGTTTGGATGCTTTGCATATATGTTTCTTAGACTATATAGAAGCAATATATACAATGATTTCAACAGTCTACCTGTTCCATTCATTGTTCTACTTGTCGAAAGTTACAAATAATTTCCGATAACGGATTAACCATTGGGGCTCATTGTTCACTTAAACTTGAAGATAAAAAAATTGGCGAATGTTACTGTTTAGATGCTTTGCATATAAGTTTCTTAGACTATATAGAAGCAACATATACAAAGATTTCAACCGTCTACCTGTTCTATTCATTGTTCTACTTGTAGAAAGTTACAAATAATTTCCGTTTCATGATTATCAATGGGGCTCGTAGTTCACTTAAACTTGAAGAACAAAAAATTGGCGAACGGTACTGTTTGGATGCTTTGCATATTTGTTTCGCAGACTATATAGAAGCAATATATGCAATGATTTCAACCGTCTACATGATCCATTCATTGTTCGACTTGTCGAAATTTACAAATAATTTCCTTTAAAGGATTAACAATGGAGCTCGTAGTTCACTTAAACATGAAGATGAAATAATTGGCGAATTGTACTGTTTGGATGCTTTGCATATATGTTTCTTAGATTATAAAGAAGCAATATATACAAAGATTTCAACCGTCTACCTGTTCCATTCATTGTTCTACTTGTCGAAATTATCAAATAATTTCCTTTTATGGATTAACAATGGGGCTCGTTGTTCACTTAAACTTGAAGAACAATAAATTGGCGAATTGTACTGTTTGGATGCTTTGCATATATGTTTCTTAGACTATATAGACGCAATATATACAAGGATTTCAACCGTCTACCTGTTCGATTCATTGTTCTACATGTCGAAATTTACAAATAATTTCCTTTAAAGGATTAACAATGGGGCTCGTAGTTCACTTAAACTTGAAGAACAAAAAATTGGCGAATTGTACTGTTTGGATGCTTTCCATATATGTTTCTTAGACTATTTAGATGTAATATATAGAATGATTTCACCCGTCTACCTGTACTATTCATTGTTCTACTTGTAGAAAGTTACAAATAATTTCCATTTCATGATTATCAATGGGGCTCGTAGTTCACTTAAACTTGAAGAACAAAAAATTGGCGAATTGTACTGTTTGGATGCTTTGCATATATGTTTCTTATACTATATAGAAGCAATATATACAAAGATTTCAACCGTCTACCTGTTCTATTCATTGTTCTACTTGTAGAAAGTTACAAATAATTTCCATTTCATGATTATCAATGGGGATCGTAGTTCACTTAAACTTGAAGAACAAAAAATTGGCGAATTGTACTGTTTGGATGCTTTGCATATATGTTTCTTATACTATATAGAAGCAATATATACAAAGATTTCAACCGTCTACCTGTTCTATTCATTGTTCTACTTGTAGAAAGTTACAAATAATTTCCATTTCATGATTATCAATGGGGCTCGTAGTTCACTTAAACTTGAAGAACAAAAAATTGGCGAATTGTACTGTTTGGATGCTTTGCATATATGTTTCTTATACTATATAGAAGCAATATATACAAAGATTTCAACAGTCTACCTGTTCTATTCATTGTTCTACTTGTAGAAAGTTACAAATAATTTCCATTTCATGATTATCAATGGGGCTCGTAGTTCACTTAAACTTGAAGAACAAAAAATTGGCGAATTGTACTGTTTGGATGCTTTGCATATATGTTTCTTAGATTATATAGAAGCAATATATACAAAGATTTCAACCGTCTACCTGTTCCATTCATTGTTCTACTTGTCGAAATTTACAAATAATTTCCTTTAAAGGATTAACAGTGGGGCTCGTTGTTCACTTAAACTTGAAGAACAATAAATTGGCGAATTGTACTGTTTGGATGCTTTGCATATATGTTTCTTAGACTATATAGACGCAATAAATACAAGGATTTCTACCGTCTACCTGTTCCATTCATTGTTCTACTTGTCAAAAGTTACAAATAATTACCGATAAAGGATTAACAGTTGGGGCTCATTGTTCACTTAAACTTGAAGAACAAAAAATTGGCGAATGGTACTGTTTAGATGCTTTGCATATATGTTTCTTAGACTATTTAGATGCAATATGTAGAAAGATTTCATCCGTCTACCTGTACTATTCATTGTTCTACTTGTAGAAAGTTACAAATAATTTCCATTTCATGATTATCAATGGGGATCGTAGTTCACTTAAACTTGAAGAACAAAAAATTGGCGAATTGTACTGTTTGGATGCTTTGCATATATGTTTCTTATACTATATAGAAGCAATATATACAAAGATTTCAACCGTCTACCTGTTCTATTCATTGTTCTACTTGTAGAAAGTTACAAATAATTTCCATTTCATGATTATCAATGGGGCTCGTAGTTCACTTAAACTTGAAGAACAAAAAATTGGCGAATTGTACTGTTTGGATGCTTTGCATATATGTTTCTTATACTATATAGAAGCAATATATACAAAGATTTCAACAGTCTACCTGTTATATTCATTGTTCTACTTGTAGAAAGTTACAAATAATTTCCATTTCATGATTATCAATGGGGCTCGTAGTTCACTTAAACTTGAAGAACAAAAAATTGGCGAATTGTACTGTTTGGATGCTTTGCATATATGTTTCTTAGACTATATAGAAGCAATATATACAATGATTTCAACAGTCTACCTGTTCCATTCATTGTTCTACTTGTCGAAAGTTACAAATAATTTCCGATAACGGATTAACCATTGGGGCTCATTGTTCACTTAAACTTGAAGATAAAAAAATTGGCGAATGTTACTGTTTAGATGCTTTGCATATAAGTTTCTTAGACTATATAGAAGCAACATATACAAAGATTTCAACCGTCTACCTGTTCTATTCATTGTTCTACTTGTAGAAAGTTACAAATAATTTCCGTTTCATGATTATCAATGGGGCTCGTAGTTCACTTAAACTTGAAGAACAAAAAATTGGCGAATGGTACTGTTTGGATGCTTTGCATATATGTTTCTTAGACTGTATAGAAGCAATATATACAAACATTTCAACCGTCTACCAGTTCCATTCATTGTTCTACTTGTCGAAAGTTACAAATAATTTCCTTTAAAGGATTAACAATGGGGCTCGTAGTTCACTTAAACTTGAAGAACAAAAAATTAGCGAACGGTACTGTTTGGATGCTTTGCGTACATGTTTCTTAGACTATATGGAAGCAATATATACAAAGATTTCAACCGTCTACGTGTTCCAATCATTGTTCTACTTGTCGAAATTTACAAATAATTTTCTTTAAAGGATTAACAATGGGGCTCGTTGTTCACTTAAACTTGAAGAACAATAAATTGGCGAATTGTACTGTTTGGATGCTTTGCATATATGTTTCTTAGACTATATAGAAGCAATATATACAAAGATTTCAACCGTCTACCTGTTCAATTCATTGTTCTACTTGTCGAAAGTTACAAATAATTTCCGATAAAGGATTAACAATGGGGCTCATTGTTCACTTAAACTTGAAGAACAAAAAATTGGCGTATGCTACTGTTTGGATGCTTTGCATATATGTTTCTTAGACTATATGGAAGCAATAAATACAAAGATTTCAACCGTCTACCTGTTCTATTCATTGTTCTACTTGTCGAAAGTTACAAATAATTTCCGATAACGGATTAACCATTGGGGCTCATTGTTCAGTTAAACTTGAAGATAAAAAAATTGGCGAATGTTACTGTTTAGATGCTTTGCATATAAGTTTCTTAGACTATATAGAAGCAACATATACAAAGATTTCACCCGTCTACCTGTACTATTCATTGTTCTACTTGTAGAAAGTTACAAATAATTTCCATTTCATGATTATCAATGGGGCTCGTAGTTCACTTAAACTTGAAGAACAAAAAATTAGCGAACGGTACTGTTTGGATGCTTTGCGTACATGTTTCTTAGACTATATGGAAGCAATATATACAAAGATTTCAACCGTCTACGTGTTCCAATCATTGTTCTACTTGTCGAAATTTAAAAATAATTTTCTTTAAAGGATTAACAATGGGGCTCGTTGTTCACTTAAACTTGAAGAACAATAAATTGGCGAATTGTACTGTTTGGATGCTTTGCATATATGTTTCTTAGACTATATAGAAGCAATATATACAAAGATTTCAACCGTCTACCTGTTCAATTCATTGTTCTACTTGTCGAAAGTTACAAATAATTTCCGATAAAGGATTAACAATGGGGCTCATTGTTCACTTAAACTTGAAGAACAAAAAATTGGCGAATGCTACTGTTTGGATGCTTTGCATATATGTTTCTTAGACTATATGGAAGCAATATATACAAAGATTTCAACCGTCTACCTGTTCTATTCATTGTTCTACTTGTCGAAAGTTACAAATAATTTCCGATAACGGATTAACCATTGGGGCTCATTGTTCAGTTAAACTTGAAGATAAAAAAATTGGCGAATGTTACTGTTTAGATGCTTTGCATATAAGTTTCTTAGACTATATAGAATCAACATATACAAAGATTTCACCCGTCTACCTGTACTATTCATTGTTCTACTTGTAGAAAGTTACAAATAATTTCCATTTCATGATTATCAATGGGGCTCGTAGTTCACTTAAACTTGAAGAACAAAAAATTGGCGAATTGTACTGTTTGGATGCTTTGCATATTTGTTTCGCAGACTATATAGAAACAATATATACAATGATTTCAACCGTCTACATGATCCATTCATTGTTCTACTTGTCGAAATTTACAAATAATTTCCTTTAAAGGATTAACAATGGGGCTCGTAGTTCACTTAAACATGAAGATGAAATAATTGGCGTATTGTACTGTTTGGATGCTTTGCATATATGTTTCTTAGATTATATAGAAGCAATACATACAATGATTTCAACCGTCTACCTGTTCCATTCATTGTTCTACTTGTCGAAATTTACAAATAATTTTCTTTAAAGGATTAACAATGGGGCTCGTAGTTCACTTAAACTTGAAGAACAAAAAATTGGCGAATGGTTCTGTTTGGATGCTTTGCATATATGTTTCTTAGACTATTTAGATGCAATATATAGAAAGATTTCACCCGTCTACCTGTACTATTCATTGTTCTACTTGTAGAAAGTTACAAATAATTTCCATTTCATGATTATCAATGGGGCTCGTAGTTCACTTAAACTTGAAGAACAAAAAATTGGCGAATTGTACTGTTTGGATGCTTTGCATATTTGTTTCGCAGACTATATAGAAACAATATATACAATGATTTCAACCGTCTACATGATCCATTCATTGTTCTACTTGTCGAAATTTACAAATAATTTCCTTTAAAGGATTAACAATGGGGCTCGTAGTTCACTTAAACATGAAGATGAAATAATTGGCGTATTGTACTGTTTGGATGCTTTGCATATATGTTTCTTAGATTATATAGAAGCAATATATACAATGATTTCAACCGTCTACCTGTTCCATTCATTGTTCTACTTGTCGAAAGTTACAAATAATTTCCGTTAAGGGATTAACAATGGGGATCGTAGTTTACTTAAACATGAAGAACAAAAAATTGGCGAATTGTACTGTTTGGATGCTTTGCATATATGTTTCTTAGACTATATAGAAGCAATATATACAATGATTTCAACAGTCTACCTGTTCCATTCATTGTTCTACTTGTCGAAATTTACAAATAATTTTCTTTAAAGGATTAACAATGGGGCTCGTAGTTCACTTAAACTTGAAGAACAAAAAATTGGCGAATGGTTCTGTTTGGATGCTTTGCATATATGTTTCTTAGACTATTTAGATGCAATATATAGAAAGATTTCACCCGTCTACCTGTACTATTCATTGTTCTACTTGTAGAAAGTTACAAATAATTTCCATTTCATGATTATCAATGGGGCTCGTAGTTCACTTAAACTTGAAGAACAAAAAATTGGCGAATTGTACTGTTTGGATGCTTTGCATATATGTTTCTTATACTATATAGAAGCAATATATACAAAGATTTCAACCGTCTACCTGTTCTATTCATTGTTCTACTTGTAGAAAGTTACAAATAATTTCCATTTCATGATTATCAATGGGGCTCGTAGTTCACTTAAACTTGAAGAACAAAAAATTGGCGAATTGTACTGTTTGGATGCTTTGCATATATGTTTCTTAGACTATATAGAAGCAATATATACAATGATTTCAACAGTATACCTGTTCCATTCATTGTTCTACTTGTCGAAAGTTACAAATAATTTCCGATAATGGATTAACCATTGGGGCTCATTGTTCACTTAAACTTGAAGATAAAAAAATTGGCGAATGTTACTGTTTAGATGCTTTGCATATAAGTTTCTTAGACTATATGGAAGCAATATATACAAAGATTTCAACCGTCTACGTGTTCCAATCATTGTTCTACTTGTCGAAATTTACAAATAATTTTCTTTAAAGGATTAACAATGGGGCTCGTAGTTCACTTAAACTTGAAGAACAAAAAATTGGCGAATGGTTCTGTTTGGATGCTTTGCATATATGTTTCTTAGACTATTTAGATGCAATATATAGAAAGATTTCACCCGTCTACCTGTACTATTCATTGTTCTACTTGTAGAAAGTTACAAATAATTTCCATTTCATGATTATCAATGGGGCTCGTAGTTCACTTAAACTTGAAGAACAAAAAATTGGCGAATTGTACTGTTTGGATGCTTTGCATATATGTTTCTTATACTATATAGAAGCAATATATACAAAGATTTCAACCGTCTACCTGTTCTATTCATTGTTCTACTTGTAGAAAGTTACAAATAATTTCCATTTCATGATTATCAATGGGGCTCGTAGTTCACTTAAACTTGAAGAACAAAAAATTGGCGAATTGTACTGTTTGGATGCTTTGCATATATGTTTCTTATACTATATAGAAGCAATATATACAAAGATTTCAACAGTCTACCTGTTCTATTCATTGTTCTACTTGTCGAAAGTTACAAATAATTTCCGATAACGGATTAACCATTAGGGCTCATTGATCACTTAAACTTGAAGATAAAAAAATTGGCGAATGTTACTGTTTAGATGCTTTGCATATAAGTTTCTTAGACTATATAGAAGCAACATATACAAAGATTTCAACCGTCTACCTGTTCGATTCATTGTTCTACTTGTAGAAAGTTACAAATAATTTCCGTTTCATGATTATCAATGGGGCTCGTAGTTCACTTAAACTTGAAGAACAAAAAATTGGCGAACGGTACTGTTTGGATGCTTTGCGTACATGTTTCTTAGACTATATGGAAGCAATATATACAAAGATTTCAACCGTCTACCTGTTCCATTCATTGTTCTACTTGTCGAAAGTTACAAATAATTTCCGATAAAGGATTAACAATGGGGCTCATTGTTCACTTAAACTTGAAGGACAAAAAATTGGCGAATTGTACTATTTGGATACTGGGCATATATGTTTCTTAGACTATATGGAAGCAATATATACAAAGATTTCAGACCGTCTACGTGTTCCAATCATTGTTCTACTTGTAGAAAGTTACAATTAATTTCCGTTAAAGGATTAACAATGGGGCTCGCTGTTCACTTAAACTTGAAGATCAAAAAATTGACGATTGTTACTGTTTAGATGCTTTGCATATAGGTTTCTTAGACTATATAGAAGCAACATATACAAAGATTTCAACTGTCTACCTGTTCTGTTCATTGTTCTACTTGTAGAAAGTTACAAATAATTTCCGTTTCATGATTATCAATGGGGCTCGTTGTTCACTTAAACTTGAAGAACAAAAATTTGGCGAATGGTACTGTTTGGATGCTCTGCATATATGTTTCTTAGATTATATAGAAGCAATATATACAAAGATTTCAAACGTCTACCTGTACTATTCATTGTTCTACTTGTAGAAAGTTACACATAATTTCCATTTCATGATTATCAATGGGGCTCGCTGTTCTCTTAAACTTGAAGATCAAAAAATTGGCGATTGTTACTGTTTAGATGCTTTGCATATAGGTTTCTTAGACTATATAGAAGCAATATATACAAAGAATTCAACCGTCTACCTGTTCCATTCATTGTTCTACTTGTAGAAAGTTACAAATAATTTCCATTTCATGATTATCAATGGGGCTCGTTGTTCACTTAATCTTGAAGAACAAAAAATTGGCGAATGGTACTGTTTGGATGCTTTGCATATATGTTTCTTAGACTATATAGAAGCAATATATACAAAGATTTCAACCGTCTACCTGTTCCATTCATTGTTCTACTTGTCGAAAGTTACAAATAATTACCGATAAAGGATTAACCATTGGGGCTCATTGATCACTTAAACTTGAAGAACAAAAAATAGGCGAATTGTACTGTTTGGATGCTTTGCATATATGTTTCTTAGATTATAAAGAAGCAATATATACAAAGATTTCAACCGTCTACCTGTTCCATTCATTGTTCTACTTGTCGAAATTATCAAATAATTTCCTTTTATGGATTAACAATGGGGCTCGTTGTTCACTTAAACTTGAAGAACAAAAAATTGGCGAATGGTACTGTTTGGATGCTTTGCATATATGTTTCTTAGACTATTTAGATGCAATATATAGAAAGATTTCATCCGTCTACCTGTACTATTCATTGTTCTACTTGTAGAAAGTTACAAATAATTTCCATTTCATGATTATCAATGGGGATCGTAGTTCACTTAAACTTGAAGAACAAAAAATTGGCGAACGGTACTGTTTGGATGCTTTGCGTACATGTTTCTTAGACTATATGGAAGCAATATATACAAAGATTTCAACCGTCTACGTGTTCCAATCATTGTTCTACTTGTAGAAAGTTACAATTAATTTCCGTTAAAGGATTAACAATGGGGCTCGCTGTTCACTTAAACTTGAAGATCAAAAAATTGACGATTGTTACTGTTTAGATGCTTTGCATATAGGTTTCTTAGACTATATAGAAGCAACATATACAAAGATTTCAACCGTCTACGTGTTCCAATCATTGTTCTACTTGTCGAAATTTACAAATAATTTTCTTTAAAGGATTAACAATGGGGCTCGTTGTTCACTTAAACTTGAAGAACAATAAATTGGCGAATTGTACTGTTTGGATGCTTTGCATATATGTTTCTTAGACTATATAGAAGCAATATATACAAAGATTTCGACCGTCTACCTGTTCCATTCATTGTTCTACTTGTCGAAAGTTACAAATAATTTCCGATAAAGGATTAACAATGGGGCTCATTGTTCACTTAAACTTGAAGAACAAAAAATTGGCGAATGCTACTGTTTGGATGCTTTGCATATATGTTTCTTAGACTATATGGAAGCAATATATACAAAGATTTCAACCGTCTACCTGTTCTATTCATTGTTCTACTTGTCGAAAGTTACAAATAATTTCCGATAACGGATTAACCATTAGGGCTCATTGTTCACTTAAACTTGAAGATAAAAAAATTGGCGAATGTTACTGTTTAGATGCTTTGCATATAAGTTTCTTAGACTATATAGAAGCAACATATACAAAGATTTCAACCGTCTACCTGTTCGATTCATTGTTCTACTTGTAGAAAGTTACAAATAATTTCCATTTCATGATTATCAATGGGGCTCGTAGTTCACTTAAACTTGAAGAACAAAAAATTGGCGAATTGTACTGTTTGGATGCTTTGCATATATGTTTCTTATACTATATAGAAGCAATATATACAAAGATTTCAACCGTCTACCTGTTCTATTCATTGTTCTACTTGTAGAAAGTTACAAATAATTTCCATTTCATGATTATCAATGGGGCTCGTAGTTCACTTAAACTTGAAGAACAAAAAATTGGCGAACGGTACTGTTTGGATGCTTTGCGTACATGTTTCTTAGACTATATGGAAGCAATATATACAAAGATTTCAACCGTCTACCTGTTCCATTCATTGTTCTACTTGTCGAAAGTTACAAATAATTTCCGATAAAGGATTAACAATGGGGCTCATTGTTCACTTAAACTTGAAGGACAAAAAATTGGCGAATTGTACTATTTGGATACTGGGCATATATGTTTCTTAGACTATATGGAAGCAATATATACAAAGATTTCAGACCGTCTACGTGTTCCAATCATTGTTCTACTTGTAGAAAGTTACAATTAATTTCCGTTAAAGGATTAACAATGGGGCTCGCTGTTCACTTAAACTTGAAGATCAAAAAATTGACGATTGTTACTGTTTAGATGCTTTGCATATAGGTTTCTTAGACTATATAGAAGCAACATATACAAAGATTTCAACTGTCTACCTGTTCTGTTCATTGTTCTACTTGTAGAAAGTTACAAATAATTTCCGTTTCATGATTATCAATGGGGCTCGTTGTTCACTTAAACTTGAAGAACAAAAATTTGGCGAATGGTACTGTTTGGATGCTTTGCATATATGTTTCTTAGATTATATAGAAGCAATATATACAAAGATTTCAAACGTCTACCTGTACTATTCATTGTTCTACTTGTAGAAAGTTACACATAATTTCCATTTCATGATTATCAATGGGGCTCGCTGTTCTCTTAAACTTGAAGATCAAAAAATTGGCGATTGTTACTGTTTAGATGCTTTGCATATAGGTTTCTTAGACTATATAGAAGCAATATATACAAAGAATTCAACCGTCTACCTGTTCCATTCATTGTTCTACTTGTAGAAAGTTACAAATAATTACCGATAAAGGATTAACCATTGGGGCTCATTGATCACTTAAACTTGAAGAACAAAAAATAGGCGAATTGTACTGTTTGGATGCTTTGCATATATGTTTCTTAGATTATAAAGAAGCAATATATACAAAGATTTCAACCGTCTACCTGTTCCATTCATTGTTCTACTTGTCGAAATTATCAAATAATTTCCTTTTATGGATTAACAATGGGGCTCGTTGTTCACTTAAACTTGAAGAACAAAAAATTGGCGAATGGTACTGTTTGGATGCTTTGCATATATGTTTCTTAGACTATTTAGATGCAATATATAGAAAGATTTCATCCGTCTACCTGTACTATTCATTGTTCTACTTGTAGAAAGTTACAAATAATTTCCATTTCATGATTATCAATGGGGATCGTAGTTCACTTAAACTTGAAGAACAAAAAATTGGCGAACGGTACTGTTTGGATGCTTTGCGTACATGTTTCTTAGACTATATGGAAGCAATATATACAAAGATTTCAACCGTCTACGTGTTCCAATCATTGTTCTACTTGTAGAAAGTTACAATTAATTTCCGTTAAAGGATTAACAATGGGGCTCGCTGTTCACTTAAACTTGAAGATCAAAAAATTGACGATTGTTACTGTTTAGATGCTTTGCATATAGGTTTCTTAGACTATATAGAAGCAACATATACAAAGATTTCAACCGTCTACGTGATCCAATCATTGTTCTACTTGTCGAAATTTACAAATAATTTTCTTTAAAGGATTAACAATGGGGCTCGTTGTTCACTTAAACTTGAAGAACAATAAATTGGCGAATTGTACTGTTTGGATGCTTTGCATATATGTTTCTTAGACTATATAGAAGCAATATATACAAAGATTTCGACCGTCTACCTGTTCCATTCATTGTTCTACTTGTCGAAAGTTACAAATAATTTCCGATAAAGGATTAACAATGGGGCTCATTGTTCACTTAAACTTGAAGAACAAAAAATTGGCGAATGCTACTGTTTGGATGCTTTGCATATATGTTTCTTAGACTATATGGAAGCAATATATACAAAGATTTCAACCGTCTACCTGTTCTATTCATTGTTCTACTTGTCGAAAGTTACAAATAATTTCCGATAACGGATTAACCATTAGGGCTCATTGTTCACTTAAACTTGAAGATAAAAAAATTGGCGAATGTTACTGTTTAGATGCTTTGCATATAAGTTTCTTAGACTATATAGAAGCAACATATACAAAGATTTCAACCGTCTACCTGTTCGATTCATTGTTCTACTTGTAGAAAGTTACAAATAATTTCCGTTTCATGATTATCAATGGGGCTCGTAGTTCACTTAAACTTGAAGAACAAAAAATTGGCGAACGGTACTGTTTGGATGCTTTGCGTACATGTTTCTTAGACTATATGGAAGCAATATATACAAAGATTTCAACCGTCTACCTGTTCCATTCATTGTTCTACTTGTCGAAAGTTACAAATAATTTCCGATAAAGGATTAACAATGGGGCTCATTGTTCACTTAAACTTGAAGGACAAAAAATTGGCGAATTGTACTATTTGGATACTGGGCATATATGTTTCTTAGACTATATGGAAGCAATATATACAAAGATTTCAGACCGTCTACGTGTTCCAATCATTGTTCTACTTGTAGAAAGTTAGAATTAATTTCCGTTAAAGGATTAACAATGGGGCTCGCTGTTCACTTAAACTTGAAGATCAAAAAATTGACGATTGTTACTGTTTAGATGCTTTGCATATAGGTTTCTTAGACTATATAGAAGCAACATATACAAAGATTTCAACCGTCTACCTGTTCTGTTCATTGTTCTACTTGTAGAAAGTTACAAATAATTTCCGTTTCATGATTATCAATGGGGCTCGTTGTTCACTTAAACTTGAAGAACAAAAATTTGGCGAATGGTACTGTTTGGATGCTTTGCATATATGTTTCTTAGATTATATAGAAGCAATATATACAAAGATTTCAAACGTCTACCTGTACTATTCATTGTTCTACTTGTAGAAAGTTACACATAATTTCCATTTCATGATTATCAATGGGGCTCGCTGTTCTCTTAAACTTGAAGAACAATAAATTGGCGAATTTTACTGTTTGGATGCTTTGCATATATGTTTCTTAGACTATTTAGAAGCAATATATAGAAAGAATTCAACCGTCTACCTGTTCCATTCATTGTTCTACTTGTAGAAAGTTACAAATAATTTCCATTTCATGATTATCACTGGGGCTCGCTGTTCACTTAAACTTGAAGAACAAAAGATTGGCGAATGGTACTGTTTGGATACTTTGCATATATGTTTCTTAGATTATATAGAAGCAATATATACAAAGATTTCAACCGTCTACCTGTTCCATTCATTGTTCTACTAGTCGAAATTTACAAATAATTTCCTTTAAAGGATTAACAATGGGGCTCGTTGTTCACTTAAACTTGAAGATCAAAAAATTGGCGATTGTTACTGTTTAGATGCTTTGCATATATGTTTCTTAGATTATATAGAAGCAATATATACAAAGATTTCAACCGTCTACCTGTTCCATTCATTGTTCTACTTGTCGAAATTTACAAATAATTTCCTTTAAAGGATTAACAATGGGGCTCGTTGTTCACTTAAACTTGAAGAACAATAAATTGGCGATTGTTACTGTTTAGATGCTTTGCATATAGGTTTCTTAGATTATATAGAAGCAATATATACAAAGATTTCAACCGTCTACCTGTTCCATTCATTGTTCTACTTGTCGAAATTTACAAATAATTTCCTTTAAAGGATTAACAATGGGGCTCGTTGTTCACTTAAACTTGAAGAACAATAAATTGGCGAATTGTACTGTTTGGATGCTTTGCATATATGTTTCTTAGACTATATAGACGCAATATATACAAGGATTTCAACCGTCTACCTGTTCCATTCATTGTTCTACTTGTCGAAAGTTACAAATAATTACCGATAAAGGATTAACCATTGGGACTCATTGTTCACTTAAACTTGAAGAACAAAAAATTGGCGAATTGTACTGTTTGGATGCTTTGCATATATGTTTCTTAGACTATATAGAAGCAATATATACAAAGATTTCAACCGTCTACCTGTTCCATTCATTGTTCTACTTGTCGAAAGTTACAAATAATTTCCGATAAAGGATTAACAATGGGTCTCATTGTTCACTTAAACTTGAAGAACAAAAAATTGGCGAATTGTACTGTTTGGATGCTTTGCATATATGTTTCTTAGACTATATGGAAGCAATATATACAAAGATTTCAACCGTCTACCTGTTCCATTCATTGTTCTACTTGTCGAAAGTTACAAATAATTTCCGATAAAGGATTAACAATGGGGCTCATTGTTCACTTAAACTTGAAGGACAAAAAATTGGCGAATTGTACTATTTGGATACTGGGCATATATGTTTCTTAGACTATATGGAAGCAATATATACAAAGATTTCAGACCGTCTACGTGTTCCAATCATTGTTCTACTTGTAGAAAGTTACAATTAATTTCCGTTAAAGGATTAACAATGGGGCTCGCTGTTCACTTAAACTTGAAGATCAAAAAATTGACGATTGTTACTGTTTAGATGCTTTGCATATAGGTTTCTTAGACTATTTAGAAGCAATATATAGAAAGAATTCAACCGTCTACCTGTTCCATTCATTGTTCTACTTGTAGAAAGTTACAAATAATTTCCATTTCATGATTATCACTGGGGCTCGCTGTTCACTTAAACTTGAAGAACAAAAGATTGGCGAATGGTACTGTTTGGATACTTTGCATATATGTTTCTTAGATTATATAGAAGCAATATATACAAAGATTTCAACCGTCTACCTGTTCCATTCATTGTTCTACTTGTCGAAAGTTACAAATAATTACCGATAAAGGATTAACCATTGGGGCTCATTGATCACTTAAACTTGAAGAACAAAAAATTGGCGAATTGTACTGTTTGGATGCTTTGCATATATGTTTCTTAGACTATATAGAAGCAATATATACAAAGATTTCAGACCGTCTACGTGTTCCAATCATTGTTCTACTTGTAGAAAGTTACAAATAATTTCCGATAAAGGATTAACAATGGGGCTCGTTGTTCACTTAAACTTGAAGGACAAAAAATTGGCGAATTGTACTGTTTGGATGCTTTGCATATATGTTTCGTAGATTATATAGAAGCAATATATACAATGATTTCAACCGTCTACCTGATCCATTCATTGTTCTACTTGTCGACATTTACAAATAATTTCCTTTAAAGGATTAACAATGGAGCTCGTAGTTCACTTAAACTTGAAGAACAAGAAATTGGCGAATGGTACTGTTTGGATGCTTTGCATATATGTTTCTTAGACTATATAGACGCAATATATACAAGGATTTCTACCGTCTACCTGTTCCATTCATTGTTCTACTTGTCGAAAGTTACAAATAATTACCGATAAAGGATTAACAATTGGGGCTCATTGTTCAGTTAAACTTGAAGAACAAAAATTTGGCGAATGGTACTGTTTGGATGCTTTGCATATATGTTTCTCAGATTATATAGAAGCAATATATACAAAGATTTCAAACGTCTACCTGTACTATTCATTGTTCTACTTGTAGAAAGTTACACATAATTTCCATTTCATGATTATCAATGGGGCTCGTTGTTCACTTAATCTTGGAGAACAAAAAATTGGCGATTGTTACTTTTTAGATGCTTTGCATATAGGTTTCTTAGGCTATATAGAAGCAACATATACAAAGATTTCAACCGTCTACCTGTTCTATTCATTGTTCTACTTGTCGAAAGTTACAAATAATTACCGTTAAAGGATTAACAATGGGGCTCGCTGTTCACTTAAACTTGAAGATCAAAAAATTGGCGACTGGTACTGTTTGGATGCTTTGCATATATGTTTCTTAGACTATATAGAAGCAATATATAAAAAGATTTCAACCGTCTACCAGTTCCATTCATTGTTCTACTTGACGAAAATTACAAATAATTTCCGATAAAGGATTAACAATGGGGCTCATTGTTCACTTAAACTTGAAGATCAAAAAATTGGCGATTGTTACTGTTTAGATGCTTTGCATATAGGTTTCTTAGATTATATAGAAGCAATATATACAAAGATTTCAACCTTCTACCTGTTCCATTCATTGTTCTGCTTGTCGAAAATTACAAATAATTTCCTTTAAATGATTAACAATGGGGCTCGTTGTTCACTTAAACTTGAAGAACAATAAATTGGCGAATTTTACTGTTTGGATGCTTTGCATATATGTTTCTTAGACTATTTAGAAGCAATATATACAAAGATTTCAACCGTCTACCTGTTCCATTCATTGTTCTACTTGTAGAAAGTTACAAATAATTTCCATTTCATGATTATCAATGGGGTTCGCTGTTCACTTAAACTTGAAGAACAAAAAATTGGCGATTGTTACTGTTTAGATGCTTTGCATATAGGTTTCGTAGACTATATAGAAGCAACATATACAAAGATTTCAACCGTCTACCTGATCCATTCATTGTTCTACTTGTCGAAATTTACAAATAATTTCCTTTAAAGGATTAACAATGGGGCACGTAGTTCACTTAAACTTGAAGAACAAAAAATTGGCGTATGGTACTGTTTGGATGCTTTGCATATATGTTTCTTAGATTATATAGAAGCAATATATACAAAGATTTCAACCGTCTACCTGTTCCATTCATTGTTCTACTTGTCGAAAGTTACAAATAATTTCCGATAAAGGATTAACCATTGGGGCTCATTGTTCACTTAAACTTGAAGAACAATAAATTGGCGAATTTTACTGTTTGGATGATTTGCATATATGTTTCTTAGACTATTTAGAAGCAATATATAGAAAGATTTCACCCGTCTACCTGTACTATTCATTGTTCTACTTGTAGAAATTTACAAATAATTTCCTTTAAAGGATTAACAATGGGGCTCGTAGTTCACTTAAACTTGAAGAACAAAAAATTGGCGAATGGTACTGTTTGGATGCTATGCATATATGTTTCTTATACTATATAGAAGCAATATATACAAAGATTTTACCCGTCTACCTGTACTATTCATTGTTCTACTTGTAGAAAGTTACAAATAATTTCCATTTCATGATTATCAATGGGGTTCGCTGTTCACTTAAACTTGAAAAACAAAAAATTGGCGATTGTTACTGTTTAGATGCTTTGCATATAGGTTTCGTAGACTATATAGAAGCAACATATACAAAGATTTCAACCGTCTACCTGTTCCACTCATTGTTGTACTTGTCGAAATTTACAAATAATTTCCTTTAAAGGATTAACAATGGGGCTCGTAGTTCACTTAAACTTGAAGAACAAAAAGTTGGCGAATGGTACTGTTTGGATGCTATGCATATATGTTTCTTATACTATATAGAAGCAATATATACAAAGATTTCAACCGTCTACCTGTTCCATTCACTGTTCTACTTGTCGAAAGTTACAAATAATTTCCGTTAAGGGATTAACAATGGGGATCGTAGTTTACTTAAACTTGAAGAACAAAAAATTGGCGGATTGTACTGTTTGGATGCTTTGCATATATGTTTCTTATACTATATAGAAGCAACATATACAAATATTTCAACCGTCTACCTGTTCCATTCATTGTTCTACTTGTCGAAAATTACAAATAATTTCCGATAATGGATTAACCATTGGGGCTCATTGATCACTTAAACTTGAAGACCAAAAAATTGGCGAATGGTACTGTTTGGATGCTTTGCGTACATGTTTCTTAGACTATATGGAAGCAATATATATAAAGATTTCAACCGTCTACCTGTTCCATTCATTGTTCTACTTGCCGAAAGTTACAAATAATTTCCGATAAAGGATTAACAATGGGGCTCATTGTTCACTTAAACTTGAAGGACACAAAATTGGCGAATGGTACTGTTTGGATGCTTTGCGTACATGTTTCTTAGACTATATGGAAGCAATATATACAAGGATTTCAACCGTCTACCTGTTCCATTCATTGTTCTACTTGCCGAAAGTTACAAATAATTTCCGATAAAGGATTAACCATTGGGGCTCATTGTTCACTTAAACTTGAAGAACAAAAAATTGGCGAATTGTACTGTTTGGATGCTTTGCGTACATGTTTCTTAGACTATATGGAAGCAATATATACAAAGATTTCAACCGTCTACGTGTTCCAATCATTGTTCTACTTGTCGAAAGTTACAAATAATTTCCGTTAAGGGATTAACAATGGGGATCGTAGTTTACTTAAACTTGAAGAACAAAAAATTGGCGAATTGTACTGTTTGGATGCTTTGCATAGATGTTTCTTAGACTATTTAGAAGCAATATATAGAAAGATTTCACCCGTCTACCTGTACTATTCATTGTTCTACTTGTAGAAAGTTACAAATAATTGCCATTTCATGATTATCAACGGGGCTCGCTGTTCACTTAAACTTGAAGGACAAAAAATTGGCGAATGGTACTGTTTGGATGCTTTGCGTACATGTTTCTTAGACTATATGGAAGCAATATATACTAGGATTTCAACCGTCTACCTGTTCCATTCATTGTTCTACTTGTCGAAAGTTACAAATAATTACCGATTACGGATTAACCATTGGGGCTCATTGTTCACTTAATCTTGAAGGCCAACAAATTGGAGAACGGTACTGTTTGGATGCTTTGCGTACAAGTTTCTTAGACTATATGGAAGCAATATATACAAAGATTTCAACCGTCTACGTGTTCCAATCATTGTTCTACTTGTTGAAATTTACAAATAATTTCCTTTAAAGGATTAACAATGGGGCTCGTTGTTCACTTAAACTTGAAGAACAATAAATTGGCGAATTGTACTGTTTGGATGCTTTGCATATGTGTTTCTTAGACTATATAGAAGCAATATATACAAAGATTTCAACCGTCTACCTGTTCCATTCATTGTTCTACTTGCCGAAAGTTACAAATAATTTCCGATAAAGGATTAACCATTGGGGCTCATTGTTCACTTAAACTTGAAGAACAAAAAATTGGCGAACGGTACTGTTTGGATGCTTTGCGTACATGTTTCTTAGACTATATGGAAGCAATATATACAAAGATTTCAACCGTCTACGGGTTCCAATCATTGTGCTACTTGTCGAAAGTTACAAATAATTTCCGTTAAGGGATTAACAATGGGGATCGTAGTTTACTTAAACTTGAAGAACAAAAAATTGGCGAATTGTACTGTTTGGATGCTTTGCATAGATGTTTCTTAGACCATTTAGAAGCAGCATATACAAAGATTTCAACCGTCTACCTGTTCCATTCATTGTTCTACTTGTCGAAATTTACAAATAATTTCCTTTAAAGGATTAACAATGGGGCTCGTAGTTCACTTAAACTTGAAGAACAAAAAATTGGCGAATGGTACTGTTTGGATGCTATGCATATATGTTTCTTATACTATATAGAAGCAATATATACAAAGATTTTACCCGTCTACCTGTACTATTCATTGTTCTACTTGTAGAAAGTTACAAATAATTTCCATTTCATGATTATCAATGGGGTTCGCTGTTCACTTAAACTTGAAAAACAAAAAATTGGCGATTGTTACTGTTTAGATGCTTTGCATATAGGTTTCGTAGACTATATAGAAGCAACATATACAAAGATTTCAACCGTCTACCTGTTCCATTCATTGTTCTACTTGTCGAAATTTACAAATAATTTCCTTTAAAGGATTAACAATGGGGCTCGTAGTTCACTTAAACTTGAAGAACAAAAAGTTGGCGAATGGTACTGTTTGGATGCTATGCATATATGTTTCTTATACTATATAGAAGCAATATATACAAAGATTTCAACCGTCTACCTGTTCCATTCACTGTTCTACTTGTCGAAAGTTACAAATAATTTCCGTTAAGGGATTAACAATGGGGATCGTAGTTTACTTAAACTTGAAGAACAAAAAATTGGCGAATTGTACTGTTTGGATGCTTTGCATATATGTTTCTTATACTATATAGAAGCAACATATACAAATATTTCAACCGTCTACCTGTTCCATTCATTGTTCTACTTGTCGAAAATTACAAATAATTTCCGATAATGGATTAACCATTGGGGCTCATTGATCACTTAAACTTGAAGACCAAAAAATTGGCGAATGGTACTGTTTGGATGCTTTGCGTACATGTTTCTTAGACTATATGGAAGCAATATATACAAAGATTTCAACCGTCTACCTGTTCCATTCATTGTTCTACTTGCCGAAACTTACAAATAATTTCCGATAAAGGATTAACAATGGGGCTCATTGTTCACTTAAACTTGAAGGACAAAAAATTGGCGAATGGTACTGTTTGGATGCTTTGCGTACATGTTTCTTAGACTATATGGAAGCAATATATACAAGGATTTCAACCGTCTACCTGTTCCATTCATTGTTCTACTTGCCGAAAGTTACAAATAATTTCCGATAAAGGATTAACCATTGGGGCTCATTGTTCACTTAAACTTGAAGAACAAAAAATTGGCGAATTGTACTGTTTGGATGCTTTGCGTACATGTTTCTTAGACTATATGGAAGCAATATATACAAAGATTTCAACCGTCTACGTGTTCCAATCATTGTTCTACTTGTCGAAATTTACAAATAATTTCCTCTAAATGATTAACAATGGGGCTCGTTGTTCACTTAAACTTGAAGAACAAAAAATTGGCGAATGGTACTGTTTGGATGCTTTGCATATATGTTTCTTAGACTATATAGAAGCAATATATACATTGATTTCAACCGGCTACCTGTTCCATTCATTGTTCTACTTGTCGCAAGTTACAAATAATTTCCGATAAAGGATTAATCATTGGGGCTCATTGTTCACTTAAACTTGAAGAACAAAAAATTGGCGAATGGTACTGTTTGGATGCTTTGCATATATGTTTCTTAGACTATATGGAAGCAATATATACAAAGATTTCAACCGTCTACGTGTTCCAATCATTGTTCTACTTGTAGAAATTTACAAATAATTTCCTTTAAAGGATTAACAATGGGGCTCGTAGTTCACTTAAACTTGAAGAACAAAAAATTGGCGAATGGTACTGTTTGGATGCTATGCATATATGTTTCTTATACTATATAGAAGCAATATATACAAAGATTTTACCCGTCTACCTGTACTATTCATTGTTCTACTTGTAGAAAGTTACAAATAATTTCCATTTCATGATTATCAATGGGGTTCGCTGTTCACTTAAACTTGAAAAACAAAAAATTGGCGATTGTTACTGTTTAGATGCTTTGCATATAGGTTTCGTAGACTATATAGAAGCAACATATACAAAGATTTCAACCGTCTACCTGTTCCATTCATTGTTCTACTTGTCGAAATTTACAAATAATTTCCTTTAAAGGATTAACAATGGGGCTCGTAGTTCACTTAAACTTGAAGAACAAAAAGTTGGCGAATGGCACTGTTTGGATGCTATGCATATATGTTTCTTATACTATATAGAAGCAATATATACAAAGATTTCAACCGTCTACCTGTTCCATTCACTGTTCTACTTGTCGAAAGTTACAAATAATTTCCGTTAAGGGATTAACAATGGGGATCGTAGTTTACTTAAACTTGAAGAACAAAAAATTGGCGAATTGTACTGTTTGGATGCTTTGCATATATGTTTCTTATACTATATAGAAGCAACATATACAAATATTTCAACCGTCTACCTGTTCCATTCATTGTTCTACTTGTCGAAAATTACAAATAATTTCCGATAATGGATTAACCATTGGGGCTCATTGATCACTTAAACTTGAAGACCAAAAAATTGGCGAATGGTACTGTTTGGATGCTTTGCGTACATGTTTCTTAGACTATATGGAAGCAATATATACAAAGATTTCAACCGTCTACCTGTTCCATTCATTGTTCTACTTGCCGAAACTTACAAATAATTTCCGATAAAGGATTAACAATGGGGCTCATTGTTCACTTAAACTTGAAGGACAAAAAATTGGCGAATGGTACTGTTTGGATGCTTTGCGTACATGTTTCTTAGACTATATGGAAGCAATATATACAAGGATTTCAACCGTCTACCTGTTCCATTCATTGTTCTACTTGCCGAAAGTTACAAATAATTTCCGATAAAGGATTAACCATTGGGGCTCATTGTTCACTTAAACTTGAAGAACAAAAAATTGGCGAATTGTACTGTTTGGATGCTTTGCGTACATGTTTCTTAGACTATATGGAAGCAATATATACAAAGATTTCAACCGTCTACGTGTTCCAATCATTGTTCTACTTGTCGAAAGTTACAAATAATTTCCGTTAAGGGATTAACAATGGGGATCGTAGTTTACTTAAACTTGAAGAACAAAAAATTGGCGAATTGTACTGTTTGGATGCTTTGCATAGATGTTTCTTAGACTATTTAGAAGCAATATATAGAAAGATTTCACCCGTCTACCTGTACTATTCATTGTTCTACTTGCCGAAAGTTACAAATAATTTCCGATAAAGGATTAACCATTGGGGCTCATTGTTCACTTAAACTTGAAGAACAAAAAATTGGCGAATTGTACTGTTTGGATGCTTTGCGTACATGTTTCTTAGACTATATGGAAGCAATATATACAAAGATTTCAACCGTCTACGTGTTCCAATCATTGTTCTACTTGTCGAAATTTACAAATAATTTCCTCTAAATGATTAACAATGGGGCTCGTTGTTCACTTAAACTTGAAGAACAAAAAATTGGCGAATGGTACTGTTTGGATGCTTTGCATATATGTTTCTTAGACTATATGGAAGCAATATATACAAAGATTTCAACCGTCTACGTGTTCCAATCATTGTTCTACTTGTAGAAAGTTACAATTAATTTCCGATAATGGATTAACCATTGGGGCTCATTGATCACTTAAACTTGAAGACCAAAAAATTGGCGAATGGTACTGTTTGGATGCTTTGCGTACATGTTTCTTAGACTATATGGAAGCAATATATACAAAGATTTCAACCGTCTACCTGTTCCATTCATTGTTCTACTTGCCGAAACTTACAAATAATTTCCGATAAAGGATTAACAATGGGGCTCATTGTTCACTTAAACTTGAAGGACAAAAAATTGGCGAATGGTACTGTTTGGATGCTTTGCGTACATGTTTCTTAGACTATATGGAAGCAATATATACAAGGATTTCAACCGTCTACCTGTTCCATTCATTGTTCTACTTGCCGAAAGTTACAAATAATTTCCGATAAAGGATTAACCATTGGGGCTCATTGTTCACTTAAACTTGAAGAACAAAAAATTGGCGAATTGTACTGTTTGGATGCTTTGCGTACATGTTTCTTAGACTATATGGAAGCAATATATACAAAGATTTCAACCGTCTACGTGTTCCAATCATTGTTCTACTTGTCGAAATTTACAAATAATTTCCTCTAAATGATTAACAATGGGGCTCGTTGTTCACTTAAACTTGAAGAACAAAAAATTGGCGAATGGTACTGTTTGGATGCTTTGCATATATGTTTCTTAGACTATATAGAAGCAATATATACATTGATTTCAACCGGCTACCTGTTCCATTCATTGTTCTACTTGTCGCAAGTTACAAATAATTTCCGATAAAGGATTAACAATGGGGCTCATTGTTCACTTAAACTTGAAGGACACAAAATTGGCGAATGGTACTGTTTGGATGCTTTGCGTACATGTTTCTTAGACTATATGGAAGCAATATATACAAGGATTTCAACCGTCTACCTGTTCCATTCATTGTTCTACTTGCCGAAAGTTACAAATAATTTCCGATAAAGGATTAACCATTGGGGCTCATTGTTCACTTAAACTTGAAGAACAAAAAATTGGCGAATTGTACTGTTTGGATGCTTTGCGTACATGTTTCTTAGACTATATGGAAGCAATATATACAAAGATTTCAACCGTCTACGTGTTCCAATCATTGTTCTACTTGTCGAAAGTTACAAATAATTTCCGTTAAGGGATTAACAATGGGGATCGTAGTTTACTTAAACTTGAAGAACAAAAAATTGGCGAATTGTACTGTTTGGATGCTTTGCATATATGTTTCTTATACTATATAGAAGCAACATATACAAATATTTCAACCGTCTACCTGTTCCATTCATTGTTCTACTTGTCGAAAATTACAAATAATTTCCGATAATGGATTAACCATTGGGGCTCATTGATCACTTAAACTTGAAGACCAAAAAATTGGCGAATGGTACTGTTTGGATGCTTTGCGTACATGTTTCTTAGACTATATGGAAGCAATATATACAAAGATTTCAACCGTCTACCTGTTCCATTCATTGTTCTACTTGCCGAAAGTTACAAATAATTTCCGATAAAGGATTAACAATGGGGCTCATTGTTCACTTAAACTTGAAGGACACAAAATTGGCGAATGGTACTGTTTGGATGCTTTGCGTACATGTTTCTTAGACTATATGGAAGCAATATATACAAGGATTTCAACCGTCTACCTGTTCCATTCATTGTTCTACTTGCCGAAAGTTACAAATAATTTCCGATAAAGGATTAACCATTGGGGCTCATTGTTCACTTAAACTTGAAGAACAAAAAATTGGCGAATTGTACTGTTTGGATGCTTTGCGTACATGTTTCTTAGACTATATGGAAGCAATATATACAAAGATTTCAACCGTCTACGTGTTCCAATCATTGTTCTACTTGTCGAAAGTTACAAATAATTTCCGTTAAGGGATTAACAATGGGGATCGTAGTTTACTTAAACTTGAAGAACAAAAAATTGGCGAATTGTACTGTTTGGATGCTTTGCATAGATGTTTCTTAGACTATTTAGAAGCAATATATAGAAAGATTTCACCCGTCTACCTGTACTATTCATTGTTCTACTTGCCGAAAGTTACAAATAATTTCCGATAAAGGATTAACCATTGGGGCTCATTGTTCACTTAAACTTGAAGAACAAAAAATTGGCGAATTGTACTGTTTGGATGCTTTGCGTACATGTTTCTTAGACTATATGGAAGCAATATATACAAAGATTTCAACCGTCTACGTGTTCCAATCATTGTTCTACTTGTCGAAATTTACAAATAATTTCCTCTAAATGATTAACAATGGGGCTCGTTGTTCACTTAAACTTGAAGAACAAAAAATTGGCGAATGGTACTGTTTGGATGCTTTGCATATATGTTTCTTAGACTATATGGAAGCAATATATACAAAGATTTCAACCGTCTACGTGTTCCAATCATTGTTCTACTTGTAGAAAGTTACAATTAATTTCCGATAATGGATTAACCATTGGGGCTCATTGATCACTTAAACTTGAAGACCAAAAAATTGGCGAATGGTACTGTTTGGATGCTTTGCGTACATGTTTCTTAGACTATATGGAAGCAATATATACAAAGATTTCAACCGTCTACCTGTTCCATTCATTGTTCTACTTGCCGAAACTTACAAATAATTTCCGATAAAGGATTAACAATGGGGCTCATTGTTCACTTAAACTTGAAGGACAAAAAATTGGCGAATGGTACTGTTTGGATGCTTTGCGTACATGTTTCTTAGACTATATGGAAGCAATATATACAAGGATTTCAACCGTCTACCTGTTCCATTCATTGTTCTACTTGCCGAAAGTTACAAATAATTTCCGATAAAGGATTAACCATTGGGGCTCATTGTTCACTTAAACTTGAAGAACAAAAAATTGGCGAATTGTACTGTTTGGATGCTTTGCGTACATGTTTCTTAGACTATATGGAAGCAATATATACAAAGATTTCAACCGTCTACGTGTTCCAATCATTGTTCTACTTGTCGAAATTTACAAATAATTTCCTCTAAATGATTAACAATGGGGCTCGTTGTTCACTTAAACTTGAAGAACAAAAAATTGGCGAATGGTACTGTTTGGATGCTTTGCATATATGTTTCTTAGACTATATAGAAGCAATATATACATTGATTTCAACCGGCTACCTGTTCCATTCATTGTTCTACTTGTCGCAAGTTACAAATAATTTCCGATAAAGGATTAATCATTGGGGCTCATTGTTCACTTAAACTTGAAGAACAAAAAATTGGCGAATGGTACTGTTTGGATGCTTTGCATATATGTTTCTTAGACTATATGGAAGCAATATATACAAAGATTTCAACCGTCTACGTGTTCCAATCATTGTTCTACTTGTAGAAAGTTACAATTAATTTCCGTTAAAGGATTAACAATGGGGCTCGTAGTTCACTTAAACTTGAAGAACAAAAAATTGGCGAATTGGACTGTTTGGATGCTTTGCATATATGTTTCGTAGATTATATAGAAGCAATATATACAATGATTTCAACCGTCTACCTGAACCATTCATTTTTCTACTTGTCGAAATTTACAAATAATTTCCTTTAAAGGATTAACAATGGGGCTCGTAGTTCACTTAAACTTGAAGAACAAAAAATTGGCGAATTGTACTGTTTGGATGCTTTGCATATATGTTTCTTATACTATATAGAAGCAATATATACAAAGATTTCAACCGTCTACCTGTTCCATTCATTGTTCTACATGTCGAAAGTTACAAATAATTTCCGATAAAGGATTAACAATGGGTCTCATTGTTCACTTAAACTTGAAGAACAAAAAATTGGCGAATTGTACTGTTTGGATGCTTTGCGTACATGTTTCTTAGACTATATGGAAGCAATATATACAAAGATTTCAACCGTCTACGTGTTCCAATCATTGTTCTACTTGTCGAAATTTACAAATAATTTCCTCTAAATGATTAACAATGGGGCTCGTTGTTCACTTAAACTTGAAGAACAAAAAATTGGCGAATGGTACTGTTTGGATGCTTTGCATATATGTTTCTTAGACTATATAGAAGCAATATATACATTGATTTCAACCGGCTACCTGTTCCATTCATTGTTCTACTTGTCGCAAGTTACAAATAATTTCCGATAAAGGATTAACCATTGGGGCTCATTGTTCACTTAAACTTGAAGAACAAAAAATTGGCGAATGGTACTGTTTGGATGCTTTGCATATATGTTTCTTAGACTATATGGAAGCAATATATACAAAGATTTCAACCGTCTACGTGTTCCAATCATTGTTCTACTTGTAGAAAGTTACAATTAATTTCCGTTAAAGGATTAACAATGGGGCTCGTAGTTCACTTAAACTTGAAGAACAAAAAATTGGCGAATTGGACTGTTTGGATGCTTTGCATATATGTTTCTTATACTATATAGAAGCAATATATACAAAGATTTCAACCGTCTACCTGTTCCATTCATTGTTCTACATGTCGAAAGTTACAAATAATTTCCGATAAAGGATTAACAATGGGTCTCATTGTTCACTTAAACTTGAAGAATAAAAAATTGGCGAATGGTACTGTTTGGATGCTTTGCATATATGTTTCTTAGACTATATGGAAGCAATATATACAAAGAAATCAACCGTCTACGTGTTCCAATCATTGTTCTACTTGTAGAAAGTTACAATTAATTTCCGTTAAAGGATTAACAATGGGGCTCGTAGTTCACTTAAACTTGAAGAACAAAAAATTGGCGAATTGGACTGTTTGGATGCTTTGCATATATGTTTCGTAGATTATATAGAAGCAATATATACAATGGTTTCAACCGTCTCCCTGATCCATTCATTGTTCTACATGTCGAAAATTACAAATAATTTCCGATAAAGGATTAACCATTGGGGCTCATTGTGCACTTAAACTTGAAGACCAAAAAATTGGCGAATGGTACTGTTTGGATGCTTTGTGTACATGTTTCTTAGACTATATAGAAGCAATATATACAAAGATTTCAACCGTCTACGTGTTCCAATCATTGTTCTACTTGTCGAAATTTACACATAATTTCCTTTAAAGGATTAACAATGGGGCCCGTTGTTCACTTAAACTTGAAGAACAATAAATCGGCGAATTGTACTGTTTGGATGCTTTGCATATATGTTTCTTAGACTATATAGAAGCAATATATACAAAGATTTCAACCGTCTACCTGTTCCATTCATTGTTCTACTTGTCGAAAATTACAAATAATTTCCGATAAAGGATTAACCATTGGGGCTCATTGTTCACTTAAACTTGAAGACCAAAAAATTGGCTAATGGTACTGTTTGGATGCTTTGTGTACATGTTTCTTAGACTATATAGAAGCAATATATACAAAGATTTCAACCGTCTACGTGTTCCAATCATTGTTCTACTTGTCGAAATTTACACATAATTTCCTTTAAAGGATTAACAGTGGGGCCCGTTGTTCACTTAAACTTGAAGAACAATAAATCGGCGAATTGTACTGTTTGGATGCTTTGCATATATGTTTCTTAGACTATATAGAAGCAATATATACAAAGATTTCAACCGTCTACCTGTTCCATTCATTGTTCTACTTGTCGAAAATTACAAATAATTTCCGATAAAGGATTAACCATTGGGGCTCATTGTTCACTTAAACTTGAAGACCAAAAAATTGGCTAATGGTACTGTTTGGATGCTTTGTGTACATGTTTCTTAGACTATATGGAAGCAATATATACAAAGATTTCAACCGTCTACGTGTTCCAATCATTGTTCTACTTGTCGAAATTTACACATAATTTCCTTTAAAGGATTAACAATGGGGCTCGTTGTTCACTTAAACTTGAAGAACAATAAATCGGCGAATTGTACTGTTTGGATGCTTTGCATATATGTTTCTTAGACTATATAGAAGCAAAATATACAATGATTTCAACCGTCTACCTGTTCCATTCATTGTTCTACTTGTCGAATGTTACAAATAATTTCCGTTAAGGGATTAACAATGGGGATCGTAGTTTACTTAAACTTGAAGAACAAAAAATTGGCGAATTGTACTGTTTGGATGCTTCGCATATATGTTTCTTAGACTATATAGAAGCAATATATACAATGATTTCAACCGTCTACCTATTCCATTCATTGTTCTACTTGCCGAAATTTACAAATAATTTCCTTTAAAGGATTAACAATGGGGCTCGTAGTTCACTTAAACTTGAAGAGCAAAAAATAGTCGAATTGTACAGTTTGGATGCTTTGCATATATGTTTCTTAGACTATATAGAAGCAATATATACAATGATTTCAACCGTCTACCTGTTCCATTCATTGTTCTACTTGTCGAAAGTTACAAATAATTTCCGTTAAGGGATTAACAATGGGGATCGTAGTTTACTTAAACTTGAAGAACAAAAAATTGGCGAATTGTACTGTTTGGATGCTTTGCATAAATGTTTCTTAGACTATATAGAAGCAATATATACAAAGATTTCAACCGTCTACGTGTTCCAATCATTGTTCTACTTGTAGAAAGTTACAATTAATTTCCGTTAAAGGATTAACAATGGGGCTCGTAGTTCACTTAAACTTGAAGAACAAAAAATTGGCGAATTGTACTGTTTGGATGCTTTGCATATATGTTTCTTAGACTATATAAAAGCAAAATATACAATGATTTCAACCGTCTACCTGTTCCATTCATTGTTCTACTTGTCGAATGTTACAAATAATTTCCGTTAAGGGATTAACAATGGGGCTCGAAGTTCACTTAAACTTGAAGAGCAAAAAATTGTCGAATTGTACTGTTTGGATGCTTTGCATATGTTTCTTAGACTATATAGAAGCAATATATACAATGATTTCAACCGTCTACCTGTTCCATTCATTGTTCTACTTGTCGAAAGTTACAAATAATTTCCGTTAAGGGATTAACAATGGGGCTCGTTGTTCACTTAAACTTGAACAACAATAAATCGGCGAATTGTACCGTTTGGATGCTTTGCATATATGTTTCTTAGACTATATAGAAGCAAAATATACAATAATTTCAACCGTCTGCCTGTTCCATTCATTGTTCTACTTGTCGAATGTTACAAATAATTTCCGTTAAGGGATTAACAATGGGGATCGTAGTTTACTTAAACTTGAAGAACAAAAAATTGGCGAATTGTACTGTTTGGATGCTTTGCGTACATGTTTCTTAGACTATATAGAAGCAATATATACAATGATTTCAACCGTCTACCTATTCCATTCATTGTTCTACTTGCCGAAATTTACAAATAATTTCCTTTAAAGGATTAACAATGGGGCTCGTAGTTCACTTAAACTTGAAGAGCAAAAAATAGTCGAATTGTACTGTTTGGATGCTTTGCATATATGTTTCTTAGACTATATAGAAGCAATATATACAATTATTTAAACCGTCTACCTCTTCCATTCATTGTTCTACTTGTCGAAAGTTACAAATACTTTCCGTTAAGGGATTAACAATGGGGATCGTAGTTTACTTAAACTTGAAGAACAAAAAATTGGCGAATTGTACTGTTTGGATGCTTTGCATATATGTTTCTTAGACTATATAGAAGCAATATATACAAAGATTTCAACCGTCTACGTGTTCCAATCATTGTTCTACTTGTAGAAAGTTACAATTAATTTCCGTTAAAGGATTAACAATGGGGCTCGTAGTTCACTTAAACTTGAAGAACAAAAAATTGGCGAATGGTACTGTTTGGATGCTTTGCATATATGTTTCTTAGATTATATAGACGCAATATATACAAGGATTTCAACCGTCTACCTGTTCCATTCATTGTTCCACTTGTCGAAAGTTACAAATAATTACCGATAAAGGATTAACCATAGGGGCTCATTGTTCACTTAAACTGGAAGACCAAAAAATTGGCGAATGGTACTGTTTGGATGCTTTGCATATATGTTTCGTAGACTACATAGAAGCAATATATACAATGATTTCAACCGTCTACATGATCCATTCATTGTTCTACTTGTCGAAATTTACAAATAATTTCCTTTAAAGGATTAACAATGGGGCTCGTAGTTCACTTAAACTTGAAGAACAAAAAATTGGCGAATTGTACTGTTTGGATGCTTTGCATAGATGTGTTCTTAGACTATTTAGAACCAATATATAGAAAGATTTCACCCGTCTACCTGTACTATTCATTGTTCTACTTGTCAAAAGTTACAAATAATTTCCGATAACGGATTAACCATTGGGGCTCATTGTTCACTTAAACTTGAAGAACAAAAAATTGGCGAATTGTACTGTTTGGATGCTTTGCATATATGTTTCGTAGACTATATAGAAGCAATATATACAAATATTTCAACCGTCTAACTGTTCCATTCATTGTTCTACTTGTCGAAAATTACAAATAATTTCCGATAAAGGATTAACCATTGAGGCACATTGTTCACTTAAACTTGAAGAACAAAAAATTGGCGAATTGTACTGTTTGGATGCTTTGCGTACATGTTTCTTAGACTATATGGAAGCAATATATACAAGGATTTCAACCGTCTACCTGTTCCATTCATTGTTCTACTTGCCGAAAGTTACAAATAATTTCCGATAAAGGATTAACCATTGGGGCTCATTGTTCACTTAAACTTGAAGAACAAAAAATTGGCGAATTGTACTGTTTGGATGCTTTGCGTACATGTTTCTTAGACAATATGGAAGCAATATATACAAAGATTTCAACCGTCTACGTGTTCCAATCATTGTTCTACTTGTCGAAAGTTACAAATAATTTCCGTTAAGGGATTAACAATGGGGATCGTAGTTTACTTAAACTTGAAGAACAAAAAATTGGCGAATTGTACTGTTTGGATGCTTTGCATAGATGTTTCTTAGACTATTTAGAAGCAATATATAGAAAGATTTCACCCGTCTACCTGTACTATTCATTGTTCTACTTGTAGAAAGTTACAAATAATTGCCATTTCATGATTATCAATGGGGCTCGCTGTTCACTTAAACTTGAAGGACAAAAAATTGGCGAATGGTACTGTTTGGATGCTTTGCGTACATGTTTCTTAGACTATATGGAAGCAATATATACTAGGATTTCAACCGTCTACCTGTTCCATTCATTGTTCTACTTGTCGAAAGTTACAAATAATTACCGATTACGGATTAACCATTGGGGCTCATTGTTCACTTAATCTTGAAGGCCAACAAATTGGAGAACGGTACTGTTTGGATGCTTTGCGTACAAGTTTCTTAGACTATATGGAAGCAATATATACAAAGATTTCAACCGTCTACGTGTTCCAATCATTGTTCTACTTGTTGAAATTTACAAATAATTTCCTTTAAAGGATTAACAATGGGGCTCGTTGTTCACTTAAACTTGAAGAACAATAAATTGGCGAATTGTACTGTTTGGATGCTTTGCATATGTGTTTCTTCGACTATATAGAAGCAATATATACAAAGATTTCAACCGTCTACCTGTTCCATTCATTGTTCTACTTGCCGAAAGTTACAAATAATTTCCGATAAAGGATTAACCATTGGGGCTCATTGTTCACTTAAACTTGAAGAACAAAAAATTGGCGAACGGTACTGTTTGGATGCTTTGCGTACATGTTTCTTAGACTATATGGAAGCAATATATACAAAGATTTCAACCGTCTACGGGTTCCAATCATTGTGCTACTTGTCGAAAGTTACAAATAACTTCCGTTAAGGGATTAACAATGGGGATCGTAGTTTACTTAAACTTGAAGAACAAAAAATTGGCGAATTGTACTGTTTGGATGCTTTGCATAGATGTTTCTTAGACCATTTAGAAGCAGCATATACAAAGATTTCAACCGTCTACCTGTTCCATTCATTGTTCTACTTGTCGAAATTTACAAATAATTTCCTTTAAAGGATTAACAATGGGGCTCGTAGTTCACTTAAACTTGAAGAACAAAAAATTGGCGAATGGTACTGTTTGGATGCTATGCATATATGTTTCTTATACTATATAGAAGCAATATATACAAAGATTTTACCCGTCTACCTGTACTATTCATTGTTCTACTTGTAGAAAGTTACAAATAATTTCCATTTCATGATTATCAATGGGGTTCGCTGTTCACTTAAACTTGAAAAACAAAAAATTGGCGATTGTTACTGTTTAGATGCTTTGCATATAGGTTTCGTAGACTATATAGAAGCAACATATACAAAGATTTCAACCGTCTACCTGTTCCATTCATTGTTCTACTTGTCGAAATTTACAAATAATTTCCTTTAAAGGATTAACAATGGGGCTCGTAGTTCACTTAAACTTGAAGAACAAAAAGTTGGCGAATGGTACTGTTTGGATGCTATGCATATATGTTTCTTATACTATATAGAAGCAATATATACAAAGATTTTACCCGTCTACCTGTACTATTCATTGTTCTACTTGTAGAAAGTTACAAATAATTTCCATTTCATGATTATCAATGGGGTTCGCTGTTCACTTAAACTTGAAAAACAAAAAATTGGCGATTGTTACTGTTTAGATGCTTTGCATATAGGTTTCGTAGACTATATAGAAGCAACATATACAAAGATTTCAACCGTCTACCTGTTCCATTCATTGTTCTACTTGTCGAAATTTACAAATAATTTCCTTTAAAGGATTAACAATGGGGCTCGTAGTTCACTTAAACTTGAAGAACAAAAAGTTGGCGAATGGTACTGTTTGGATGCTATGCATATATGTTTCTTATACTATATAGAAGCAATATATACAAAGATTTCAACCGTCTACCTGTTCCATTCACTGTTCTACTTGTCGAAAGTTACAAATAATTTCCGTTAAGGGATTAACAATGGGGATCGTAGTTTACTTAAACTTGAAGAACAAAAAATTGGCGAATTGTACTGTTTGGATGCTTTGCATATATGTTTCTTATACTATATAGAAGCAACATATACAAATATTTCAACCGTCTACCTGTTCCATTCATTGTTCTACTTGTCGAAAATTACAAATAATTTCCGATAATGGATTAACCATTGGGGCTCATTGATCACTTAAACTTGAAGACCAAAAAATTGGCGAATGGTACTGTTTGGATGCTTTGCGTACATGTTTCTTAGACTATATGGAAGCAATATATACAAAGATTTCAACCGTCTACCTGTTCCATTCATTGTTCTACTTGCCGAAAGTTACAAATAATTTCCGATAAAGGATTAACAATGGGGCTCATTGTTCACTTAAACTTGAAGGACAAAAAATTGGCGAATGGTACTGTTTGGATGCTTTGCGTACATGTTTCTTAGACTATATGGAAGCAATATATACAAGGATTTCAACCGTCTACCTGTTCCATTCATTGTTCTACTTGCCGAAAGTTACAAATAATTTCCGATAAAGGATTAACCATTGGGGCTCATTGTTCACTTAAACTTGAAGAACAAAAAATTGGCGAATTGTACTGTTTGGATGCTTTGCGTACATGTTTCTTAGACTATATGGAAGCAATATATACAAAGATTTCAACCGTCTACGTGTTCCAATCATTGTTCTACTTGTCGAAATTTACAAATAATTTCCTCTAACTGATTAACAATGGGGCTCGTTGTTCACTTAAACTTGAAGAACAAAAAATTGGCGAATGGTACTGTTTGGATGCTTTGCATATATGTTTCTTAGACTATATAGAAGCAATATATACATTGATTTCAACCGGCTACCTGTTCCATTCATTGTTCTACTTGTCGCAAGTTACAAATAATTTCCGATAAAGGATTAACCATTGGGGCTCATTGTTCACTTAAACTTGAAGAACAAAAAATTGGCGAATGGTACTGTTTGGATGCTTTGCATATATGTTTCTTAGACTATATGGAAGCAATATATACAAAGATTTCAACCGTCTACGTGTTCCAATCATTGTTCTACTTGTAGAAAGTTACAATTAATTTCCGTTAAAGGATTAACAATGGGGCTCGTAGTTCACTTAAACTTGAAGAACAAAAAATTGGCGAATTGGACTGTTTGGATGCTTTGCATATATGTTTCGTAGATTATATAGAAGCAATATATACAATGATTTCAACCGTCTACCTGAACCATTCATTTTTCTACTTGTCGAAATTTACAAATAATTTCCTTTAAAGGATTAACAATGGGGCTCGTAGTTCACTTAAACTTGAAGAACAAAAAATTGGCGAATTGTACTGTTTGGATGCTTTGCATATATGTTTCTTATACTATATAGAAGCAATATATACAAAGATTTCAACCGTCTACCTGTTCCATTCATTGTTCTACATGTCGAAAGTTACAAATAATTTCCGATAAAGGATTAACAATGGGTCTCATTGTTCACTTAAACTTGAAGAATAAAAAATTGGCGAATGGTACTGTTTGGATGCTTTGCATATATGTTTCTTAGACTATATGGAAGCAATATATACAAAGAAATCAACCGTCTACGTGTTCCAATCATTGTTCTACTTGTAGAAAGTTACAATTAATTTCCGTTAAAGGATTAACAATGGGGCTCGTAGTTCACTTAAACTTGAAGAACAAAAAATTGGCGAATTGGACTGTTTGGATGCTTTGCATATATGTTTCGTAGATTATATAGAAGCAATATATACAATGGTTTCAACCGTCTACCTGATCCATTCATTGTTCTACATGTCGAAAATTACAAATAATTTCCGATAAAGGATTAACCATTGGGGCTCATTGTGCACTTAAACTTGAAGACCAAAAAATTGGCGAATGGTACTGTTTGGATGCTTTGTGTACATGTTTCTTAGACTATATAGAAGCAATATATACAAAGATTTCAACCGTCTACGTGTTCCAATCATTGTTCTACTTGTCGAAATTTACACATAATTTCCTTTAATGGATTAACAATGGGGCCCGTTGTTCACTTAAACTTGAAGAACAATAAATCGGCGAATTGTACTGTTTGGATGCTTTGCATATATGTTTCTTAGACTATATAGAAGCAATATATACAAAGATTTCAACCGTCTACCTGTTCCATTCATTGTTCTACTTGTCGAAAATTACAAATAATTTCCGATAAAGGATTAACCATTGGGGCTCATTGTTCACTTAAACTTGAAGACCAAAAAATTGGCTAATGGTACTGTTTGGATGCTTTGTGTACATGTTTCTTAGACTATATAGAAGCAATATATACAAAGATTTCAACCGTCTACGTGTTCCAATCATTGTTCAACTTGTCGAAATTTACACATAATTTCCTTTAAAGGATTAACAGTGGGGCCCGTTGTTCACTTAAACTTGAAGAACAATAAATCGGCGAATTGTACTGTTTGGATGCTTTGCATATATGTTTCTTAGACTATATAGAAGCAATATATACAAAGATTTCAACCGTCTACCTGTTCCATTCATTGTTCTACTTGTCGAAAATTACAAATAATTTCCGATAAAGGATTAACCATTGGGGCTCATTGTTCACTTAAACTTGAAGACCAAAAAATTGGCTAATGGTACTGTTTGGATGCTTTGTGTACATGTTTCTTAGACTATATGGAAGCAATATATACTAGGATTTCAACCGTCTACCTGTTCCATTCATTGTTCTACTTGTCGAAAGTTACAAATAATTACCGATTACGGATTAACCATTGGGGCTCATTGTTCACTTAATCTTGAAGGCCAACAAATTGGAGAACGGTACTGTTTGGATGCTTTGCGTACAAGTTTCTTAGACTATATGGAAGCAATATATACAAAGATTTCAACCGTCTACGTGTTCCAATCATTGTTCTACTTGTTGAAATTTACAAATAATTTCCTTTAAAGGATTAACAATGGGGCTCGTTGTTCACTTAAACTTGAAGAACAATAAATTGGCGAATTGTACTGTTTGGATGCTTTGCATATGTGTTTCTTAGACTATATAGAAGCAATATATACAAAGATTTCAACCGTCTACCTGTTCCATTCATTGTTCTACTTGCCGAAAGTTACAAATAATTTCCGATAAAGGATTAACCATTGGGGCTCATTGTTCACTTAAACTTGAAGAACAAAAAATTGGCGAACGGTACTGTTTGGATGCTTTGCGTACATGTTTCTTAGACTATATGGAAGCAATATATACAAAGATTTCAACCGTCTACGGGTTCCAATCATTGTGCTACTTGTCGAAAGTTACAAATAATTTCCGTTAAGGGATTAACAATGGGGATCGTAGTTTACTTAAACTTGAAGAACAAAAAATTGGCGAATTGTACTGTTTGGATGCTTTGCATAGATGTTTCTTAGACCATTTAGAAGCAGCATATACAAAGATTTCAACCGTCTACCTGTTCCATTCATTGTTCTACTTGTCGAAATTTACAAATAATTTCCTTTAAAGGATTAACAATGGGGCTCGTAGTTCACTTAAACTTGAAGAACAAAAAATTGGCGAATGGTACTGTTTGGATGCTATGCATATATGTTTCTTATACTATATAGAAGCAATATATACAAAGATTTTACCCGTCTACCTGTACTATTCATTGTTCTACTTGTAGAAAGTTACAAATAATTTCCATTTCATGATTATCAATGGGGTTCGCTGTTCACTTAAACTTGAAAAACAAAAAATTGGCGATTGTTACTGTTTAGATGCTTTGCATATAGGTTTCGTAGACTATATAGAAGCAACATATACAAAGATTTCAACCGTCTACCTGTTCCATTCATTGTTCTACTTGTCGAAATTTACAAATAATTTCCTTTAAAGGATTAACAATGGGGCTCGTAGTTCACTTAAACTTGAAGAACAAAAAGTTGGCGAATGGTACTGTTTGGATGCTATGCATATATGTTTCTTATACTATATAGAAGCAATATATACAAAGATTTCAACCGTCTACCTGTTCCATTCACTGTTCTACTTGTCGAAAGTTACAAATAATTTCCGTTAAGGGATTAACAATGGGGATCGTAGTTTACTTAAACTTGAAGAACAAAAAATTGGCGAATTGTACTGTTTGGATGCTTTGCATATATGTTTCTTATACTATATAGAAGCAACATATACAAATATTTCAACCGTCTACCTGTTCCATTCATTGTTCTACTTGTCGAAAATTACAAATAATTTCCGATAATGGATTAACCATTGGGGCTCATTGATCACTTAAACTTGAAGACCAAAAAATTGGCGAATGGTACTGTTTGGATGCTTTGCGTACATGTTTCTTAGACTATATGGAAGCAATATATACAAAGATTTCAACCGTCTACCTGTTCCATTCATTGTTCTACTTGCCGAAAGTTACAAATAATTTCCGATAAAGGATTAACAATGGGGCTCATTGTTCACTTAAACTTGAAGGACAAAAAATTGGCGAATGGTACTGTTTGGATGCTTTGCGTACATGTTTCTTAGACTATATGGAAGCAATATATACAAGGATTTCAACCGTCTACCTGTTCCATTCATTGTTCTACTTGCCGAAAGTTACAAATAATTTCCGATAAAGGATTAACCATTGGGGCTCATTGTTCACTTAAACTTGAAGAACAAAAAATTGGCGAATTGTACTGTTTGGATGCTTTGCGTACATGTTTCTTAGACTATATGGAAGCAATATATACAAAGATTTCAACCGTCTACGTGTTCCAATCATTGTTCTACTTGTCGAAATTTACAAATAATTTCCTCTAACTGATTAACAATGGGGCTCGTTGTTCACTTAAACTTGAAGAACAAAAAATTGGCGAATGGTACTGTTTGGATGCTTTGCATATATGTTTCTTAGACTATATAGAAGCAATATATACATTGATTTCAACCGGCTACCTGTTCCATTCATTGTTCTACTTGTCGCAAGTTACAAATAATTTCCGATAAAGGATTAACCATTGGGGCTCATTGTTCACTTAAACTTGAAGAACAAAAAATTGGCGAATGGTACTGTTTGGATGCTTTGCATATATGTTTCTTAGACTATATGGAAGCAATATATACAAAGATTTCAACCGTCTACGTGTTCCAATCATTGTTCTACTTGTAGAAAGTTACAATTAATTTCCGTTAAAGGATTAACAATGGGGCTCGTAGTTCACTTAAACTTGAAGAACAAAAAATTGGCGAATTGGACTGTTTGGATGCTTTGCATATATGTTTCGTAGATTATATAGAAGCAATATATACAATGATTTCAACCGTCTACCTGAACCATTCATTTTTCTACTTGTCGAAATTTACAAATAATTTCCTTTAAAGGATTAACAATGGGGCTCGTAGTTCACTTAAACATGAAGAACAAAAAATTGGCGAATTGTACTGTTTGGATGCTTTGCATATATGTTTCTTATACTATATAGAAGCAATATATACAAAGATTTCAACCGTCTACCTGTTCCATTCATTGTTCTACATGTCGAAAGTTACAAATAATTTCCGATAAAGGATTAACAATGGGTCTCATTGTTCACTTAAACTTGAAGAATAAAAAATTGGCGAATGGTACTGTTTGGATGCTTTGCATATATGTTTCTTAGACTATATGGAAGCAATATATACAAAGAAATCAACCGTCTACGTGTTCCAATCATTGTTCTACTTGTAGAAAGTTACAATTAATTTCCGTTAAAGGATTAACAATGGGGCTCGTAGTTCACTTAAACTTGAAGAACAAAAAATTGGCGAATTGGACTGTTTGGATGCTTTGCATATATGTTTCGTAGATTATATAGAAGCAATATATACAATGGTTTCAACCGTCTACCTGATCCATTCATTGTTCTACATGTCGAAAATTACAAATAATTTCCGATAAAGGATTAACCATTGGGGCTCATTGTGCACTTAAACTTGAAGACCAAAAAATTGGCGAATGGTACTGTTTGGATGCTTTGTGTACATGTTTCTTAGACTATATAGAAGCAATATATACAATGATTTCAACCGTCTACCTGTTCCATTCATTGTTCTACTTGTCGAAAGTTACAAATAATTTCCGTTAAGGGATTAACAATGGGGCTCGTTGTTCACTTAAACTTGAACAACAATAAATCGGCGAATTGTACTGTTTGGATGCTTTGCATATATGTTTCTTAGACTATATAGAAGCAATATATACAATTATTTCAACCGTCTACCTCTTCCATTCATTGTTCTACTTGTCGAAAATTACAAATACTTTCCGTTAAGGGATTAACAATGGGTATCGTAGTTTACTTAAACTTGAAGAACAAAAAATTGGCGAATTGTACTGTTTGGATGCTTTGCATATATGTTTCTTAGACTATATAGAAGCAATATATACAAAGATTTCAACCGTCTACGTGTTCCAATCATTGTTCTACTTGTAGAAAGTTACAATTAATTTCCGTTAAAGGATTAACAATGGGGCTCGTAGTTCACTTAAACTTGAAGAACAAAAAATTGGCGAATTGTACTGTTTGGATGCTTTGCATATATGTTTCTTAGACTATATAGAAGCAATATATACATTGATTTCAACCGGCTACCTGTTCCATTCATTGTTCTACTTGTCGAAATTTACAAATAATTTCCTTTAAAGGATTAACAATGGGGCTCGTAGTTCACTTAAACTTGAAGAACAAAAAATTGGCGAATGGTACTGTTTGGATGCTTTGCATATATGTTTCTTAGATTATATAGACGCAATATATACAAGGATTTCAACCGTCTACCTGTTCCATTCATTGTTCTACTTGTCGAAAGTTACAAATAATTACCGATAAAGGATTAACCATAGGGGCTCATTGTTCAATTAAACTGGAAGACCAAAAAATTGGCGAATGGTACTGTTTGGATGCTTTGCATATATGTTTCGTAGACTACATAGAAGCAATATATACAATGATTTCAACCGTCTACATGATCCATTCATTGTTCTACTTGTCGAAATTTACAAATAATTTCCTTTAAAGGATTAACAATGGGGCTCGTAGTTCACTTAAACTTGAAGAACAAAAAATTGGCGAATTGTACTGTTTGGATGCTTTGCATAGATGTGTTCTTAGACTATTTAGAACCAATATATAGAAAGATTTCACCCGTCTACCTGTACTATTCATTGTTCTACTTGTCAAAAGTTACAAATAATTTCCGATAACGGATTAACCATTGGGGCTCATTGTTCACTTAAACTTGAAGAACAAAAAATTGGCGAATTGTACTGTTTGGATGCTTTGCATATATGTTTCGTAGACTATATAGAAGCAATATATACAAATATTTCAACCGTCTAACTGTTCCATTCATTGTTCTACTTGTCGAAAATTACAAATAATTTCCGATAAAGGATTAACCATTGAGGCACATTGTTCACTTAAACTTGAAGAACAAAAAATTGGCGAATTGTACTGTTTGGATGCTTTGCGTACATGTTTCTTAGACTATATGGAAGCAATATATACAAAGATTTCAACCGTCTACGTGTTCCAATCATTGTTCTACTTGTCGAAATTTACAGATAATTTCCTTTAAAGGATTAACAATGGGGCTCGTTGTTCACTTAAACTTGAAGAACAAAAAAGTGGCGAATGGTACTGTTTGGATGCTTTGCATATATGTTTCTTAGACTATAAGGAAGCAATATATACATTGATTTCAACCGTCTACCTGTTCCATTCATTGTTCTACTTGTCGAAAGTTACAAATAATTTCCGATAAAGGATTAACCATTGGGGCTCATTGTTCACTTAAACTTGAAGAACAAAAAATTGGCGAATGGTACTGTTTGGATGCTTTGCATATATGTTTCTTATACTATATAGAAGCAATATATACAAAGATTTCAACCGTCTACCTGTTCCATTCACTGTTCTACTTGTCGAAAGTTACAAATAATTTCCGATAAAGGATTAACAATGGGGCTCATTGTTCACTTAAACTTGAAGAACAAAAAATTGGCGAATGGTACTGTTTGGATGCTTTGCATATATGTTTCTTAGACTATATGGAAGCAACATATACAAAGATTTCAACCGTCTGCGTGTTCCAATCATTGTTCTACTTGTATAAAGTTACAATTAATTTCCGTTAAAGGATTAACAATGGGGCTCGTAGTTCACTTAAACTTGAAGAACAAAAAATTGGCGAATTGTACTGTTTGGATGCTTTGCATATATGTTTCTTAGACTATATAGAAGCAATATATACAAAGATTTCAACCGTCTACCTTTTCCATTCATTGTTCTACTTGTCAAAAGTTACAAATAATTTCCGATAACGGATTAACCATTGGGGCTCATTGTTCACTTAAACTTGAAGAACAAAAAATTGGCGAATTGTACTGTTTGGATACTTTGCATATATGTTTCGTAGACTATATAGAAGCAATATCTACAAATATTTCAACCGTCTAACTGTTCCATTCATTGTTCTACTTGTCGAAAATTACAAATAATTTCCGATAAAGGATTAACCATTGGGGCACATTGTTCACTTAAACTTGAAGAACAAAAAATTGGCGAATGGTACTGTTTGGATGCTTTGCATATATGTTTCTTAGACTATATAGAAGCAATATATACAAAGATTTCAACCGTCTACCTTTTCCATTCATTGTTCTACTTGTCGAAAGTTACAAATAATTTCCGATAACGGATTAACCATTTGGGTTCATTGTTCACTTAAACTTGAAGAACAAAAAATTGGCGAATTGTACTGTTTGGATGCTTTGCACATATGTTTCTTAGACTACATAGAAGCAATATATACAAAGATTTCAACCGTCTACCTGTTCCATTCACTGTTCTACTTGTCGAAAGTTACAAATAATTTCCGTTAAGGGATTAACAATGGGGATGGTAGTTCACTTAAACTTGAAGAACAAAAAATTGGCGAATTGTACTGTTTGGATGCTTTGCGTACATGTTTCTTAGACTATATGGAAGCAATATATACAAAGATTTCAACCGTCTACGTGTTCCAATCATTGTTCTACTTGTCGAAATTTACAGATAATTTCCTTTAAAGGATTAACAATGGGGCTCGTTGTTCACTTAAACTTGAAGAACAAAAAAGTGGCGAATGGTACTGTTTGGATGCTTTGCATATATGTTTCTTAGACTATAAGGAAGCAATATATACATTGATTTCAACCGTCTACCTGTTCCATTCATTGTTCTACTTGTCGAAAGTTACAAATAATTTCCGATAAAGGATTAACCATTGGGGCTCATTGTTCACTTAAACTTGAAGAACAAAAAATTGGCGAATTGTACTGTTTGGATGCTTTGCATAAATGTTTCTTAGACTATATAGAAGCAATATATACAATGATTTCAACAGTCTACCTGTTCCATTCATTGTTCTACTTGTCGAAAGTTACAAATAATTTCCTTTAAAGGATTAACAATGGAGCTCGCAGTTCACTTAAACTTGAAGAACAAAAAATTGGCCAATGGTACTGTTTGGATGCTTTGCATATATGTTTCTTATACTATATAGAAGCAATAGATACAAAGATTTCAACCGTCTACCTGTTCCATTCAATGTTCTACTTGTCGAAAGTTACAAATAATTTCCGTTAAGGGATTAACAATGGGGCTCATTGTTCACTTAAACTTGAAGAACAAAAAATTGGCGAATGGTACTGTTTGGATGCTTTGCATATATGTTTCTTAGACTATATGGAAGCAATATATACAAAGATTTCAACCGTCTGCGTGTTCCAATCATTGTTCTACTTGTAGAAAGTTACAATTAATTTCTGTTAAAGGATTAACAATGGGGCTCGTAGTTCACTTAAACTTGAAGAACAAAAAATTGGCGAATTGTACTGTTTGGATGCTTTGCATATATGTTTCTTAGACTATATAGAAGCAATATATACAAAGATTTCAACCGTCTACCTTTTCCATTCATTGTTCTACTTGTCAAAAGTTACAAATAATTTCCGATAACGGATTAACCATTGGGGCTCATTGTTCACTTAAACTTGAAGAACAAAAAATTGGCGTATTGTACTGTTTGGATGCTTTGCATATATGTTTCGTAGACTATATAGAAGCAATATATATAAATATTTCAACCGTCTAACTGTTCCATTCATTGTTCTACTTGTCGAAAATTACAAATAATTTCCGATAAAGGATTAACCATTGGGGCACATTGTTCACTTAAACTTGAAGAACAAAAAATTGGCGAATGGTACTGTTTGGATGCTTTGCATATATGTTTCTTAGACTATATAGAAGCAATATATACAAAGATTTCAACCGTCTACCTTTTCCATTCATTGTTCTACTTGTCGAAAGTTACAAATAATTTCCGATAACGGATTAACCATTTGGGCTCATTGTTCACTTAAACTTGAAGAACAAAAAATTGGCGAATTGTACTGTTTGGATGCTTTGCACATATGTTTCTTAGACTACATAGAAGCAATATATACAAAGATTTCAACCGTCTACCTGTTCCATTCACTGTTCTACTTTTCGAAAGTTACAAATAATTTCCGTTAAGGGATTAACAATGGGGATCGTAGTTCACTTAAACTTGAAGAACAAAAAATTGGCGAATTGTACTGTTTGGATGCTTTGCGTACATGTTTCTTAGACTATATGGAAGCAATATATACAAAGATTTCAACCGTCTACGTGTTCCAATCATTGTTCTACTTGTCGAAATTTACAGATAATTTCCTTTAAAGGATTAACAATGGGGCTCGTTGTTCACTTAAACTTGAAGAACAAAAAAGTGGCGAATGGTACTGTTTGGATGCTTTGCATATATGTTTCTTAGACTATAAGGAAGCAATATATACATTGATTTCAACCGTCTACCTGTTCCATTCATTGTTCTACTTGTCGAAAGTTACAAATAATTTCCGATAAAGGATTAACCATTGGGGCTCATTGTTCACTTAAACTTGAAGAACAAAAAATTGGCGAATGGTACTGTTTGGATGCTTTGCATATATGTTTCTTAGACTATATAGAAGCAATATATACAATGATTTCAACAGTCTACCTGTTCCATTCATTGTTCTACTTGTCGAAAGTTACAAATAATTTCCTTTAAAGGATTAACAATGGAGCTCGCAGTTCACTTAAACTTGAAGAACAAAAAATTGGCGAATGGTACTGTTTGGATGCTTTGCATATATGTTTCTTATACTATATAGAAGCAATAGATACAAAGATTTCAACCGTCTACCTATTCCATTCAATGTTCTACTTGTCGAAAGTTACAAATAATTTCCGATAAAGGATTAACAATGGGGCTCATTGTTCACTTAAACTTGAAGAACAAAAAATTGGCGAATGGTACTGTTTGGATGCTTTGCATATATGTTTCTTAGACTATATGGAAGCAATATATACAAAGATTTCAACTGTCTGCGTGTTCCAATCATTGTTCTACTTGTAGAAAGTTACAATTAATTTCCGTTAAAGGATTAACAATGGGGCTCGTAGTTCACTTAAACTTGAAGAACAAAAAATTGGCGAATTGTACTGTTTGGATGCTTTGCATATATGTTTCGTAGGTTATATAGAAGCAATATATACAATGATTTCAACCGTCTACCTGATCCATTCATTGTTCTACTTGTCGAAATTTACAAATAATTTCCTTTAAAGGATTAACAATGGGGCTCGTTGTTCACATAAACTTGAAGAACAAAAAATTGGCGAATGGTACTGTTTGGATGCTTTGCATATATGTTTCTTAGACTATATGGAAGCAATATATACAATGATTTCAACCGTCTACCTGATCCATTCATTGTTCTACTTGTCGAAATTTACAAATAATTTCCTTTAAAGGATTAACAATGGGTCTCGTTGTTCACATAAACTTGAAGAACAAAAAATTGGCGAATGGTACTGTTTGGATGCTTTGCATATATGTTTCTTAGACTATATGGAAGCAATATATACAAAGATTTCAACCGTCTACGTGTTCCAATCATTGTTCTACTTGTCGAAATTTACAGATAATTTCCTTTAAAGGATTAACAATGGGGCTCGTTGTTCACTTAAACTTGAAGAACAAAAAAGTGGCGAATGGTACTGTTTGGATGCTTTGCATATATGTTTCTTAGACTATAAGGAAGCAATATATACATTGATTACAACCGTCTACCTGTTCCATTCATTGTTCTACTTGTCGAAAGTTACAAATAATTTCCGATAAAGGATTAACCATTGGGGCTCATTGTTCACTTAAACTTGAAGAACAAAAAATTGGCGAATTGTACTGTTTGGATGCTTTGCATAAATGTTTCTTAGACTATATAGATGCAATATATACAATGATTTCAACAGTCTACCTGTTCCATTCATTGTTCTACTTGTCGAAAGTTACAAATAATTTCCTTTAAAGGATTAACAATGGAGCTCGCAGTTCACTTAAACTTGAAGAACAAAAAATTGGCGAATGGTACTGTTTGGATGCTTTGCATATATGTTTCTTATACTATATAGAAGCAATAGATACAAAGATTTCAACCGTCTACCTGTTCCATTCAATGTTCTACTTGTCGAAAGTTACAAATAATTTCCGATAAAGGATTAACAATGGGGCTCATTGTTCACTTAAACTTGAAGAACAAAAAATTGGCGAATGGTACTGTTTGGATGCTTTGCATATATGTTTCTTAGACTATATGGAAGCAATATATACAAAGATTTCAACCGTCTGCGTGTTCCAATCATTGTTCTACTTGTAGAAAGTTACAATTAATTTCCGTTAAAGGATTAACAATGGGGCTCGTAGTTCACTTAAACTTGAAGAACAAAAAATTGGCGAATTGTACTGTTTGGATGCTTTGCATATATGTTTCTTAGACTATATAGAAGCAATATATACAAAGATTTCAACCGTCTACCTTTTCCATTCATTGTTCTACTTGTCAAAAGTTACAAATAATTTCCGATAACGGATTAACCATTGGGGCTCATTGTTCACTTAAACTTGAAGAACATAAAATTGGCGAATTGTACTGTTTGGATGCTTTGCATATATGTTTCGTAGACTATATAGAAGCAATATATACAAATATTTCAACCGTCTAACTGTTCCATTCATTGTTCTACTTGTCGAAAATTACAAATAATTTCCGATAAAGGATTAACCATTGGGGCACATTGTTCACTTAAACTTGAAGAACAAAAAATTGGCGAATGGTACTGTTTGGATGCTTTGCATATATGTTTCTTAGACTATATAGAAGCAATATATACAAAGATTTCAACCGTCTACCTTTTCCATTCATTGTTCTACTTGTCGAAAGTTACAAATAATTTCCGATAACGGATTAACCATTTGGGCTCATTGTTCACTTAAACTTGAAGAACAAAAAATTGGCGAATTGTACTGTTTGGATGCTTTGCACATATGTTTCTTAGACTACATAGAAGCAATATATACAAAGATTTCAACCGTCTACCTGTTCCATTCACTGTTCTACTTGTCGAAAGTTACAAATAATTTCCGTTAAGGGATTAACAATGGGGATCGTAGTTCACTTAAACTTGAAGAACAAAAAATTGGCGAATTGTACTGTTTGGATGCTTTGCGTACATGTTTCTTAGACTATATGGAAGCAATATATACAAAGATTTCAACCATCTACGTGTTCCAATCATTGTTCTACTTGTCGAAATTTACAGATAATTTCCTTTAAAGGATTAACAATGGGGCTCGTTGTTCACATAAACTTGAAGAACAAAAAATTGGCGAATGGTACTGTTTGGATGCTTTGCATATATGTTTCTTAGACTATATGGAAGCAATATATACAATGATTTCAACCGTCTACCTGATCCATTCATTGTTCTACTTGTCGAAATTTACAAATAATTTCCTTTAAAGGATTAACAATGGGGCTCGTTGTTCACATAAACTTGAAGAACAAAAAATTGGCGAATGGTACTGTTTGGATGCTTTGCATATATGTTTCTTAGACTATATGGAAGCAATATATACAAAGATTTCAACCGTCTACGTGTTCCAATCATTGTTCTACTTGTCGAAATTTACAGATAATTTCCTTTAAAGGATTAACAATGGGGCTCGTTGTTCACTTAAACTTGAAGAACAAAAAAGTGGCGAATGGTACTGTTTGGATGCTTTGCATATATGTTTCTTAGACTATAAGGAAGCAATATATACAATGATTTCAACCGTCTACCTGTTCCATTCATTGTTCTACTTGTCGAAAGTTACAAATAATTTCCGATAAAGGATTAACCATTGGGGCTCATTGTTCACTTAAACTTGAAGAACAAAAAATTGGCGAATTGTACTGTTTGGATGCTTTGCATTAATGTTTCTTAGACTATATAGAAGCAATATATACAATGATTTCAACAGTCTACCTGTTCCATTCATTGTTCTACTTGTCGAAAGTTACAAATAATTTCCTTTAAAGGATTAACAATGGAGCTCGCAGTTCACTTAAACTTGAAGAACAAAAAATTGGCGAATGGTACTGTTTGGATGCTTTGCATATATGTTTCTTATACTATATAGAAGCAATAGATACAAAGATTTCAACCGTCTACCTGTTCCATTCAATGTTCTACTTGTCGAAAGTTACAAATAATTTCCGATAAAGGATTAACAATGGGGCTCATTGTTCACTTAAACTTGAAGAACAAAAAATTGGCGAATGGTACTGTTTGGATGCTTTGCATATATGTTTCTTAGACTATATGGAAGCAATATATACAAAGATTTCAACCGTCTGCGTGTTCCAATCATTGTTCTACTTGTAGAAAGTTACAATTAATTTCCGTTAAAGGATTAACAATGGGGCTCGTAGTTCACTTAAACTTGAAGAACAAAAAATTGGCGAATTGTACTGTTTGGATGCTTTGCATATATGTTTCTTAGACTATATAGAAGCAATATATACAAAGATTTCAACCGTCTACCTTTTCCATTCATTGTTCTACTTGTCAAAAGTTACAAATAATTTCCGATAACGGATTAACCATTGGGGCTCATTGTTCACTTAAACTTGAAGAACATAAAATTGGCGAATTGTACTGTTTGGATGCTTTGCATATATGTTTCGTAGACTATATAGAAGCAATATATACAAATATTTCAACCGTCTAACTGTTCCATTCATTGTTCTACTTGTCGAAAATTACAAATAATTTCCGATAAAGGATTAACCATTGGGGCACATTGTTCACTTAAACATCAAGAACAAAAAATTGGCGAATGGTACTGTTTGGATGCTTTGCACATATGTTTCTTAGACTATATAGAAGCAATATATACAAAGATTTCAACCGTCTACCTTTTCCATTCATTGTTCTACTTGTCGAAAGTTACAAATAATTTCCGATAACGGATTAACCATTTGGGCTCATTGTTCACTTAAACTTGAAGAACAAAAAATTGGCGAATTGTACTGTTTGGATGCTTTGCACATATGTTTCTTAGACTACATAGAAGCAATATATACAAAGATTTCAACCGTCTACCTGTTCCATTCACTGTTCTACTTGTCGAAAGTTACAAATAATTTCCGTTAAGGGATTAACAATGGGGATCGTAGTTCACTTAAACTTGAAGAACAAAAAATTGGCGAATTGTACTGTTTGGATGCTTTGCGTACATGTTTCTTAGACTATATGGAAGCAATATATACAAAGATTTCAACCGTCTACGTGTTCCAATCATTGTTCTACTTGTCGAAATTTACAGATAATTTCCTTTAAAGGATTAACAATGGGGCTCGTTGTTCACTTAAACTTGAAGAACAAAAAAGTGGCGAATGGTACTGTTTGGATGCTTTGCATATATGTTTCTTAGACTATAAGGAAGCAATATATACATTGATTTCAACCGTCTACCTGTTCCATTCATTGTTCTACTTGTCGAAAGTTACAAATAATTTCCGATAAAGGATTAACCATTGGGGCTCATTGTTCACTTAAACTTGAAGAACAAAAAATTGGCGAATGGTACTGTTTGGATGCTTTGCATATATGTTTCTTAGACTATATAGAAGCAATATATACAATGATTTCAACAGTCTACCTGTTCCATTCAATGTTCTACTTGTCGAAAGTTACAAATAATTTCCGATAAAGGATTAACAATGGGGCTCATTGTTCACTTAAACTTGAAGAACAAAAAATTGGCGAATGGTACTGTTTGGATGCTTTGCATATATGTTTCTTAGACTATATGGAAGCAATATATACAAAGATTTCAACCGTCTGCGTGTTCCAATCATTGTTCTACTTGTAGAAAGTTACAATTAATTTCCGTTAAAGGATTAACAATGGGGCTCGTAGTTCACTTAAACTTGAAGAACAAAAAATTGGCGAATTGTACTGTTTGGATGCTTTGCGTACATGTTTCTTAGGCTATATGGAAGCAATATATACAAAGATTTCAACCGTCTACGTGTTCCAATCATTGTTCTACTTGTCGAAATTTACAAATAATTTCCTTTAAAGGATTAACAATGGCGCTCGTTGTTCACTTAAACTTTAAGAACAAAAAAGTGGCGAATGGTACTGTTTGGATGCTTTGCATATATGTTTCTTAGACTATAAAGAAGCGATATATACATTGATTTCAACCGTCTACCTGTTCCATTCATTGTTCTACTTGTCGCAAGTTACAAATAATTTCCGTTAAAGTATTAACAATGGGGCTCGTAGTTCACTTAAACTTGAAGATCAAATAATTGGCGAATTGTACTGTTTGGATGATTTGCATATGTGTTTCTTAGACTATATAGAAGCAATATATACAAAGATTTCAACCGTCTACCTGTTCCATTCATTGTTCTACTTGTCGAAAGTTACAAATAATTTCCGTTAAGGGATTAACAATGGGGATCGTAGTTTACTTAAACTTGAAGAATAAGAAATTGGCGAATTGTACTGTTTGGATGCTTTGCATATATGTTTCTTAGACTATATGGAAGCAATATATACAATGATTTCAACCGTCTACCTGATCCATTCATTGTTCTACTTGTCGAAATTTACAAATAATTTCCTTTAAAGGATTAACAATGGGGCTCGTTGTTCACATAAACTTGAAGAACAAAAAATTGGCGAATGGTACTGTTTGGATGCTTTGCATATATGTTTCTTAGACTATATGGAAGCAATATATACACAGATTTCAACCGTCTACGTGTTCCAATCATTGTTCTACTTGTCGAAATTTACAGATAATTTCCTTTAAAGGATTAACAATGGGGCTCGTTGTTCACTTAAACTTGAAGAACAAAAAAGTGGCGAATGGTACTGTTTGGATGCTTTGCATATATGTTTCTTAGACTATAAGGAAGCAATATATACATTGATTTCAACCGTCTACCTGTTCCATTCATTGTTCTACTTGTCGAAAGTTACAAATAATTTCCGATAAAGGATTAACCATTGGGGCTCATTGTTCACTTAAACTTGAAGAACAAAAAATTGGCGAATTGTACTGTTTGGATGCTTTGCATAAATGTTTCTTAGACTATATAGAAGCAATATATACAATGATTTCAACAGTCTACCTGTTCCATTCATTGTTCTACTTGTCGAAAGTTACAAATAATTTCCTTTAAAGGATTAACAATGGAGCTCGCAGTTCACTTAAACTTGAAGAACAAAAAATTGGCGAATGGTACTGTTTGGATGCTTTGCATATATGTTTCTTATACTATATAGAAGCAATAGATACAAAGATTTCAACCGTCTACCTGTTCCATTCAATGTTCTACTTGTCGAAAGTTACAAATAATTTCCGATAAAGGATTAACAATGGGGCTCATTGTTCACTTAAACTTGAAGAACAAAAAATTGGCGAATGGTACTGTTTGGATGCTTTGCATATATGTTTCTTAGACTATATGGAAGCAATATATACAAAGATTTCAACCGTCTGCGTGTTCCAATCATTGTTCTACTTGTAGAAAGTTACAATTAATTTCCGTTAAAGGATTAACAATGGGGCTCGTAGTTCACTTAAACTTGAAGAACAAAAAATTGGCGAATTGTACTGTTTGGATGCTTTGCATATATGTTTCTTAGACTATATAGAAGCAATATATACAAAGATTTCAACCGTCTACCTTTTCCATTCATTGTTCTACTTGTCAAAAGTTACAAATAATTTCCGATAACGGATTAACCATTGGGGCTCATTGTTCACTTAAACTTGAAGAACATAAAATTGGCGAATTGTACTGTTTGGATGCTTTGCATATATGTTTCGTAGACTATATAGAAGCAATATATACAAATATTTCAACCGTCTAACTGTTCCATTCATTGTTCTACTTGTCGAAAATTACAAATAATTTCCGATAAAGGATTAACCATTGGGGCACATTGTTCACTTAAACATCAAGAACAAAAAATTGGCGAATGGTACTGTTTGGATGCTTTGCACATATGTTTCTTAGACTATATAGAAGCAATATATACAAAGATTTCAACCGTCTACCTTTTCCATTCATTGTTCTACTTGTCGAAAGTTACAAATAATTTCCGATAACGGATTAACCATTTGGGCTCATTGTTCACTTAAACTTGAAGAACAAAAAATTGGCGAATTGTACTGTTTGGATGCTTTGCACATATGTTTCTTAGACTACATAGAAGCAATATATACAAAGATTTCAACCGTCTACCTGTTCCATTCACTGTTCTACTTGTCGAAAGTTACAAATAATTTCCGTTGAGGGATTAACAATGGGGATCGTAGTTCACTTAAACTTGAAGAACAAAAAATTGGCGAATTGTACTGTTTGGATGCTTTGCGTACATGTTTCTTAGACTATATGGAAGCAATATATACAAAGATTTCAACCGTCTACGTGTTCCAATCATTGTTCTACTTGTCGAAATTTACAGATAATTTCCTTTAAAGGATTAACAATGGGGCTCGTTGTTCACTTAAACTTGAAGAACAAAAAAGTGGCGAATGGTACTGTTTGGATGCTTTGCATATATGTTTCTTAGACTATAAGGAAGCAATATATACATTGATTTCAACCGTCTACCTGTTCCATTCATTGTTCTACTTGTCGAAAGTTACAAATAATTTCCGATAAAGGATTAACCATTGGGGCTCATTGTTCACTTAAACTTGAAGAACAAAAAATTGGCGAATGGTACTGTTTGGATGCTTTGCATATATGTTTCTTAGACTATATAGAAGCAATATATACAATGATTTCAACAGTCTACCTGTTCCATTCATTGTTCTACTTGTCGAAAGTTACAAATAATTTCCTTTAAAGGATTAACAATGGAGCTCGCAGTTCACTTAAACTTGAAGAACAAAAAATTGGCGAATGGTACTGTTTGGATGCTTTGCATATATGTTTCTTATACTATATAGAAGCAATAGATACAAAGATTTCAACCGTCTACCTGTTCCATTCAATGTTCTACTTGTCGAAAGTTACAAATAATTTCCGATAAAGGATTAACAATGGGGCTCATTGTTCACTTAAACTTGAAGAACAAAAAATTGGCGAATGGTACTGTTTGGATGCTTTGCATATATGTTTCTTAGACTATATGGAAGCAATATATACAAAGATTTCAACCGTCTGCGTGTTCCAATCATTGTTCTACTTGTAGAAAGTTACAATTAATTTCCGTTAAAGGATTAACAATGGGGCTCGTAGTTCACTTAAACTTGAAGAACAAAAAATTGGCGAATTGTACTGTTTGGATGCTTTGCGTACATGTTTCTTAGGCTATATGGAAGCAATATATACAAAGATTTCAACCGTCTACGTGTTCCAATCATTGTTCTACTTGTCGAAATTTACAAATAATTTCCTTTAAAGGATTAACAATGGCGCTCGTTGTTCACTTATACTTGAAGAACAAAAAAGTGGCGAATGGTACTGTTTGGATGCTTTGCATATATGTTTCTTAGACTATAAAGAAGCGATATATACATTGATTTCAACCGTCTACCTGTTCCATTCATTGTTCTACTTGTCGCAAGTTACAAATAATTTCCGTTAAAGTATTAACAATGGGGCTCGTAGTTCACTTAAACTTGAAGATCAAATAATTGGCGAATTGTACTGTTTGGATGATTTGCATATGTGTTTCTTACACTATATAGAAGCAATATATACAAAGATTTCAACCGTCTACCTGTTCCATTCATTGTTCTACTTGTCGAAAGTTACAAATAATTTCCGTTAAGGGATTAACAATGGGGATCGTAGTTTACTTAAACTTGAAGAATAAGAAATTGGCGAATTGTACTGTTTGGATGATTTGCATATATGTTTCTTAGACTATATAGAAGCAATATATACAATGATTTCAACCGTCTAACTATTCCATTCATTGTTCTACTTGCCGAAATTTACAAATAATTTCCTTTAAAGGATTAACAATGGGGCTCGTAGTTCACTTAAACTTGAAGAACAAAAAATTGGCGAATGGTACTGTTTGGATGCTTTGCATATATGTTTCTTAGACTATATAGATGCAATATATACAAAGATTTCAACCGTCTACCTGTTCCATTCATTGTTCTACTTGTCGAAAGTTAGAAATAATTTCCTTTAAAGGATTAACAATGGGGCTCGTTGTTCACTTAAACTTGAAGAACAATAAATTGGCGAATTGTACTGTTTGGATGCTTTGCATATATGTTTCTTAGAATATATAGAAGCAATATATACAAAGATTTCAACCGTCTACCTGTTCCATTCATTGTTCTACTTGTCGAAAGTTACAATTAATTTCCGTTAAAGGATTAACAATGGGGCTCGTCGTTCACTTAAACTTGAAGAACAAAAAATTGGCGAATGGTACTGTTTGGATGCTTTGCATATATGTTTCTTAGACTATATAGAAGCAATATATACATTGATTTCAACTGTCTACCTGATCCATTCATTGTTCTACTTGTCGAAATTTACAAATAATTTCCTTTAAAGGATTAACAATGGGGCTCGTTGTTCACATAAACTTGAAGAACAAAAAATTGGCGAATGGTACTGTTTGGATGCTTTGCATATATGTTTCTTAGATTATATAGAAGCAATATATACAAAGATTTCAACCGTCTACCTGTTCCATTCATTGTTCTACTTGTCGAAAATTACAAATAATTTCCGATAAAGGATTAACCATTGGGGCTCATTGTTCACTAAACTTGAAGAACAAAAAATTGTCGAATTGTTCTGTTTGGATGCTTTGCATATATGTTTCTTAGACTATATAGAAGCAATATATACAATAATTTCAACCGTCTACCTGTTCCATTCATTGTTCTACTTGTCGAAAGTTACAAATAATTTCCGTCAAGGGATTAACAATGGGGATCGTAGTTTACTTAAACTTGAAGAACAAAAAATTGGCGAATTGTACTGTTTGGATGCTTTGCATATATGTTTCTTAGACTATTTAGAAGCAATATATACAAAGATTTCAACCGTCTACCTGTTCCATTCACTGTTCTACTTGTCGAAAGTTACAAATAATTTCCGTTAAGGGATTAACAATGGGGATCGTAGTTCACTTAAACTGGAAGAACAAAAAATTGGCGAATTGTACTGTTTGGATGCTTTGCGTACATGTTTCTTAGACTATATGGAAGCAATATATACAAAGATTTCAACCGTCTACGTGTTCCAATCATTGTTCTACTTGTCGAAATTTACAAATAATTTCCTTTAAAGGATTAACAATGGGGCTCGTTGTTCACTTAAACTTGAAAAACAAAAAAGTGGCGAATGGTACTGTTTGGATGCTTTGCATATATGTTTCTTAGACTATAAAGAAGCAATATATACATTGATTTCAACCGTCTACCTGTTCCATTTATTGTTCTACTTGTCGCAAGTTACAAATAATTTCCGTTAAAGTATTAACAATGGGGCTCGTAGTTCACTTAAACTTGAAGATCAAATAATTGGCGAATTGTACTGTTTGGATGATTTGCATATGTGTTTCTTAGACTATATAGAAGCAATATATACAAAGATTTCAACCGTCTACCTGTTCCATTCATTGTTCTACTTGTCGAAAGTTACAAATAATTTCCGTTAAGGGATTAACAATGGGGATCGTAGTTTACTTAAACTTGAAGAATAAGAAATTGGCGAATTGTACTGTTTGGATGATTTGCATATATGTTTCTTAGACTATATAGAAGCAATATATACAATGATTTCAACCGTCTAACTATTCCATTCATTGTTCTACTTGCCGAAATTTTCAAATAATTTCCTTTAAAGGATTAACAATGGGGCTCGTAGTTCACTTAAACTTGAAGAACAAAAAATTGGCGAATGGTACTGTTTGGATGCTTTGCATATATGTTTCTTAGACTATATAGATGCAATATATACAAAGATTTCAACCGTCTACCTGTTCCATTCATTGTTCTACTTGTCGAAAGTTACAAATAATTTCCGTTAAAGGATTAACAATGGGGCTCGTCGTTCACTTAAACTTGAAGAACAAAAAATTGGCGAATGGTACTGTTTGGATGCTTTGCATATATGTTTCTTAGACTATATAGAAGCAATATATACATTGATTTCAACCGGCTACCAGTTCCATTCATTGTTCTACTTGTCGAAAGTTACAATTAATTTCCGTTAAAGGATTAACAATGGGGCTCGTCGTTCACTTAAACTTGAAGAACAAAAAATTGGCGAATGGTACTGTTTGGATGCTTTGCATATATGTTTCTTAGACTATATAGAAGCAATATATACAATGATTTCAACCGTCTACCTGTTCCATTCATTGTTCTACTTGTCGAAAGTTACAAATAATTTCCGTTAAGGGATTAACAATGGGGATCGTAGTTTACTTAAACTTGAAGAACAAAAAATTGGCGAATTGTACTGTTTGGATGCTTTGCATATATGTTTCTTAGACTATTTAGAAGCAATATATACAATGATTTCAACCGTCTACCTATTCCATTCATTGTTCTACATGCCGAAATTTACAAATAATTTCCTTTAAAGGATTAACAATGGGGCTCGTAGTTCACTTAAACATGAAGAACAAAAAATTGGCGAATGGTACTGTTTGGATACTTTGCATATATGTTTCTTAGAATATTTAGAAGCAATATATAGAAAGATTTCACCCGTCTACCTTTACTATTCATTGTTCTACTTGTCGTAAGTTACAAATAATTTCCGTTAAAGTATTAACAATGGGGCTCGTAGTTCACTTAAACTTGAAGAACAAAAGATTGGCGAATGGTACTGTTTGGATGCTTTGCATATATGTTTCTTATACTATATAGAAGCAATAGATACAAAGATTTCAACCGTCTACCTGTTCCATTCAATGTTCTACTTGTCGAAAGTTACAAATAATTTCCGATAAAGGATTAACAATGGGGCTCATTGTTCACTTAAACTTGAAGAACAAAAAATTGGCGAATGGTACTGTTTGGATGCTTAGCATATATGTTTCTTAGACTATATGGAAGCAATATATACAAAGATTTCAACCGTCTGCGTGTTACAATCATTGTTCTACTTGTAGAAAGTTACAATTAATTTCCGTTAAAGGATTAACAATGGGGCTCGTAGTTCACTTAAACTTGCAGAACAAAAAATTGGCGAATTGTACTGTTTGGATGCTTTGCATATATGTTTCGTAGGTTATATAGAATCAATATATACAAAGATTTCAACCATCTACCTGTTCCATTCATTGTTCTACTTGTCGAAAGTTACAAATAATTTCCGATAACGGATTAACCATTGGGGCTCATTGTTCACTTAAACTTGAAGAACAAAAAATTGGCGAATTGTACTGTTTGGATGCTTTGCATATATGTTTCTTATACTATAAAGAAGCAATATATACAAAGATTTCAACCGCCTACCTGTTCCATTCACTGTTCTACTTGTCGAAAGTTACAAATAATTTCCGTTAAGGGATTAACAATGGGGATCGTAGTTCACTTAAACTTGAAGAACAAAAAATTGGCGAATTGTACTGTTTGGATGCTTTGCGTACATGTTTCTTAGACTATATGGAAGCAATATATACAAAGATTTCAACCGTCTACGTGTTCCAATCATTGTTCTACTTGTCGAAATTTACAAATAATTTCCTTTAAAGGATTAACAATGGGGCTCGTTGTTCACTTAAACTTGAAAAACAAAAAAGTGGCGAATGGTACTGTTTGGATGCTTTGCATATATGTTTCTTAGACTATTTAGAAGCAATATATACAATGATTTCAACCGTCTACCTATTCCATTCATTGTTCTACATGCCGAAATTTACAAATAATTTCCTATAAAGGATTAACAATGGGGCTCATTGTTCAGTTAAACTTGAAGGACAAAAAATTGGCGAATGTTACTGTTTGGATGCTTTGCGTACATGTTTCTTAGACTATATGGAAGCAATATATACAAGGATTTCAACCGTCTACCTGTCCCATTCATTGTTCTACTTGTCGAAAGTTACAAATAATTACCGATAAAGGATTAACCATTGGGGCTCATTGTTCACTTAAACTTGAAGAACAAAAAATTGGCGAATTGTACTGTTTGGATGCTTTGCATATATGTTTCTTAGACTATTTAGAAGCAATATATACAAAGATTTCAACCGTCTACCTGTTCCATTCACTGTTCTACTTGTCGAAAGTTACAAATAATTTCCGTTAAGGGATTAACAATGGGGATCGTAGTTCACTTAAACTGGAAGAACAAAAAATTGGCGAATTGTACTGTTTGGATGCTTTGCGTACATGTTTCTTAGACTATATGGAAGCAATATATACAAAGATTTCAACCGTCTACGTGTTCCAATCATTGTTCTACTTGTCGAAATTTACAAATAATTTCCTTTAAAGGATTAACAATGGGGCTCGTTGTTCACTTAAACTTGAAAAACAAAAAAGTGGCGAATGGTACTGTTTGGATGCTTTGCATATATGTTTCTTAGACTATAAAGAAGCAATATATACATTGATTTCAACCGTCTACCTGTTCCATTTATTGTTCTACTTGTCGCAAGTTACAAATAATTTCCGTTAAAGTATTAACAATGGGGCTCGTAGTTCACTTAAACTTGAAGATCAAATAATTGGCGAATTGTACTGTTTGGATGATTTGCATATGTGTTTCTTAGACTATATAGAAGCAATATATACAAAGATTTCAACCGTCTACCTGTTCCATTCATTGTTCTACTTGTCGAAAGTTACAAATAATTTCCGTTAAGGGATTAACAATGGGGATCGTAGTTTACTTAAACTTGAAGAATAAGAAATTGGCGAATTGTACTGTTTGGATGATTTGCATATATGTTTCTTAGACTATATAGAAGCAATATATACAATGATTTCAACCGTCTAACTATTCCATTCATTGTTCTACTTGCCGAAATTTTCAAATAATTTCCTTTAAAGGATTAACAATGGGGCTCGTGGTTCACTTAAACTTGAAGAACAAAAAATTGGCGAATGGTACTGTTTGGATGCTTTGCATATATGTTTCTTAGACTATATAGATGCAATATATACAAAGATTTCAACCGTCTACCTGTTCCATTCATTGTTCTACTTGTCGAAAGTTACAAATAATTTCCGTTAAAGGATTAACAATGGGGCTCGTCGTTCACTTAAACTTGAAGAACAAAAAATTGGCGAATGGTACTGTTTGGATGCTTTGCATATATGTTTCTTAGACTATATAGAAGCAATATATACATTGATTTCAACCGGCTACCAGTTCCATTCATTGTTCTACTTGTCGAAAGTTACAATTAATTTCCGTTAAAGGATTAACAATGGGGCTCGTCGTTCACTTAAACTTGAAGAACAAAAAATTGGCGAATGGTACTGTTTGGATGCTTTGCATATATGTTTCTTAGACTATATAGAAGCAATATATACAATGATTTCAACCGTCTACCTGTTCCATTCATTGTTCTACTTGTCGAAAGTTACAAATAATTTCCGTTAAGGGATTAACAATGGGGATCGTAGTTTACTTAAACTTGAAGAACAAAAAATTGGCGAATTGTACTGTTTGGATGCTTTGCATATATGTTTCTTAGACTATTTAGAAGCAATATATACAATGATTTCAACCGTCTACCTATTCCATTCATTGTTCTACATGCCGAAATTTACAAATAATTTCCTTTAAAGGATTAACAATGGGGCTCGTAGTTCACTTAAACATGAAGAACAAAAAATTGGCGAATGGTACTGTTTGGATACTTTGCATATATGTTTCTTAGAATATTTAGAAGCAATATATAGAAAGATTTCACCCGTCTACCTTTACTATTCATTGTTCTACTTGTCGTAAGTTACAAATAATTTCCGTTAAAGTATTAACAATGGGGCTCGTAGTTCACTTAAACTTGAAGAACAAAAGATTGGCGAATGGTACTGTTTGGATGCTTTGCATATATGTTTCTTATACTATATAGAAGCAATAGATACAAAGATTTCAACCGTCTACCTGTTCCATTCAATGTTCTACTTGTCGAAAGTTACAAATAATTTCCGATAAAGGATTAACAATGGGGCTCATTGTTCACTTAAACTTGAAGAACAAAAAATTGGCGAATGGTACTGTTTGGATGCTTAGCATATATGTTTCTTAGACTATATGGAAGCAATATATACAAAGATTTCAACCGTCTGCGTGTTACAATCATTGTTCTACTTGTAGAAAGTTACAATTAATTTCCGTTAAAGGATTAACAATGGGGCTCGTAGTTCACTTAAACTTGAAGAACAAAAAATTGGCGAATTGTACTGTTTGGATGCTTTGCATATATGTTTCGTAGGTTATATAGAATCAATATATACAAAGATTTCAACCATCTACCTGTTCCATTCATTGTTCTACTTGTCGAAAGTTACAAATAATTTCCGATAACGGATTAACCATTGGGGCTCATTGTTCACTTAAACTTGAAGAACAAAAAATTGGCGAATTGTACTGTTTGGATGCTTTGCATATATGTTTCTTATACTATAAAGAAGCAATATATACAAAGATTTCAACCGCCTACCTGTTCCATTCACTGTTCTACTTGTCGAAAGTTACAAATAATTTCCGTTAAGGGATTAACAATGGGGATCGTAGTTCACTTAAACTTGAAGAACAAAAAATTGGCGAATTGTACTGTTTGGATGCTTTGCGTACATGTTTCTTAGACTATATGGAAGCAATATATACAAAGATTTCAACCGTCTACGTGTTCCAATCATTGTTCTACTTGTCGAAATTTACAAATAATTTCCTTTAAAGGATTAACAATGGGGCTCGTTGTTCACTTAAACTTGAAAAACAAAAAAGTGGCGAATGGTACTGTTTGGATGCTTTGCATATATGTTTCTTAGACTATAAAGAAGCAATATATACATTGATTTCAACCGTCTACCTGTTCCATTTATTGTTCTACTTGTCGCAAGTTACAAATAATTTCCGTTAAAGTATTAACAATGGGGCTCGTAGTTCACTTAAACTTGAAGATCAAATAATTGGCGAATTGTACTGTTTGGATGATTTGCATATGTGTTTCTTAGACTATATAGAAGCAATATATACAAAGATTTCAACCGTCTACCTGTTCCATTCATTGTTCTACTTGTCGAAAGTTACAAATAATTTCCGTTAAGGGATTAACAATGGGGATCGTAGTTTACTTAAACTTGAAGAATAAGAAATTGGCGAATTGTACTGTTTGGATGATTTGCATATATGTTTCTTAGACTATATAGAAGCAATATATACAATGATTTCAACCGTCTAACTATTCCATTCATTGTTCTACTTGCCGAAATTTACAAATAATTTCCTTTAAAGGATTAACAATGGGGCTCGTAGTTCACTTAAACTTGAAGAACAAAAAATTGGCGAATGGTACTGTTTGGATGCTTTGCATATATGTTTCTTAGACTATATAGATGCAATATATACAAAGATTTCAACCGTCTACCTGTTCCATTCATTGTTCTACTTGTCGAAAGTTACAAATAATTTCCTTTAAAGGATTAACAATGGGGCTCGTAGTTCACTTAAACTTGAAGAACAAAAAATTGGCGAATGGTAAGTTTGGATGCTTTGCATATATGTTTCTTATACTATATAGAAGCAATATATACAAAGATTTCAACCGTCTGCGTGTTCCATTCAATGTTCTACTTGTCGAAAGTTACAAATAATTTCCGATAAAGGATTAACAATGGGGCTCATTGTTCACTTAAACTTGAAGAACAAAAAATTGGCGAATGGTACTGTTTGGATGCTTTGCATATATGTTTCTTAGACTATATGGAAGCAATATATACAAAGATTTCAACCGTCTGCGTGTTCCAATCATTGTTCAACTTGTAGAAAGTTACAATTAATTTCCGTTAAAGGATTAACAATGGGGCTCGTAGTTCACTTAAACTTGAAGAACAAAAAATTGGCGAATTGTACTGTTTGGATGCTTTGCATATATGTTTCGTAGGTTATATAGAAGCAATATATACAATGATTTCAACCGTCTACCTGATCCATTCATTGTTCTACTTGTCGAAATTTACAAATAATTTCCTTTAAAGGATTAACAATGGGGCTCGTTGTTCACATAAACTTGAAGAACAAAAAATTGGCGAATGGTACTGTTTGGATGCTTTGCATATATGTTTCTTAGATTATATAGAAGCAATATATACAAAGATTTCAACCGTCTACCTGTTCCATTCATTGTTCTACTTGTCGAAATTTACAAATAATTTCCTTTAAAGGATTAACAATGGGGCTCGTAGTTCACTTAAACTTGAAGAACAAAAAATTGGCGAATGGTACTGTTTGGATGCTTTGCATATATGTTTCTTAGACTATATAGAAGCAATATATACAAATATTTCAACCGTCTGTGTGTTCCATTCAATGTTCTACTTGTCGAAAGTTACAAATAATTTCCGATAAAGGATTAACAATGGGGCTCATTGTTCACTTAAACTTGAAGAACAAAAAATTGGCGAATGGTACTGTTTGGATGCTTTGCATATATGTTTCTTAGACTATATAGAAGCAATATATACAATGATTTCAACAGTCTACCTGTTCCATTCATTGTTCTACTTGTCGAAATTTACAAATAATTTCCCTTAAAGGATAAACAATGGGGCTCGTAGTTCACTTAAACTTGAAGAACAAAAAATTGGCGAATGGTACTGTTTGGATGCTTTGCATATATGTTTCTTAGACTATATAGAAGCAATATATACATTGATTTCAACCGTCTACCTGTTCCATTCATTGTTCTACTTGTCGCAAGTTACAAATAATTTCCGTTAAAGTATTAACAATGGGGCTCGTAGTTCACTTAAACTTGAAGAACAAAAAATTGGCGAATTGTACTGTTTGGATGATTTGCATATATGTTTCTTATACTATATAAAAGCAATATATACAAAGATTTCAACCGTCTACCTGTTCCATTCAATGTTCTACTTGTCGAAAGTTACAAATAATTTCCGATAAAGGATTAACAATGGGGCTCATTGTTCACTTAAACTTGAAGAACAAAAAATTGGCGAATGGTACTGTTTGGATGCTTTGCATATATGTTTCTTAGACTATATGGAAGCAATATATACAAATATTTCAACCGTCTGTGTGTTCCAATCATTGTCCTACTTGTAGAAAGTTACAATTAATTTCCGTTAAAGGATTAACAATGGGGCTCGTAGTTCACTTAAACTTGAAGAACAAAAAATTGGCGTATTGTACTGTTTGGATGCTTTGCATATATGTTTCTTAGACTATATAGAAGCAATATATACAATGATTTCAGCCGTCTACCTGTTCCATTCATTGTTCTACTTGTCGAAAGTTACAAATAATTTCCGTTAAGGGATTAACAATGGGGATCGTAGTTTACTTAAACTTGAAGAACAAAAAATTGGCGAATTGTACTGTTTGGATGGTTTGCATACATGTTTCTTAGACTATATAGAAGCAATATATACAATGATTTCAACCGTCTACCTATTTCATTCATTGTTCTACTTTCCGAAATTTACAAACAATTTCCGTTAAAGTATTAACAATGGGGCTGGTAGTTCACTTAATCATGAAGATGAAATAATTGGCGAATTGTACTGTTTGGATGCTTTGCATATATGTTTCTTAGATTATATAGAAGCAATATATACAAAGATTTCAACCGTCTACCTGTTCCATTCATTGTTCTACTTGTCGAAAATTACAAATAATTTCCGATAAAGGATTAACCATTGGGGCTCATTGTTCACTTAAACTTGAAGAACAAAAAATTGGTGAATGGTACTGTTTGGATGCTTTGCGTACATGTTTCTTAGACTATATGGAAGCAATATATACAAAGATTTCAAACGTCTACGTGTTCCAATCATTGTTCAATTTGTCGAAATTTACAAATAATTTCGTTTAAAAGATTAACAATGGGGCTCGTTGTTCACTTAAACTTGAAGATCAAAAAATTGGCGAATTGTACTGTTTGGATGCTTTGCATATATGTTTCTTAGATTATATAGAAGCAATATATACAATGATTTCAACCGTCTACCTGTTCCATTCATTGTTCTACTTGTCGAAAATTACAAATAATTTCCGATAAAGGATTAACCATTGGGGCTCATTGTTCACTTAAACTTGAAGAACAAAAAATTGGCGAATGGTACTGTTTGGATGCTTTGCATATATGTTTCTTAGACTATATAGAAGCAATATATACAAAGATTTCAACCGTCTACCTGTTCCATTCATTGTTCTACTTGTCGAAAGTTACAAATCATTTCCGATAACGGATTAACCATTGGGGCTCATTGTTCACTTAAACTTGAAGAACAAAAAATTGGAGAATGGTACTGTTTGGATGCTTTGCGTACATGTTTCTTAGACTATATGGAAGCAATATATACAAAGATTTCAACCGTCAACGTGTTCCAATCATTGTTCTACTTGTCGAAATTTACAAATAATTTCCTTTAAAGGACTAACAATGGGGCTCGTTGTTCACATAAACTTGAAGAACAAAAAATTGGCGAATGGTACTGTTTTGATGCTTTGCATATATGTTTCTTAGACTATATAGAAGCAATATATACATTGATTTCAACCGTCTACCTGTTCCATTCATTGTTCTACTTGTCGCAAGTTACAAATAATTTCCGTTAAAGTATTAACAATGGGGCTCGTAGTTCACTTAAACTTGAAGAACAAAAAATTGGCGAATTGTACTGTTTGGATGATTTGCATATATGTTTCTTATACTATATAAAAGCAATATATACAAAGATTTCAACCGTCTACCTGTTCCATTCAATGTTCTACTTGTCGAAAGTTACAAATAATTTCCGATAAAGGATTAACAATGGGGCTCATTGTTCACTTAAACTTGAAGAACAAAAAATTGGCGAATGGTACTGTTTGGATGCTTTGCATATATGTTTCTTAGACTATATGGAAGCAATATATACAAATATTTCAACCGTCTGTGTGTTCCAATCATTGTCCTACTTGTAGAAATTTACAAACAATTTCCGTTAAAGTATTAACAATGGGGCTCGTAGTTCACTTAAACTTGAAGAACAAAAAATTGGCGAATTGTACTGTTTGGATGATTTGCATATATGTTTCTTATACTATATAAAAGCAATATATACAAAGATTTCAACCGTCTACCTGTTCCATTCAATGTTCTACTTGTCGAAAGTTACAAATAATTTCCGATAAAGGATTAACAATGGGGCTCATTGTTCACTTAAACTTGAAGAACAAAAAATTGGCGAATGGTACTGTTTGGATGCTTTGCATATATGTTTCGTAGGTTATATAGAAGCAATATATACAATGATTTCAACCGTCTACCTGATCCATTCATTGTTCTACTTGTCGAAATTTACAAATAATTTCCTTTAAAGGATTAACAATGGGGCTCGTTGTTCACATAAACTTGAAGAACAAAAAATTGGCGAATGGTACTGTTTGGATGCTTTGCATATATGTTTCTTAGATTATATAGAAGCAATATATACAAAGATTTCAACCGTCTACCTGTTCCATTCATTGTTCTACTTGTCGAAATTTACAAATAATTTCCTTTAAAGGATTAACAATGGGGCTCGTAGTTCACTTAAACTTGAAGAACAAAAAATTGGCGAATGGTACTGTTTGGATGCTTTGCATATATGTTTCTTAGACTATATAGAAGCAATATATACAAATATTTCAACCGTCTGTGTGTTCCATTCAATGTTCTACTTGTCGAAAGTTACAAATAATTTCCGATAAAGGATTAACAATGGGGCTCATTGTTCACTTAAACTTGAAGAACAAAAAATTGGCGAATGGTACTGTTTGGATGCTTTGCATATATGTTTCTTAGACTATATAGAAGCAATATATACAATGATTTCAACAGTCTACCTGTTCCATTCATTGTTCTACTTGTCGAAATTTACAAATAATTTCCCTTAAAGGATAAACAATGGGGCTCGTAGTTCACTTAAACTTGAAGAACAAAAAATTGGCGAATGGTACTGTTTGGATGCTTTGCATATATGTTTCTTAGACTATATAGAAGCAATATATACATTGATTTCAACCGTCTACCTGTTCCATTCATTGTTCTACTTGTCGCAAGTTACAAATAATTTCCGTTAAAGTATTAACAATGGGGCTCGTAGTTCACTTAAACTTGAAGAACAAAAAATTGGCGAATTGTACTGTTTGGATGATTTGCATATATGTTTCTTATACTATATAAAAGCAATATATACAAAGATTTCAACCGTCTACCTGTTCCATTCAATGTTCTACTTGTCGAAAGTTACAAATAATTTCCGATAAAGGATTAACAATGGGGCTCATTGTTCACTTAAACTTGAAGAACAAAAAATTGGCGAATGGTACTGTTTGGATGCTTTGCATATATGTTTCTTAGACTATATGGAAGCAATATATACAAATATTTCAACCGTCTGTGTGTTCCAATCATTGTCCTACTTGTAGAAAGTTACAATTAATTTCCGTTAAAGGATTAACAATGGGGCTCGTAGTTCACTTAAACTTGAAGAACAAAAAATTGGCGTATTGTACTGTTTGGATGCTTTGCATATATGTTTCTTAGACTATATAGAAGCAATATATACAATGATTTCAGCCGTCTACCTGTTCCATTCATTGTTCTACTTGTCGAAAGTTACAAATAATTTCCGTTAAGGGATTAACAATGGGGATCGTAGTTTACTTAAACTTGAAGAACAAAAAATTGGCGAATTGTACTGTTTGGATGGTTTGCATACATGTTTCTTAGACTATATAGAAGCAATATATACAATGATTTCAACCGTCTACCTATTTCATTCATTGTTCTACTTTCCGAAATTTACAAACAATTTCCGTTAAAGTATTAACAATGGGGCTGGTAGTTCACTTAATCATGAAGATGAAATAATTGGCGAATTGTACTGTTTGGATGCTTTGCATATATGTTTCTTAGATTATATAGAAGCAATATATACAAAGATTTCAACCGTCTACCTGTTCCATTCATTGTTCTACTTGTCGAAAATTACAAATAATTTCCGATAAAGGATTAACCATTGGGGCTCATTGTTCACTTAAACTTGAAGAACAAAAAATTGGTGAATGGTACTGTTTGGATGCTTTGCGTACATGTTTCTTAGACTATATGGAAGCAATATATACAAAGATTTCAAACGTCTACGTGTTCCAATCATTGTTCAATTTGTCGAAATTTACAAATAATTTCGTTTAAAAGATTAACAATGGGGCTCGTTGTTCACTTAAACTTGAAGATCAAAAAATTGGCGAATTGTACTGTTTGGATGCTTTGCATATATGTTTCTTAGATTATATAGAAGCAATATATACAATGATTTCAACCGTCTACCTGTTCCATTCATTGTTCTACTTGTCGAAAATTACAAATAATTTCCGATAAAGGATTAACCATTGGGGCTCATTGTTCACTTAAACTTGAAGAACAAAAAATTGGCGAATGGTACTGTTTGGATGCTTTGCATATATGTTTCTTAGACTATATAGAAGCAATATATACAAAGATTTCAACCGTCTACCTGTTCCATTCATTGTTCTACTTGTCGAAAGTTACAAATCATTTCCGATAACGGATTAACCATTGGGGCTCATTGTTCACTTAAACTTGAAGAACAAAAAATTGGAGAATGGTACTGTTTGGATGCTTTGCGTACATGTTTCTTAGACTATATGGAATCAATATATACAAAGATTTCAACCGTCAACGTGTTCCAATCATTGTTCTACTTGTCGAAATTTACAAATAATTTCCTTTAAAGGACTAACAATGGGGCTCGTTGTTCACATAAACTTGAAGAACAAAAAATTGACGAATGGTACTGTTTTGATGCTTTGCATATATGTTTCTTAGACTATATAGAAGCAATATATACATTGATTTCAACCGTCTACCTGTTCCATTCATTGTTCTACTTGTCGCAAGTTACAAATAATTTCCGTTAAAGTATTAACAATGGGGCTCGTAGTTCACTTAAACTTGAAGAACAAAAAATTGGCGAATTGTACTGTTTGGATGATTTGCATATATGTTTCTTATACTATATAAAAGCAATATATACAAAGATTTCAACCGTCTACCTGTTCCATTCAATGTTCTACTTGTCGAAAGTTACAAATAATTTCCGATAAAGGATTAACAATGGGGCTCATTGTTCACTTAAACTTGAAGAACAAAAAATTGGCGAATGGTACTGTTTGGATGCTTTGCATATATGTTTCTTAGACTATATGGAAGCAATATATACAAATATTTCAACCGTCTGTGTGTTCCAATCATTGTCCTACTTGTAGAAATTTACAAACAATTTCCGTTAAAGTATTAACAATGGGGCTCGTAGTTCACTTAAACTTGAAGAACAAAAAATTGGCGAATTGTACTGTTTGGATGATTTGCATATATGTTTCTTATACTATATAAAAGCAATATATACAAAGATTTCAACCGTCTACCTGTTCCATTCAATGTTCTACTTGTCGAAAGTTACAAATAATTTCCGATAAAGGATTAACAATGGGGCTCATTGTTCACTTAAACTTGAAGAACAAAAAATTGGCGAATGGTACTGTTTGGATGCTTTGCATATATGTTTCTTAGACTATATGGAAGCAATATATACAAATATTTCAACCGTCTGTGTGTTCCAATCATTGTCCTACTTGTAGAAAGTTACAATTAATTTCCGTTAAAGGATTAACAATGGGGCTCGTAGTTCACTTAAACTTGAAGAACAAAAAATTGGCGTATTGTACTGTTTGGATGCTTTGCATATATGTTTCTTAGACTATATAGAAGCAATATATACAATGATTTCAACCGTCTACCTGTTCCATTCATTGTTCTACTTGTCGAAAGTTACAAATAATTTCCGTTAAGGGATTAACAATGGGGATCGTAGTTTACTTAAACTTGAAGAACAAAAAATTGGCGAATTGTACTGTTTGGATGGTTTGCATACATGTTTCTTAGACTATATAGAAGCAATATATACAATGATTTCAACCGTCTACCTATTTCATTCATTGTTCTACTTTCCGAAATTTACAAACAATTTCCGTTAAAGTATTAACAATGGGGCTGGTAGTTCACTTAAACATGAAGATGAAATAATTGGCGAATTGTACTGTTTGGATGCTTTGCATATATGTTTCTTAGATTATATAGAAGCAATATATACAAAGATTTCAACCGTCTACCTGTTCCATTCATTGTTCTACTTGTCGAAAATTACAAATAATTTCCGATAAAGGATTAACCATTGGGGCTCATTGTTCACTTAAACTTGAAGAACAAAAAATTGGTGAATGGTACTGTTTGGATGCTTTGCGTACATGTTTCTTAGACTATATGGAAGCAATATATACAAAGATTTCAAACGTCTACGTGTTCCAATCATTGTTCAATTTGTCGAAATTTACAAATAATTTCGTTTAAAAGATTAACAATGGGGCTCGTTGTTCACTTAAACTTGAAGATCAAAAAATTGGCGAATTGTACTGTTTGGATGCTTTGCATATATGTTTCTTAGACTATATAGAAGCAATATATACATTGATTTCAACCGTCTACCTGTTCCATTCATTGTTCTACTTGTCGCAAGTTACAAATAATTTCCGTTAAAGTATTAACAATGGGGCTCGTAGTTCACTTAAACTTGAAGAACAAAAAATTGGCGAATTGTACTGTTTGGATGATTTGCATATATGTTTCTTATACTATATAAAAGCAATATATACAAAGATTTCAACCGTCTACCTGTTCCATTCAATGTTCTACTTGTCGAAAGTTACAAATAATTTCCGTTAAAGTATTAACAATGAGGCTCGTAGTTCACTTAAACTTGAAGAACAAAAAATTGGCGTATTGTACTGTTTGGATGCTTTGCATATATGTTTCTTAGACTATATAGAAGCAATATATACAATGATTTCAACCGTCTACCTGTTCCATTCATTGTTCTACTTGTCGAAAGTTACAAATAATTTCCGTTAAGGGATTAACAATGGGGATCGTAGTTTACTTAAACTTGAAGAACAAAAAATTGGCGAATTGTACTGTTTGGATGCTTTGCATACATGTTTCTTAGACTATATAGAAGCAATATATACAATGATTTCAACCGTCTACCTGTTCCATTCATTGTTCTACTTGTCGAAAGTTACAAATCATTTCCGATAACGGATTAACCATTGGGGCTCATTGTTCACTTAAACTTGAAGAACAAAAAATTGGAGAATGGTACTGTTTGGATGCTTTGCGTACATGTTTCTTAGACTATATGGAAGCAATATATACAAAGATTTCAACCGTCAACGTGTTCCAATCATTGTTCTACTTGTCGAAATTTACAAATAATTTCCTTTAAAGGACTAACAATGGGGCTCGTTGTTCACATAAACTTGAAGAACAAAAAATTGGCGAATGGTACTGTTTTGATGCTTTGCATATATGTTTCTTAGACTATATAGAAGCAATATATACATTGATTTCAACCGTCTACCTGTTCCATTCATTGTTCTACTTGTCGCAAGTTACAAATAATTTCCGTTAAAGTATTAACAATGGGGCTCGTAGTTCACTTAAACTTGAAGAACAAAAAATTGGCGAATTGTACTGTTTGGATGATTTGCATATATGTTTCTTATACTATATAAAAGCAATATATACAAAGATTTCAACCGTCTACCTGTTCCATTCAATGTTCTACTTGTCGAAAGTTACAAATAATTTCCGATAAAGGATTAACAATGGGGCTCATTGTTCACTTAAACTTGAAGAACAAAAAATTGGCGAATGGTACTGTTTGGATGCTTTGCATATATGTTTCTTAGACTATATGGAAGCAATATATACAAATATTTCAACCGTCTGTGTGTTCCAATCATTGTCCTACTTGTAGAAATTTACAAACAATTTCCGTTAAAGTATTAACAATGGGGCTCGTAGTTCACTTAAACTTGAAGAACAAAAAATTGGCGAATTGTACTGTTTGGATGATTTGCATATATGTTTCTTATACTATATAAAAGCAATATATACAAAGATTTCAACCGTCTACCTGTTCCATTCAATGTTCTACTTGTCGAAAGTTACAAATAATTTCCGATAAAGGATTAACAATGGGGCTCATTGTTCACTTAAACTTGAAGAACAAAAAATTGGCGAATGGTACTGTTTGGATGCTTTGCATATATGTTTCTTAGACTATATGGAAGCAATATATACAAATATTTCAACCGTCTGTGTGTTCCAATCATTGTCCTACTTGTAGAAAGTTACAATTAATTTCCGTTAAAGGATTAACAATGGGGCTCGTAGTTCACTTAAACTTGAAGAACAAAAAATTGGCGTATTGTACTGTTTGGATGCTTTGCATATATGTTTCTTAGACTATATAGAAGCAATATATACAATGATTTCAACCGTCTACCTGTTCCATTCATTGTTCTACTTGTCGAAAGTTACAAATAATTTCCGTTAAGGGATTAACAATGGGGATCGTAGTTTACTTAAACTTGAAGAACAAAAAATTGGCGAATTGTACTGTTTGGATGGTTTGCATACATGTTTCTTAGACTATATAGAAGCAATATATACAATGATTTCAACCGTCTACCTATTTCATTCATTGTTCTACTTTCCGAAATTTACAAACAATTTCCGTTAAAGTATTAACAATGGGGCTGGTAGTTCACTTAAACATGAAGATGAAATAATTGGCGAATTGTACTGTTTGGATGCTTTGCATATATGTTTCTTAGATTATATAGAAGCAATATATACAAAGATTTCAACCGTCTACCTGTTCCATTCATTGTTCTACTTGTCGAAAATTACAAATAATTTCCGATAAAGGATTAACCATTGGGGCTCATTGTTCACTTAAACTTGAAGAACAAAAAATTGGTGAATGGTACTGTTTGGATGCTTTGCGTACATGTTTCTTAGACTATATGGAAGCAATATATACAAAGATTTCAAACGTCTACGTGTTCCAATCATTGTTCAATTTGTCGAAATTTACAAATAATTTCGTTTAAAAGATTAACAATGGGGCTCGTTGTTCACTTAAACTTGAAGATCAAAAAATTGGCGAATTGTACTGTTTGGATGCTTTGCATATATGTTTCTTAGATTATATAGAAGCAATATATACAATGATTTCAACCGTCTACCTGTTCCATTCATTGTTCTACTTGTCGAAAATTACAAATAATTTCCGATAAAGGATTAACCATTGGGGCTCATTGTTCACTTAAACTTGAAGAACAAAAAATTGGCGAATGGTACTGTTTGGATGCTTTGCATATATGTTTCTTAGACTATATAGAAGCAATATATACAAAGATTTCAACCGTCTACCTGTTCCATTCATTGTTCTACTTGTCGAAAGTTACAAATCATTTCCGATAACGGATTAACCATTGGGGCTCATTGTTCACTTAAACTTGAAGAACAAAAAATTGGAGAATGGTACTGTTTGGATGCTTTGCGTACATGTTTCTTAGACTATATGGAAGCAATATATACAAAGATTTCAACCGTCAACGTGTTCCAATCATTGTTCTACTTGTCGAAATTTACAAATAATTTCCTTTAAAGGATTAACAATGGGGCTCGTAGTTCACTTAAACTTGAAGAACAAAAAATTGGCGAATGGTACTGTTTGGATGCTTTGCATATATGTTTCTTAGACTATATAGAAGCAATATATACAAATATTTCAACCGTCTGTGTGTTCCATTCAATGTTCTACTTGTCGAAAGTTACAAATAATTTCCGATAAAGGATTAACAATGGGGCTCATTGTTCACTTAAACTTGAAGAACAAAAAATTGGCGAATGGTACTGTTTGGATGCTTTGCATATATGTTTCTTAGACTATATAGAAGCAATATATACAATGATTTCAACAGTCTACCTGTTCCATTCATTGTTCTACTTGTCGAAATTTACAAATAATTTCCCTTAAAGGATAAACAATGGGGCTCGTAGTTCACTTAAACTTGAAGAACAAAAAATTGGCGAATGGTACTGTTTGGATGCTTTGCATATATGTTTCTTAGACTATATAGAAGCAATATATACATTGATTTCAACCGTCTACCTGTTCCATTCATTGTTCTACTTGTCGCAAGTTACAAATAATTTCCGTTAAAGTATTAACAATGGGGCTCGTAGTTCACTTAAACTTGAAGAACAAAAAATTGGCGAATTGTACTGTTTGGATGATTTGCATATATGTTTCTTATACTATATAAAAGCAATATATACAAAGATTTCAACCGTCTACCTGTTCCATTCAATGTTCTACTTGTCGAAAGTTACAAATAATTTCCGATAAAGGATTAACAATGGGGCTCATTGTTCACTTAAACTTGAAGAACAAAAAATTGGCGAATGGTACTGTTTGGATGCTTTGCATATATGTTTCTTAGACTATATGGAAGCAATATATACAAATATTTCAACCGTCTGTGTGTTCCAATCATTGTCCTACTTGTAGAAAGTTACAATTAATTTCCGTTAAAGGATTAACAATGGGGCTCGTAGTTCACTTAAACTTGAAGAACAAAAAATTGGCGTATTGTACTGTTTGGATGCTTTGCATATATGTTTCTTAGACTATATAGAAGCAATATATACAATGATTTCAGCCGTCTACCTGTTCCATTCATTGTTCTACTTGTCGAAAGTTACAAATAATTTCCGTTAAGGGATTAACAATGGGGATCGTAGTTTACTTAAACTTGAAGAACAAAAAATTGGCGAATTGTACTGTTTGGATGGTTTGCATACATGTTTCTTAGACTATATAGAAGCAATATATACAATGATTTCAACCGTCTACCTATTTCATTCATTGTTCTACTTTCCGAAATTTACAAACAATTTCCGTTAAAGTATTAACAATGGGGCTGGTAGTTCACTTAATCATGAAGATGAAATAATTGGCGAATTGTACTGTTTGGATGCTTTGCATATATGTTTCTTAGATTATATAGAAGCAATATATACAAAGATTTCAACCGTCTACCTGTTCCATTCATTGTTCTACTTGTCGAAAATTACAAATAATTTCCGATAAAGGATTAACCATTGGGGCTCATTGTTCACTTAAACTTGAAGAACAAAAAATTGGTGAATGGTACTGTTTGGATGCTTTGCGTACATGTTTCTTAGACTATATGGAAGCAATATATACAAAGATTTCAAACGTCTACGTGTTCCAATCATTGTTCAATTTGTCGAAATTTACAAATAATTTCGTTTAAAAGATTAACAATGGGGCTCGTTGTTCACTTAAACTTGAAGATCAAAAAATTGGCGAATTGTACTGTTTGGATGCTTTGCATATATGTTTCTTAGATTATATAGAAGCAATATATACAATGATTTCAACCGTCTACCTGTTCCATTCATTGTTCTACTTGTCGAAAATTACAAATAATTTCCGATAAAGGATTAACCATTGGGGCTCATTGTTCACTTAAACTTGAAGAACAAAAAATTGGCGAATGGTACTGTTTGGATGCTTTGCATATATGTTTCTTAGACTATATAGAAGCAATATATACAAAGATTTCAACCGTCTACCTGTTCCATTCATTGTTCTACTTGTCGAAAGTTACAAATCATTTCCGATAACGGATTAACCATTGGGGCTCATTGTTCACTTAAACTTGAAGAACAAAAAATTGGAGAATGGTACTGTTTGGATGCTTTGCGTACATGTTTCTTAGACTATATGGAATCAATATATACAAAGATTTCAACCGTCAACGTGTTCCAATCATTGTTCTACTTGTCGAAATTTACAAATAATTTCCTTTAAAGGACTAACAATGGGGCTCGTTGTTCACATAAACTTGAAGAACAAAAAATTGACGAATGGTACTGTTTTGATGCTTTGCATATATGTTTCTTAGACTATATAGAAGCAATATATACATTGATTTCAACCGTCTACCTGTTCCATTCATTGTTCTACTTGTCGCAAGTTACAAATAATTTCCGTTAAAGTATTAACAATGGGGCTCGTAGTTCACTTAAACTTGAAGAACAAAAAATTGGCGAATTGTACTGTTTGGATGATTTGCATATATGTTTCTTATACTATATAAAAGCAATATATACAAAGATTTCAACCGTCTACCTGTTCCATTCAATGTTCTACTTGTCGAAAGTTACAAATAATTTCCGATAAAGGATTAACAATGGGGCTCATTGTTCACTTAAACTTGAAGAACAAAAAATTGGCGAATGGTACTGTTTGGATGCTTTGCATATATGTTTCTTAGACTATATGGAAGCAATATATACAAATATTTCAACCGTCTGTGTGTTCCAATCATTGTCCTACTTGTAGAAATTTACAAACAATTTCCGTTAAAGTATTAACAATGGGGCTCGTAGTTCACTTAAACTTGAAGAACAAAAAATTGGCGAATTGTACTGTTTGGATGATTTGCATATATGTTTCTTATACTATATAAAAGCAATATATACAAAGATTTCAACCGTCTACCTGTTCCATTCAATGTTCTACTTGTCGAAAGTTACAAATAATTTCCGATAAAGGATTAACAATGGGGCTCATTGTTCACTTAAACTTGAAGAACAAAAAATTGGCGAATGGTACTGTTTGGATGCTTTGCATATATGTTTCTTAGACTATATGGAAGCAATATATACAAATATTTCAACCGTCTGTGTGTTCCAATCATTGTCCTACTTGTAGAAAGTTACAATTAATTTCCGTTAAAGGATTAACAATGGGGCTCGTAGTTCACTTAAACTTGAAGAACAAAAAATTGGCGTATTGTACTGTTTGGATGCTTTGCATATATGTTTCTTAGACTATATAGAAGCAATATATACAATGATTTCAACCGTCTACCTGTTCCATTCATTGTTCTACTTGTCGAAAGTTACAAATAATTTCCGTTAAGGGATTAACAATGGGGATCGTAGTTTACTTAAACTTGAAGAACAAAAAATTGGCGAATTGTACTGTTTGGATGGTTTGCATACATGTTTCTTAGACTATATAGAAGCAATATATACAATGATTTCAACCGTCTACCTATTTCATTCATTGTTCTACTTTCCGAAATTTACAAACAATTTCCGTTAAAGTATTAACAATGGGGCTGGTAGTTCACTTAAACATGAAGATGAAATAATTGGCGAATTGTACTGTTTGGATGCTTTGCATATATGTTTCTTAGATTATATAGAAGCAATATATACAAAGATTTCAACCGTCTACCTGTTCCATTCATTGTTCTACTTGTCGAAAATTACAAATAATTTCCGATAAAGGATTAACCATTGGGGCTCATTGTTCACTTAAACTTGAAGAACAAAAAATTGGTGAATGGTACTGTTTGGATGCTTTGCGTACATGTTTCTTAGACTATATGGAAGCAATATATACAAAGATTTCAAACGTCTACGTGTTCCAATCATTGTTCAATTTGTCGAAATTTACAAATAATTTCGTTTAAAAGATTAACAATGGGGCTCGTTGTTCACTTAAACTTGAAGATCAAAAAATTGGCGAATTGTACTGTTTGGATGCTTTGCATATATGTTTCTTAGACTATATAGAAGCAATATATACATTGATTTCAACCGTCTACCTGTTCCATTCATTGTTCTACTTGTCGCAAGTTACAAATAATTTCCGTTAAAGTATTAACAATGGGGCTCGTAGTTCACTTAAACTTGAAGAACAAAAAATTGGCGAATTGTACTGTTTGGATGATTTGCATATATGTTTCTTATACTATATAAAAGCAATATATACAAAGATTTCAACCGTCTACCTGTTCCATTCAATGTTCTACTTGTCGAAAGTTACAAATAATTTCCGTTAAAGTATTAACAATGAGGCTCGTAGTTCACTTAAACTTGAAGAACAAAAAATTGGCGTATTGTACTGTTTGGATGCTTTGCATATATGTTTCTTAGACTATATAGAAGCAATATATACAATGATTTCAACCGTCTACCTGTTCCATTCATTGTTCTACTTGTCGAAAGTTACAAATAATTTCCGTTAAGGGATTAACAATGGGGATCGTAGTTTACTTAAACTTGAAGAACAAAAAATTGGCGAATTGTACTGTTTGGATGCTTTGCATACATGTTTCTTAGACTATATAGAAGCAATATATACAATGATTTCAACCGTCTACCTGTTCCATTCATTGTTCTACTTGTCGAAAGTTACAAATCATTTCCGATAACGGATTAACCATTGGGGCTCATTGTTCACTTAAACTTGAAGAACAAAAAATTGGAGAATGGTACTGTTTGGATGCTTTGCGTACATGTTTCTTAGACTATATGGAAGCAATATATACAAAGATTTCAACCGTCAACGTGTTCCAATCATTGTTCTACTTGTCGAAATTTACAAATAATTTCCTTTAAAGGACTAACAATGGGGCTCGTTGTTCACATAAACTTGAAGAACAAAAAATTGGCGAATGGTACTGTTTTGATGCTTTGCATATATGTTTCTTAGACTATATAGAAGCAATATATACATTGATTTCAACCGTCTACCTGTTCCATTCATTGTTCTACTTGTCGCAAGTTACAAATAATTTCCGTTAAAGTATTAACAATGGGGCTCGTAGTTCACTTAAACTTGAAGAACAAAAAATTGGCGAATTGTACTGTTTGGATGATTTGCATATATGTTTCTTATACTATATAAAAGCAATATATACAAAGATTTCAACCGTCTACCTGTTCCATTCAATGTTCTACTTGTCGAAAGTTACAAATAATTTCCGATAAAGGATTAACAATGGGGCTCATTGTTCACTTAAACTTGAAGAACAAAAAATTGGCGAATGGTACTGTTTGGATGCTTTGCATATATGTTTCTTAGACTATATGGAAGCAATATATACAAATATTTCAACCGTCTGTGTGTTCCAATCATTGTCCTACTTGTAGAAATTTACAAACAATTTCCGTTAAAGTATTAACAATGGGGCTCGTAGTTCACTTAAACTTGAAGAACAAAAAATTGGCGAATTGTACTGTTTGGATGATTTGCATATATGTTTCTTATACTATATAAAAGCAATATATACAAAGATTTCAACCGTCTACCTGTTCCATTCAATGTTCTACTTGTCGAAAGTTACAAATAATTTCCGATAAAGGATTAACAATGGGGCTCATTGTTCACTTAAACTTGAAGAACAAAAAATTGGCGAATGGTACTGTTTGGATGCTTTGCATATATGTTTCTTAGACTATATGGAAGCAATATATACAAATATTTCAACCGTCTGTGTGTTCCAATCATTGTCCTACTTGTAGAAAGTTACAATTAATTTCCGTTAAAGGATTAACAATGGGGCTCGTAGTTCACTTAAACTTGAAGAACAAAAAATTGGCGTATTGTACTGTTTGGATGCTTTGCATATATGTTTCTTAGACTATATAGAAGCAATATATACAATGATTTCAACCGTCTACCTGTTCCATTCATTGTTCTACTTGTCGAAAGTTACAAATAATTTCCGTTAAGGGATTAACAATGGGGATCGTAGTTTACTTAAACTTGAAGAACAAAAAATTGGCGAATTGTACTGTTTGGATGGTTTGCATACATGTTTCTTAGACTATATAGAAGCAATATATACAATGATTTCAACCGTCTACCTATTTCATTCATTGTTCTACTTTCCGAAATTTACAAACAATTTCCGTTAAAGTATTAACAATGGGGCTGGTAGTTCACTTAAACATGAAGATGAAATAATTGGCGAATTGTACTGTTTGGATGCTTTGCATATATGTTTCTTAGATTATATAGAAGCAATATATACAAAGATTTCAACCGTCTACCTGTTCCATTCATTGTTCTACTTGTCGAAAATTACAAATAATTTCCGATAAAGGATTAACCATTGGGGCTCATTGTTCACTTAAACTTGAAGAACAAAAAATTGGTGAATGGTACTGTTTGGATGCTTTGCGTACATGTTTCTTAGACTATATGGAAGCAATATATACAAAGATTTCAAACGTCTACGTGTTCCAATCATTGTTCAATTTGTCGAAATTTACAAATAATTTCGTTTAAAAGATTAACAATGGGGCTCGTTGTTCACTTAAACTTGAAGATCAAAAAATTGGCGAATTGTACTGTTTGGATGCTTTGCATATATGTTTCTTAGATTATATAGAAGCAATATATACAATGATTTCAACCGTCTACCTGTTCCATTCATTGTTCTACTTGTCGAAAATTACAAATAATTTCCGATAAAGGATTAACCATTGGGGCTCATTGTTCACTTAAACTTGAAGAACAAAAAATTGGCGAATGGTACTGTTTGGATGCTTTGCATATATGTTTCTTAGACTATATAGAAGCAATATATACAAAGATTTCAACCGTCTACCTGTTCCATTCATTGTTCTACTTGTCGAAAGTTACAAATCATTTCCGATAACGGATTAACCATTGGGGCTCATTGTTCACTTAAACTTGAAGAACAAAAAATTGGAGAATGGTACTGTTTGGATGCTTTGCGTACATGTTTCTTAGACTATATGGAAGCAATATATACAAAGATTTCAACCGTCAACGTGTTCCAATCATTGTTCTACTTGTCGAAATTTACAAATAATTTCCTTTAAAGGACTAACAATGGGGCTCGTTGTTCACATAAACTTGAAGAACAAAAAATTGGCGAATGGTACTGTTTTGATGCTTTGCATATATGTTTCTTAGACTATATAGAAGCAATATATACATTGATTTCAACCGTCTACCTGTTCCATTCATTGTTCTACTTGTCGCAAGTTACAAATAATTTCCGTTAAAGTATTAACAATGGGGCTCGTAGTTCACTTAAACTTGAAGAACAAAAAATTGGCGAATTGTACTGTTTGGATGATTTGCATATATGTTTCTTATACTATATAAAAGCAATATATACAAAGATTTCAACCGTCTACCTGTTCCATTCAATGTTCTACTTGTCGAAAGTTACAAATAATTTCCGTTAAAGTATTAACAATGAGGCTCGTAGTTCACTTAAACTTGAAGAACAAAAAATTGGCGTATTGTACTGTTTGGATGCTTTGCATATATGTTTCTTAGACTATATAGAAGCAATATATACAATGATTTCAACCGTCTACCTGTTCCATTCATTGTTCTACTTGTCGAAAGTTACAAATAATTTCCGTTAAGGGATTAACAATGGGGATCGTAGTTTACTTAAACTTGAAGAACAAAAAATTGGCGAATTGTACTGTTTGGATGCTTTGCATACATGTTTCTTAGACTATATAGAAGCAATATATACAATGATTTCAACCGTCTCCCTATTTCATTCATTGTTCTACTTTCCGAAATTTACAAACAATTTCCGTTAAAGTATTAACAATGGGGCTGGTAGTTCACTTAAACATGAAGATGAAATAATTGGCGAATTGTACTGTTTGGATGCTTTGCATATATGTTTCTTAGATTATATAGAAGCAATATATACAAAGATTTCAACCGTCTACCTGTTCCATTCATTGTTCTACTTGTCGAAAATTACAAATAATTTCCGATAAAGGATTAACCATTGGGGCTCATTGTTCACTTAAACTTGAAGAACAAAAAATTGGTGAATGGTACTGTTTGGATGCTTTGCGTACATGTTTCTTAGACTATATGGAAGCAATATATACAAAGATTTCAAACGTCTACGTGTTCCAATCATTGTTCAATTTGTCGAAATTTACAAATAATTTCGTTTAAAAGATTAACAATGGGGCTCGTTGTTCACTTAAACTTGAAGAACAAAAAATTGGCGAATTGTACTGTTTGGATGCTTTGCATATATGTATCGTAGGCTATATAGAAGCAATATATACAAAGATTTCAACCGTCTACGTGTTCCAATCATTGTTCTACTTGTCGAAATTTACAAATAATTTCTTTTAAAGGATTAACAATGGGGCTCATTGTTCACTTAAACTTCAAGATCAAATAATTGGCGAATTGTACTGTTTGGATGATTTGCATATATGTTTCTTAGACTATATAGAAGCAATATATACATTGATTTCTAGCGTCTACCTGTTCCATTCATTGTTCTACTTGCCGGAAGTTACAAATAATTTCCGTTAAAGTATTAACAATGGGGCTCGTAGTTCACTTAAACATGAAGATGAAATAATTGGCGAATTGTACTGTTTGGATGCTTTGCATATATGTTTCTTAGACTATTTAGAAGCAATATATAGAAAGATTTCACCCGTCTACCTGTACTATTCATTGTTCTACTTGTAGAAAGTTACAAATAATTTCCATTTCATGATTATCAATGGGGCTCGCTGTTCACTTAAACTTGAAGATCAAAAAATTGGCGAATGGTACTGTTTGGATGCTTTGCATATATGTTTCTTAGATTATATAGAAGCAATATATACAAAGATTTCGACCGTCTACCTGTTCCATTCATTGTTCTAATTGTCGAAAATTACAAATAATTTCCGATAAAGGATTAACCATTGGGGTTCATTGTTCACTTAAACTTGAAGAACAAAAAATTGGCGACTGTTACTGTTTAGATGCTTTGCATATAGGTTTCTTAGACTATATAGAAGCAACATATACATTGATTTCAACCGTCTACCTGTTCCACTCATTGTTCTACTTGTCGCAAGTTACAAATAATTTGCGTTAAAGTATTAACAATGGGTCTCGTAGTTCACTTAAACTTGATGATGAAATAATTGGCGAATTGTACTGTTTGGATGCTTTGCATATATGTTTCTTGGATTATATAGAAGCAATATATACAAAGATTTCAACCGTCTACCTGTTCCATTCATTGTTCTACTTGTCGGAAGTTACAAATAATTTCCGTTAAAGTATTAACAATGGGGCTCGTAGTTCACTTAAACATGAAGATGAAATAATTGGCGAATGGTACTGTTTGGATGCTTTGCATATATGTTTCTTAGACTATATGGAAGCAATATATACAAAGATTTCAACCGTCTGCGTGTTCCAATCATTGTTCTACTTGTAGAAAGTTACAATTAATTTCCGTTAAAGGATTATCAATGGGGCTCGTAGTTCACTTAAACTTGAAGAACAAAAAATTGGCGAATTGTACTGTTTGGATGCTTTGTATATATGTTTCGTAGGCTATATAGAAGCAATATATACAAATATTTCAACCGTCTACCTGTTCCATTCATTGTTCTACTTGTCGAAAATTACAAATAATTTCCGATAAAGGATTAACAATGGGGCTCGTAGTTCACTTAAACGTGAAGAACAAAAAATTGGCGAATTGTACTGTGTGGATGCTTTGCACATATGTTTCTTAGATTATATAAAAGCAATATATACAAAGATTTCAACCGTCTACCTGTTCCATTCAATGTTCTACTTGTCGAAAGTTACAATTAATTTCCGATAAAGGATTAACAATGGGGCTCATTGTTCACTTAAACTTGAAGAACAAAAAATTGGCGACTGTTACTGTTTAGATGCTTTGCATATAGGTTTCTTAGACTATATAGAAGCAACATATACATTGATTTCAACCGTCTACCTGTTCCACTCATTGTTCTACTTGTCGCAAGTTACAAATAATTTGCGTTAAAGTATTAACAATGGGTCTCGTAGTTCACTTAAACTTGATGATGAAATAATTGGCGAATTGTACTGTTTGGATGCTTTGCATACATGTTTCTTAGACTATATAGAAGCAATATATACAATGATTTCAACCGTCTACCTATTTCATTCATTGTTCTACTTTCCGAAATTTACAAATAATTTCCGTTAAAGTATTAACAATGGGGCTGGTAGTTCACTTAAACATGAAGATGAAATAATTGGCGAATTGTACTGTTTGGATGCTTTGCATATATGTTTCTTAGATTATATAGAAGCAATATATACAAAGATTTCAACCGTCTACCTGTTCCATTCATTGTTCTACTTGTCGAAAATTAGAAATAATTTCCGATAAAGGATTAACCATTGGGGCTCATTGTTCACTTAAACTTGAAGAACAAAAAATTGGTGAATGGTACTGTTTGGATGCATTGCGTACATGTTTCTTAGACTATATGGAAGCAATATATACAAAGATTTCAACCGTCTACGTGTTCCAATCATTGTTCAACTTGTCGAAATTTACAAATAATTTCCTTTAAAAGATTAACAATGGGGCTCGTTGTTCACTTAAACTTGAAGAACAAGAAATTGGCGAATTGTACTGTTTGGATGCTTTGAATATATGTTTCTTATATTATATAGAAGCAATATATACAAATATTTCAACCGTCTACCTGTTCCATTCATTGTTCTACTTGTTGAAATTTACAAATAATTTCCTTTAAAGGATTAACAATGGGGCTCGTAGTTCACTTAAACTTGAAGAACAAAAAATTGGCGAATTGAACTGTTTCGATGCTTTGCATATGTGTTTCTTAGACTATTTAGAAGCAATATGTAGAAAGATTTCACCCGTCTACCTGTACTATTCATTGTTCTGCTTGTAGAAAGTTACAAATAATTTCCATTTCATGATTATCATTGGGGCTCGCTGTTCACTTAAACTTGAAGATCAAAAAATTGGCGAATGTCACTGTTTAGATGCTTTGCATATAGGTTTCTTAGACTATATAGAAGCAACATATACAAAGATTTCAACCGTCTACCTGTTCTATTCATTGTTCTTCTTGTCGAAAGTTACAAATAATTTCCTTTAAAGGATTAACAATGGGGCTCGTAGTTCACTTAAACTTGAAGAACAAAAAATTGGCGAATGGTACTGTTTGGATGCTTTGCATATATGTTTCTTAGACTATATAGAAGCAATATATACAAAGATTTCAACCGTCTACCTGTTCCATTCATTGTTCTACTTTCCGAAATTTACAAATAATTTCCGATAAAGGATTAACCATTGGGGCTCATTGTTCACTTAAAGTTGAAGACCAAAAAATTGGCGAATGGTACTGTTTGGTTGCATTGCGTACATGTTTCTTAGACTATATGGAAGCAATATATACAAAGATTTCAACCGTCTACGTGTTCCAATCATTGTTCAACTTGTCGAAATTTACAAATAATTTCCTTTAAAAGATTAACAATGGGGCTCGTTGTTCACTTAAACTTGAAGAACAAAAAATTGGCGAATTGTACTGTTTGGATGCTTTGCATATATGTTTCTTAGACTATATAGAAGCAATAAATACAATGATTTCAACAGTCTACCTGTTCCATTCATTGTTCTACTTGTCGAAATTTACAAATAATTTCCTTTAAAGGATTAACATTGGGGCTCATTGTTCACTTAAACTTGAAGAACAAAAAATTGGCGAATTGTACTGTTTGGATGCTTTGCATATATGTTTCTTAGACTATATAGAAGCAATATATACAATGATTTCAACAGTCTACCTGTTCCATTCATTGTTCTACTTGTCGAAATTTACAAATAATTTCCTTTAAAGGATTAACATTGGGGCTCATTGTTCACTTAAACTTGAAGAACAATAAATTGGCGAATTGTACTGGTTGGATGCTTTGCATATATGTTTCTTAGACTATATAGAAGCAATATATACAAAGTTTTCAACCGTCTACCTGATCCATTCATTGTTCTACTTGTGGAAATTTACAAATAATTTCCTTTAAAGGATTAACAATGGGGCTCGTAGTTCACTTAAACTTCAAGAACAAAAAAATGGCGAATTGTACTGTTTGGATGCTTTGCATATATGTTTCTTAGCCTATATTGAAGCAATATATACAATGATTTCAACAGTCTACCTGCTCCATTCATTGTTCTACTTGTCGAAATATACAAATAATTTCCTTTAAAGGATTAACAATGGGGCTCATTGTTCACTTAAACTTGAAGATCAAAAAATTGGCGAATGTTACTGTTTAGATGCTTTGCAAATAGGTTTCTTAGTCTATATAGAAGCAATATATAAAAAGATTTCAACCGTCTACCAGTTCCATTCATTGTTCTACTTGTCGAAAGTTACAAATAATTTCCGATAAAGGATTAACAATGGGGCTCATTGTTCACTTAAACTTGAAGAACAAAAAATTGGCGAATGGTACTGTTTGGATGCTTTGCATATATGTTTCTTAGACTATATAGAAGCAATATATACAATGATTTCAACAGTCTACCTGTTCCATTCATTGTTCTACTTGTCGAAATTTACAAATAATTTCCTTTAAAGGATTAACAATGGGGCTCGTAGTTCACTTAAACTTGAAGAACAAAAAATTGGCGAATGGTACTGTTTGGATGCTTTGCATATATGTTTCTTAGACTATATAGAAGCAATATATACAAAGATTTCAACCGTCTACCGGTTCCATTCATTGTTCTACTTGTGGAAATTTACAAATAATTTCCTTTAAAGGATTAACAATGGGGCTCGTAGTTCACTTAAACTTCAAGAACAAAAAAATGGCGAATTGTACTGTTTGGATGCTTTGCATATATGTTTCTTAGCCTATATTGAAGCAATATATACAATGATTTCAACAGTCTACCTGTTCCATTCATTGTTCTACTTGTCGAAATATACAAATAATTTCCTTTAAAGGATTAACATTGGGGCTCATTGTTCACTTAAACTTGAAGAACAAATAACTGGCGAATTGTACTGTTTGGATGCTTTGCATATATGTTTCTTAGATTATATTGAAGCAATATATACAATGATTTCAACAGTCTACCTGTTCCATTCATTGTTCTACTTGTCGAAATATACAAATAATTTCCTTTAAAGGATTAACATTGGGGCTCATTGTTCACTTAAACTTGAAGAACAAATAATTGGCGAATTGTACTGTTTGGATGCTTTGCATATATGTTTCTTAGACTATAAAGAAGCAATATATACAAAGATTTCAACCGTCTACCTGTTCCATTCATTGTTCTACTTGTCGAAAGTTACAAATAATTTCCGATAAAGGATTAACAATGGGGCTCGTAGTTTACTTAAACTTGAAGAACAAAAAATTGGCGAATTGTACTGTTTGGATGCTTTGCATATATGTTTCTTAGATTATATAGAAGCAATATATACAAAGATTTCAACCGTCTACCTGTTCCATTCATTGTTCTACTTGTCGAAAATTAGAAATAATTTCCGATAAAGGATTAACCATTGGGGCTCATTGTTCACTTAAACTTGAAGAACAAAAAATTGGTGAATGGTACTGTTTGGATGCATTGCGTACATGTTTCTTAGACTATATGGAAGCAATATATACAAAGATTTCAACCGTCTACGTGTTCCAATCATTGTTCAACTTGTCGAAATTTACAAATAATTTCCTTTAAAAGATTAACAATGGGGCTCGTTGTTCACTTAAACTTGAAGAACAAGAAATTGGCGAATTGTACTGTTTGGATGCTTTGAATATATGTTTCTTATATTATATAGAAGCAATATATACAAATATTTCAACCGTCTACCTGTTCCATTCATTGTTCTACTTGTTGAAATTTACAAATAATTTCCTTTAAAGGATTAACAATGGGGCTCGTAGTTCACTTAAACTTGAAGAACAAAAAATTGGCGAATTGAACTGTTTCGATGCTTTGCATATGTGTTTCTTAGACTATTTAGAAGCAATATGTAGAAAGATTTCACCCGTCTACCTGTACTATTCATTGTTCTTCTTGTCGAAAGTTACAAATAATTTCCTTTAAAGGATTAACAATGGGGCTCGTAGTTCACTTAAACTTGAAGAACAAAAAATTGGCGAATGGTACTGTTTGGATGCTTTGCATGTATGTTTCTTAGACTATATAGAAGCAATATATACAAAGATTTCAACCGTCTACCTGTTCCATTCATTGTTCTACTTGTCGAAAGTTACAAATCATTTCCGATAACGGATTAACCATTGGGGCTCATTGTTCACTTAAACTTGAAAAACAAAAAATTGTCGAATTGTACTGTTTGGATGCTTTGCATATATGTTTCTTAGACTATATAGAAGCAATATATACAATGATTTCAACCGTCTACCTGTTCCATTCATTGTTCTACTTGTCGCAAGTTACAAATAATTTCCGTTAAAGTATTAACAATGGGGCTCGTTGTTCACTTAAACTTGAAGAACAAAAAATTGGCGAATTGTACTGTTTGGATGCTTTGCATATATGTTTCTTAGACTATATAGAACCAATAAATACAATGATTTCAACAGTCTACCTGTTCCATTCATTGTTCTACTTGTCGAAAGTTACAAATAATTTCCTTTAAAGGATTAACAATGGGGCTCATTGTTCACTTAAACTTGAAGAACAAAAAATTGGCGAATGGTACTGTTTGGATGCTTTGCATATATGTTTCTTAGACTATATAGAAGCAATATATACATTGATTTCAACCGTCTACCTGTTCCATTCATTGTTCTACTTGTCGGAAGTTACAAATAATTTCCGTTAAGGGATTAACAATGGGGATCGTAGTTTACTTAAACTTGAAGAACAAAAAATTGGCGAATTGTACTGTTTGGATGCTTTGCATATATATTTCTTAGACTATATAGAAGCAATATATACAATGATTTCAACAGTCTACCTGTTCCATTCATTGTTCTACTTGTCGAAATTTACAAATAATTTCCTTTAAAGGATTAACATTGGGGCTCATTGTTCACTTAAACTTGAAGAACAAAAAATTGGCGAATTGTACTGTTTGCATGCTTTGCATATATGTTTCTTAGACTATATAGAAGCAATATATACAATGATTTCAACAGTCTACCTGTTCCATTCATTGTTCTACTTGTCGAAATTTACAAATAATTTCCTTTAAAGGATTAACATTGGGGCTCATTGTTCACTTAAACTTGAAGAACAATAAATTGGCGAATTGTACTGGTTGGATGCTTTGCATATATGTTTCTTAGACTATATAGAAGCAATATATACAAAGATTTCAACCGTCTACCTGATCCATTCATTGTTCTACTTGTCGAAATATACAAATAATTTCCTTTAAAGGATTAACATTGGGGCTCATTGTTCAGTTAAACTTGAAGAACAAATAATTGGCGAATTGTACTGTTTGGATGCTTTGCATATATGTTTCTTAGATTATATTGAAGCAATATATACAATGATTTCAACAGTCTACCTGTTCCATTCATTGTTCTACTTGTCGAAATATACAAATAATTTCCTTTAAAGGATTAACATTGGGGCTCGTTGTTCACTTAAACTTGAAGAACATAAATTGGCGAATTGTACAGTTTGGATGCTTTGCATATGTGTTTCTTAGACTATTTAGAAGCAATATATAGAAAGATTTCACCCGTCTACCTGTACTAGTCATTGTTCTACTTGTCGAAAGTTACAAATAATTACCGTTAAGGGATTAACAATGGGGATCGTAGTTTACTTAAACTTGAAGAACAAAAAATTGGCGAATTGTACTGTTTGGATGCTTTGCATATATGTTTCTTAGACTATATAGAAGCAATATATACAAAGATTTCAACCGTCTACCTGTTCCATTCATTGTTCTACTTGTCGCAAGTTACAAATAATTTCCGTTAAAGTACTAATAATGGGGCTCGTAGTTCACTTAAACTTGAAGATCAAATAATTGGCGAATTGTACTGTTTGGACGCTTTGCATATATGTTTCTTAGACTATATAGAAGCAATATATACAAAGATTTCAACCGTCTACCTGTTCCATTCATTGTTCTACTTGTCGAAAATTACAAATAATTTCCGATAAAGGATTAACCATTGGGGCTCATTGTTCACTTAAACTTGAAGACCAAAAAATTGGCGAATTGTACTGTTTGGATGCTTTGCGTACATGTTTCTTAGACTATATGGAAGCAATATATACAAAGGTTTCAACCGTCTACGTGTTCCAATCATTGTTCTACTTGTCGAAATTTACAAATAATTTCCTTTAAAGGATTAACAATGGGGCTCGTAGTTCACTTAAACTTGAAGAACAAAAAATTGGCGAATGGTACTGTTTGGATGCTTTGCATATATGTTTCTTAGACTATATAGAAGCAATATTTACAAAGATTTCAACCGTCTACCTGTTCCAATCATTGTTCTACTTGTCGAAATTTACAAATAATTTCCTTTAAACGATTAACAATGGGGCTCGTAGTTCACTTAAACTTGAAGAACAAAAAATTGCCGAATGGTACTGTTTGGATGCTTTGCATATATGTTTCTTAGACTATATAGAAGCAATATATACAAAGATTTCAACCGTCTACCGGTTCCATTCATTGTTCTACTTGTCGAAAATTACAAATAATTTCCGATAAAGGATTAACCATTGGGGCTCATTGTACACTAAACTTGAAGAACAAAAAATTGGCGAATTGTACTATTTGGATGCTTTGCATATATGTTTCTTAGACTATATAGAACCAATATATACAATGATTTCAACCGTCTACCTGTTCCATTCATTGTTCTACTTGTCGAAAGTTACAAATAAGTACCGATAAAGTATTAACCATTGGGGCTCATTGTTCACTTAAACTTTAAGAATAAAAAATTGGCGAATGGTACTGTTTGGATGCTTTGCATATATGTTTCTTAGACTATATAGAAGCAATATATACAAAGATTTCAACCGGCTACCTGTTCCATTCATTGTTCTACTTGTCGCAAGTTACAAATAATTTCCGTTCAAGTACTAACAATGGGGCTCGTAGTTCACTTAAACTTGAATATCAAATAATTGGCGAATTGTACTGTTTGGACGTTTTGCATATATGTTTCTTAGACTATATAGAAGCAATATATACAAAGATTTCAACCGTGTACATGTTCCATTCATTGTTCTACTTATCGAAAATTACAAATAATTTCCGATAAAGGATTAACCATTGGGGCTCATTGTTCACTTAAACTTGAAGAACAAAAAATTGGCGAATTGTACTGTTTGGATGCTTTGCGTACATGTTTCTTAGACTATATGTAAGCAATATATACAAAGATTTCAACCGTCTACGTGTTCCAATCATTGTTCTACTTGTCGAAATTTACAAATAATTTCCTTTAAAGGATTAACAATGGGGCTCGTTGTTCACTTAAACTTGAAGAACAAAAAAATTGCGAATGGTACTGTTTGGATGCTTTGCATATATGTTTCTTAGACTATATAGAAGCAATATATACATTGATTTCAACCGGCTACCTGTTCCATTCATTGTTCTACTTCTCGCAAATTACAAATAATTTCCGTTAAAGTATTAACAATGGGGCTCGTAGTTCACTTAAACTTGAAGATCAAATAATTGGGGAATTGTACTGTTTGGACGATTTGCATATATGTTTCTTAGACTATATAGAAGCAATATATACAATGATTTCAACAGTCTACCTGTTCCATTCATTGTTCTACTTGTCGAAATTTACAATTAATTTCCTTTAAAGGATCAACAATGGGGCTCGTAGTTCACTTAAACTTGAAGAACAAAAAATTGGCGAATTGTACTGTTTGGATGCTTTGCGCACATGTTTCTTAGACTATATGGAAGCAATATATACAAAGGTTTCAACCGTCTACGTGTTCCAATCATTGTTCTACTTGTCGAAATTTACAAATAATTTCCTTTAAAGGATTAACAATGGGGCTCGTAGTTCACTTAAACTTGAAGAACAAAAAATTGGCGAATGGTACTGTTTGGATGCTTTGCATATATGTTTCTTAGACTATATAGAAGCAATATTTAGAAAGATTTCAACCGTCTACCTGTTCCAATCATTGTTCTACTTGTCGAAATTTACAAATAATTTCCTTTAAACGATTAACAATGGGGCTCGTTGTTCACTTAAACTTGAAGAACAAAAAATTGGCGAATTGTACTGTTTGGATGCTTTGCATATATGTTTCCTAGAGTATATAGAAGCAATATATACAAAGATTTCAACCGTCTACCTGTTCCATTCATTGTTCTACTTGTCGAAATTTACAAATAATTTCCTTTAAAGGATTAACAATGGGGCTCGTAGTTCACTTCAACTTGAAGAACAAAAAAGTGGCGAATGGGACTGTTTGGATGCTTTGCATATATGTTTCTTAGACTATATAGAAGCAATATATACAAAGATTCAACCGTGTACCTGTTCCGTTCATTGTTCTACTTGTCGAAAGTTACAAATAATTACCGATAAAGGATTAACCATTGGGGCTCATTGTTCACTTAAACTTGAAGAACAAAAAATTGGCGAATTGTACTGTTTGGATGCTTTGCTTATATGTTTCTTAGACTATATAGAAGCAATATATACAAAGATTTCAACCGGCTACCTGTTCCATTCATTGTTCTACTTGTCGAAATTTACAAATAATTTCCTTTAAAGGATTAACAATGGGGCTCGTTGTTCACTTAAACTTGAAGAACAAAAAATTGGCGAATTGTACAGTTTGGATGCTTTGCATATGTGTTTCTTAGACTATTTAGAAGCAATATATAGAAAGATTTCACCCATCTACCTGTACTATTCATTGTTCTACTTGTCGAAAGTTACAAATAATTACCGTTAAGGGATTAACAATGGGGATCGTAGTTTACTTAAACTTGAAGAACAAAAAATTGGCGAATTGTACTGTTTGGATGCTTTGCATATATGTTTCTTAGACTATATAGAAGCAATATATACAATGATTTCAACAGTCTACCTGTTCCATTCATTGTTCTACTTGTCGAAATTTACAAATAATTTCCTTTAAAGGATTAACAATGGGGCTCGTAGTTCACTTAAACTTGAAGAACAATAAATTGGCGAATTGTACTGTTTGGATGCTTTGCATATATGTTTCTTAGACTATATAGAAGCAATATATACAAAGATTTCAACCGTCTACCTGATCCATTCATTGTTCTACTTGTGGAAATTTACAAATAATTTCCTTTAAAGGATTAACAATGGGGCTCGTAGTTCACTTAAACTTCAAGAACAAAAAAATGGCGAATTGTACTGTTTGAATGCTTTGCATATATGTTTCTTAGCCTATATAGAAGCAATATATACAATGATTTCAACCGTCTACCTGTTCCATTCATTGTTCTACTTGTCGAAAGTTACAAATAATTTCCGATAAAGGATTAACAATGGGGCTCATTGTTCACTTAAACTTGAAGAACAAAAAATTGGCGAATGGTACTGTTTGGATGCTTTGCATATATGTTTCTTAGACTATATAGAAGCAATATATACATTGATTTCAACCGTCTACCTGTTCCATTCATTGTTCTACTTGTCGAAATTTACAAATAATTTCCGTTAAGGGATTAACAATGGGGCTCGTAGTTCACTTAAACTTGAAGAACAATAAATTGGCGAATTGTACTGTTTGGATGCTTTGCATATATGTTTCTTCGACTATATAGAAGCAATATATACAAAGATTTCAACCGTCTACCTGATCCATTCATTGTTCTACTTGTGGAAATTTACAAATAATTTCCTTTAAAGGATTAACAATGGGGATCGTAGTTTACTTAAACTTGAAGAACAAAAAATTGGCGAATTGTACTGTTTGGATGCTTTGCATATATGTTTCGTAGGCTATATAGAAGCAATATATACAATGATTTCAACCGTCTACCTGATCCATTCATTGTTCTACTTGTCGAAATTTACAAATAATTTCCTTTAAAGGATTAACAATGGGGCTCGTAGTTCACTTAAACTTGAAGAACAAAAAATTGGCGAATTGAACTGTTTGGATGCTTTGCATATGTGTTTCTTAGACTATTTAGAAGCAATATGTAGAAAGATTTCACCCGTCTACCTGTTCTATTCATTGTTCTTCTTGTCGAAAGTTACAAATAATATCCGTTTCATGATTATCAATGGGCCTCGTTGTTCACTTAAAATTGAAGAACAAAAAATTGGCGACTGGTACTGTTTGGATACTTTGCATATATGTTTATTAGACTATATAGAAGCAATATATACATTGATTTCAACCGTCTACCTGTTCCACTCATTGTTCTACTTGTCGCAAGTTACAAATAATTTGCGTTAAAGTATTAACAATGGGTCTCGTAGTTCACTTAAAGTTGATGATGAAATAATTGGCGAATTGTACTGTTTGGATGCTTTGCATATATGTTTCTTGGATTATATAGAAGCAATATATACAAAGATTTCAACCGTCTACCTGTTCCATTCATTGATCTACTTGTCGGAAGTTACAAATAATTTCCGTTAAAGTATTAACAATGGGGCTCGTAGTTCACTTAAACATGAAGATGAAATAATTGGCGAATGGTACTGTTTGGATGCTTTGCATATATGTTTCTTAGACTATATGGAAGCAATATATACAAAGATTTCAACCGTCTGCGTGTTCCAATCATTGTTCTACTTGTAGAAAGTTACAATTAATTTCCGTTAAAGGATTATCAATGGGGCTCGTAGTTCACTTAAACTTGAAGAACAAAAAATTGGCGAATTGTACTGTTTGGATGCTTTGCATATATGTTTCGTAGGCTATATAGAAGCAATATATACAATGATTTCAACCGTCTACCTGATCCACTCATTGTTCTACTTGTCGCAAGTTACAAATAATTTGCGTTAAAGTATTAACAATGGGTCTCGTAGTTCACTTAAAGTTGATGATGAAATAATTGGCGAATTGTACTGTTTGGACGCTTTGCATATATGTTTCTTAGACTATATAGAAGCAATATATACAAAGATTTCAACCGTCTACATGTTCCATTCATTGTTCTACTTGTCGAAAATTACAAATAATTTCCGATAAAGGATTAACCATTGGGGCTCATTGTTCACTTAAACTTGAAGAACAAAAAATTGGCGAATTGTACTGTTTGGATGCTTTGCGTACATGTTTCTTAGACTATATAGAAGCAATATATACAAAGATTCAACCGTGTACCTGTTCCGTTCATTGTTCTACTTGTCGAAAGTTACAAATAATTACCGATAAAGGATTAACCATTGGGGCTCATTGTTCACTTAAACTTGTAGAACAAAAAATTGGCGAATTGTACTGTTTGGATGCTTTGCTTATATGTTTCTTAGACTATATAGAAGCAATATATACAAAGATTTCAACCGGCTACCTGTTCCATTCATTGTTCTACTTGTCGCAAGTTACAAATAATTTCCGTTAAAGTATTAACAATGGGGCTCGTAGTTCACTTAAACTTGAAGATCAAATAATTGGCGAATTGTACTGTTTGGACGCTTTGCATATATGTTTCTTAGACTATATAGAAGCAATATATACAATGATTTCAACCGTTTACCTGTTCCAATCATTGTTCTACTTGTCGAAAGTTACAAATAATTTCCGATAAAGGATTAACAATGGGGCTCATTGTTCACTTAAACTTGAAGAACAAAAAATTGGCGAATGGTACTGTTTGGATGCTTTGCATATATGTTTCTTAGACTATATGGAAGCAATATATACAAAGATTTCAACCGTCTGTGTGTTCCAATCATTGTTCTACTTGTAGAAAGTTACAATTAATTTCCGTTAAAGATTAACAATGGGGCTCGTAGTTCACTTAAACTTGAAGAACAAAAAATTGGCGAATGGTACTGTTTGGATGCTTTGCATATATGTTTCTTAGACTATATAGAAGCAATAGATACAATGATTTCAACCGTCTACCTGTTCCATTCATTGTTCTACTTGTCGAAAGTTACAAATAATTTCCGATAACGGATTGACCATTGGGGCTCATTGTTCACTTAAACTTGAAGAACAAAAAATTGGCGAATTGTACTGTTTGGATGCTTTGCATATATGTTTCTTATACTATATAGAAGCAATATATACAAAGATTTCAACCGTCTACCTGTTCCATTCACTGTTCTACTTGTCGAAAGTTACAAATAATTTCCGTTAAGGGATTAACAATGGGGATCGTAGTTTACTTAAACTTGAAGAACAAAAAATTGGCGAATTGTACTGTTTGGATGCTTTGCATATATGTTTCTTAGACTATATAGAAGCAATATATACAATGTTTTCAACCGTCTACCTATTCCATTCATTGTTCTACTTGCCGAAATTTACAAATAATTACCTTTAAATGATTAACAATGGGGCTCGTAGTTCACTTAAACTTGAAGAACAAAAAATTGGCGAATTGTACTGTTTGGATGCTTTGCATATATGTTTCGTAGACTATATAGAAGCAATATATACAATGATTTCAACCGTCTACATGATCCATTCATTGTTCTACTTGTCGAAATTTACAAATAATTTCCTTTAAAGTATTAACAATGGGGCTCGTAGTTCACTTAAACTTGAAGAACAAAAAATTGGCGAATTGTACTGTTTGGATACTTTGCATATATGTTTCTTAAACTATTTGGAAGCAATATAAAGAAAGATTTCACCCGTCTACCTGTACTATTCATTGTTCTACTTGTAGAAAGTTACAAATAATTTCCATTTCATGATTATCAATGGGGCTCGCTGTTCACTTAAACTTGAAGAACAAAAAATTGGCGAATGGTACTGTTTGGATGCTTTGCGTATTTGTTTCTTAGACTATATGGAAGAAATATATACAAAGATTTCAACCGTCTGCGTGTTCCAATCATTGTTCTACTTGTAGAAAGTTACAATTAATTTCCGTTAAGGGATTAACAATGGGGCTCGTAGTTCACTTAAACTTGAAGAACAAAAAATTGGCGAATTGTACTGTTTGGATGCTTTGCATATATGTTTCTTATACTATATAGAAGCAATATATACAAAGATTTCAACCGTCTACATGTTCCATTCATTGTTCTACTTGTCGAAAGATACAAATAATTTCCGATAACGAATTGACCATTGGGGCTCATTGTTCACTTAAACTTGAAGAACAAAAAATTGGCGAATTGTACTGTTTGGATGCTTTGCATATATGTTTCTTATACTATATAGAAGCAATATATACAAAGATTTCAACCGTCTACCTGTTCCATTCACTGTTCTACTTGTCGAAAGTTACAAATAATTTCCGTTAAGGGATTAACAATGGGGATCGTAGTTTACTTAAACTTGAAGAACAAAAAATTGGCGAATTGTACTGTTTGGATGCTTTGCATATATGTTTCTTAGACTATATAGAAGCAATATATACAATGTTTTCAACAGTCTACCTGTTCCATTCATTGTTCTACTTGTCGAAATTTACAAATAATTTCCTTTAAAGGGTTATCAATGGGGCTCGCTGTTCACTTAAACTTGAAGGTCAAAAAATTGGCGAATGTTACTGTTTAGATGCTTTGCATATATGTTTCTTAGACTATTTAGAAGCAATATATAGAAAGATTTCACCTGTCTACCTGTACTATTCATTGTTCTACTTGTAGAAAGCTACAAATAATTTCCATTTCATGATTATCAATGGGGCTCGCTGTTCACTTAAACTTGAAGATCAAAAAATTCGCGATTGTTACTGTTTAGATGCTTTGCATATAGGTTTCGTAGACTATATAGAAGCAACATATACAAAGATTTCACCCGTCTACCTGTTCTATTCATTGTTCTGCTTGTCGAAAATTACAAATAATTTCCATTAAAGGATTAACAATGGGGCTCATTGTTCACTTAAACTTGAAGAAGAAAAAATTGGCGAATGGTACAGTTTGGATGCTTTGCATATATGTTCCTTAGACTATATAGAAGCAATATATACATTGATTTCAACCGTCTACCTGTTCCACTCATTGTTCTACTTGTCGCAAGTTACAAATAATTTCCGTTAAAGTATTAACAATGGGGCTCGTAGTTCACTTAAACTTGAAGAACAAAAAATTGGCGAATGGTACTGTTTGGATGCTTTGCATATATGTTTCTTAGACTATATAGAAGCAATATATACAAAGATTTCAAAAGTCTTCCTTTTCCATTCATTGTCCTATTTGTCGAAAGTTACAAATAATTTCCGATAACGGATTAACCATTGGGGCTCATTGTTCACTTAAACTTGAAGAACAAAAAATTGGTGAATGGTACTGTTTGGATGCATTGCGTACATGTTTCTTAGACTATATGGAAGCAATATATACAAAGATTTCAACCGTCTACGTGTTCCAATCATTGTTCAACTTGTCGAAATTTACAAATAATTTCCTTTAAAAGATTAACAATGGGGCTTGTTGTTCACTTAAACTTGAAGAACAAAAAATTGGCGAATTGTACTGTTTGGATGCTTTGCATATATGTTTCTTAGACTATATAGAAGCAATATATAAAATGATTTCAACCGTCTACCTGTTCCATTCATTGTTCTACTTGTCGAAAGTTACAAATAATTTCCGTTAAGGGATTAACAATGGGGATCGTAGTTTACTTAAACTTGAAGAACAAAACATTGGCGAATGGTACTGTTTGGATGCTTTGCATATATGTTTCTTAGACTATATAGAAGCAATATATACATTGATTTCAACCGTCTACCTGTTCCATTCATTGTTCTACTTGTCGGAAGTTACAAATAATTTCCGTTAAAGTATTATAAATGGGGCTCGTAGTTCACTTAAACATGAAGATGAAATAATTGGCGAATGGTACTGTTTGGATGCTTTGCATATATGTTTCTTAGACTATATGGAAGCAATATATACAAAGATTTCAACCGTCTGCGTGATCCAATCATTGTTCTACTTGTAGAAAGTTACAATTAATTTCCGTTAAAGGATTAACAATGGGGCTCGTAGTTCACTTAAACTTGAAGAACAAAAAATTGGCGAATTGTACTGTTTGGATGCTTTGCATATATGTTTCGTAGGCTATATAGAAGCAATATATACAATGATTTCAACCGTCTACCTGATCCATTCATTGTTCTACTTGTCGAAATTTACAAATAATTTCCTTTAAAGGATTAACAATGGGGCTCGTAGTTCACTTAAACTTGAAGAACAAAAAATTGGCGAATTGAACTGTTTGGATGCTTTGCATATGTGTTTCTTAGACTATTTAGAAGCAATATGTAGAAAGATTTCACCCGTCTACCTGTTCTATTCATTGTTCTTCTTGTCGAAAGTTACAAATAATATCCGTTTCATGATTATCAATGGGCCTCGTTGTTCACTTAAAATTGAAGAACAAAAAATTGGCGACTGGTACTGTTTGGATACTTTGCATATATGTTTATTAGACTATATAGAAGCAATATATACATTGATTTCAACCGTCTACCTGTTCCACTCATTGTTCTACTTGTCGCAAGTTACAAATAATTTGCGTTAAAGTATTAACAATGGGTCTCGTAGTTCACTTAAAGTTGATGATGAAATAATTGGCGAATTGTACTGTTTGGATGCTTTGCATATATGTTTCTTGGATTATATAGAAGCAATATATACAAAGATTTCAACCGTCTACCTGTTCCATTCATTGATCTACTTGTCGGAAGTTACAAATAATTTCCGTTAAAGTATTAACAATGGGGCTCGTAGTTCACTTAAACATGAAGATGAAATAATTGGCGAATGGTACTGTTTGGATGCTTTGCATATATGTTTCTTAGACTATATGGAAGCAATATATACAAAGATTTCAACCGTCTGCGTGTTCCAATCATTGTTCTACTTGTAGAAAGTTACAATTAATTTCCGTTAAAGGATTATCAATGGGGCTCGTAGTTCACTTAAACTTGAAGAACAAAAAATTGGCGAATTGTACTGTTTGGATGCTTTGCATATATGTTTCGTAGGCTATATAGAAGCAATATATACAATGATTTCAACCGTCTACCTGATCCATTCATTGTTCTACTTGTCGAAATTTACAAATAATTTCCTTTAAAGGATTAACAATGGGGCTCGTAGTTCACTTAAACTTGAAGAACAAAAAATTGGCGAATTGAACTGTTTCGATGCTTTGCATATGTGTTTGTTAGACTATTTAGAAGCAATATGTAGAAAGATTTCACCCGTCTACCTGTACTATTCATTGTTCTGCTTGTAGAAAGTTACAAATAATTTCCATTTCATGATTATCATTGGGGCTCGCTGTTCACTTAAACTTGAAGATCAAAAAATTGGCGAATGTCACTGTTTAGATGCTTTGCATATAGGTTTCTTAGACTATATAGAAGCAACATATACAAAGATTTCAACCGTCTACCTGTTCTATTCATTGTTCTTCTTGTCGAAAGTTACAAATAATTTCCTTTAAAGGATTAACAATGGGGCTCGTAGTTCACTTAAACTTGAAGAACAAAAAATTGGCGAATGGTACTGTTTGGATGCTTTGCATATATGTTTCTTAGACTACATAGAAGCAATATATACAAAGATTTCAACCGTCTACCTGTTCCATTCATTGTTCTACTTGTCGAAAGTTACAAATCATTTCCGATAACGGATTAACCATTGGGGCTCATTGTTCACTTCAACTTGAAAAACAAAAAATTGTCGAATTGTACTGTTTGGATGCTTTGCATATATGTTTCTTAGACTATATAGAAGCAATATATACAATGATTTCAACCGTCTACCTGTTCCATTCATTGTTCTACTTGTCGAAAATTACAAATAATTTCCGATAAAGGATTAACCATTGGGGCTCATTGTTCACTTAAACTTGAAGAACATAAAATTGGCGAATGGTACTGTTTGGATGCTTTGCATATATGTTTCTTAGACTATATAGAAGCAATATATACATTGATTTCAACCGTCTACCTGTTCCACTCATTGTTCTACTTGTCGCAAGTTACAAATAATTTCCGTTAAAGTATTAACAATGGGGTTCGTAGTTCACTTAAACATGAAGATGAAATAATTGGCGAATTGTACTGTTTGGATGCTTTGCATATATGTTTCTTAGATTATATAGAAGCAATATATACAAAGATTTCAACCGTCTACCTGTTCCATTCATTGTTCTTCTTGTCGAAAGTTACAAATAATTTCTGTTTCATGATTATCAATGGGCCTCGTTGTTCACTTAAAATTGAAGATCAAATAATTGGCGAATTGTACTGTTTGGACGCTTTGCATATATGTTTCTTAGACTATATAGAAGCAATATATACAAAGATTTCAACCGTCTACCTGTTCCATTCATTGTTCTACTTGTCGAAAATTACAAATAATTTCCTTAAAGGATTAACAATGGGGCTCGTAGTACACTTAAACTTGAAGAACAAAAAATTGGCGAATGGTACTGTTTGGATGCTTTGCATATATGTTTCTTAGACTATATAGAAGCAATATTTACAAAGATTTCAACCGTCTACCTGTTCCAATCATTGTTCTACTTGTCGAAATTTACAAATAATTTCCTTTAAACGATTAACAATGGGGCTCGTTGTTCACTTAAACTTGAAAAACAAAAAATTGGCGAATTGTACTGTTTGGATGCTTTGCATATATGTTTCTTAGAGTATATAGAAGCAATATATACAAAGATTTCAACCGTCTACCTTTTCCATTCATTGTTCTACTTGTCGAAATTTACAAATAATTTCCTTTAAAGGATTAACAATGGGGCTCGTAGTTCACTTAAACTTGAAGAACAAAAAATTGGCGAATTGTACTGTTTGGATGATTTGCATATATGTTTCTTAGACTATTTAGAAGCAATATATAGAAAGATTTCATGCGTCTACCTGTACTATTCATTGTTCTACTTGTAGAAAGTTACAAATAATTTCCATTTCATGATTATCAATGGGGCTCGCTGTTCACTTAAACTTGAAGAACAAAAAATTGGCGAATGGTACTGTTTGGATGCTTTGCATATATGTTTCTTATACTATATAGAAGCAATATATACAAAGATTTCAACCGTCTACCTGTTCCATTCAATGTTCTACTTGTCGAAAGTTACAATTAATTTCCGTTAAAGATTAACAATGGGGCTCGTTGTTCACTTAAACTTGAAGAACAAAAACTTGGCGAATTGTACTGTTTGGATGCTTTGCATATATGTATCGTAGGCTATATAGAAGCAATATATACAAAGATTTCAACCGTCTACGTGTTCCAATCATTGTTCTACTTGTCGAAATTTACAAATAATTTCCTTTAAAGGATTAACAATGGGGCTCGTAGTTCACTTAAACTTGAAGAACAAAAATTGGCGAATTGTACTGTTTGGATTATTTGCATATATGTTTCTTAGACTATTTAGAAGCAATATATAGAAAGATTTCTTGCGTCTACCTGTACTATTCATTGTTCTACTTGTCGAAAATTAGAAATAATTTCCGATAAAGGATTAACCATTGGGGCTCATTGTTCACTTAAACTTGAAGAACAAAAAATTGGTGAATGGTACTGTTTGGATGCATTGCGTACATGTTTCTTAGACTATATGGAAGCAATATATACAAAGATTTCAACCGTCTACGTGTTCCAATCATTGTTCAACTTGTCGAAATTTACAAATAATTTCCTTTAAAAGATTAACAATGGGGCTCGTTGTTCACTTAAACTTGAAGAACAAAAACTTGGCGAATTGTACTGTTTGGATGCTTTGCATATATGTATCCTAGGCTATATAGAAGCAATATATACAAAGATTTCAACCGTCTACGTGTTCCAATCATTGTTCTACTTGTCGAAATTTACAAATAATTTCTTTTAAAGGATTAACAATGGGGCTCGTTGTTCACTTAAACTTGAAGATCAAATAATTGGCGAATTGTACTGTTTGGATGCTTTGCATATATGTTTCTTGGACTATATAGAAGCAACATATACAATGATTTCAACAGTCTACCTGTTCCATTCATTGTTCTACTTGTCGAAATTTACAAATAATTTCCGATAAAGGATTAACAATGGGGCTCATTGTTCACTTAAACTTGAAGAACAAAAAATTGGTGAATGGTACTGTTTGGATGCTTTGCGTACATGTTTCTTAGACTATATGGAAGCAATATATACAAAGATTTCAAACGTCTACGTGTTCCAATCATTGTTCAACTTCTCGAAATTTACAAATAATTTCGTTTAAAAGATTAACAATGGGGCTCGTTGTTCACTTAAACTTGAAGAACAAAAAATTGGCGAATTGTACTGTTTGGATGCTTTGCATATATGTATCGTAGGCTATATAGAAGCAATATATACAAAGATTTCAACCGTCTACGTGTTCCAATCATTGTTCTACTTGTAGAAAGTTACAAATAATTTCCGTTAAGGGATTAACAATGGGGATCGTAGTTTACTTAAACTTGAAGAACAAAAAATTGGCGAATTGTACTGTTTGGACGCTTTGCATATATGTTTCTTAGACTATATAGAAGCAATATATAAAAAGATTTCAACCGTCTAAGTGTTCCAATCATTGTTCTACTTGTCGAAATTTACAAATAATTTCTTTTAAAGGATTAACAATGGGGCTCGTTGTTCACTTAAACTTGAAGATCAAATAATTGGCGAATTGTACTGTTTGGATGCTTTGCATATATGTTTCTTGGACTATATAGAAGCAACATATACAATGATTTCAACAGTCTACCTGTTCCATTCATTGTTCTACTTGTCGAAATTTACAAATAATTTCCGATAAAGGATTAACAATGGGGCTCATTGTTCACTTAAACTTGAAGAACAAAAAATTGGCAAATGGTACCGTTTGGATGCTTTGCATATATGTTTCTTAGACTATATAGAAGCAATATATACATGGATTTCAACCGTCTACCTGTTCCATTCTTTGTTCTACTTGTCGAAAATTACAAATAATTTCCGATAAAGGATTAACCATTGGGGCTCATTGTTCACTTAAACTTGAAGAACAAAAAATTGGGGAATGGTACTGTTTGGATGTTTTGCGTACATGTTTCTTCGACTATATTGAAGCAATATATACAAAGATTTCAATCGTGTACGTGTTCCAATCATTGTTCTACTTGTCGAAATTTACAAATAATTTCCTTTAAAGGATTAACAATGGGGCTCGTTGTTCACTTAAACTTGAAGAACAAAAAATTGATGAATGGTACTGTTTGGATGCATTGCATATATGTTTCTTAGACTATATAGAAGCAATATATACATTGATTTCAACCGTCTACCTGTTCCATTCATTGTTCTACTTGTCGCAAGTTACAAACAATTTCCGTTAAAGTATTAACAATGGGGCTCGCAGTTCACTTAAACTTTGAAGATCAAATAATTGGCGAATTGTACTGTTTGGATGATTTGCATATATGTTTCTTAGACTATATAGAAGCAATATATACAATGATTTCAACTGTCTACCTGTCCCATTCATTGTTCTACATGTCGAAAGTTACAAATAATTTCCGTTAAGGGATTAACAATGGGGATCGTAGTTTACTTAAACTAGAAGAACAAGAAATTGGCGAATTGTACTGTTTGGATGCTTTGAATATATGTTTCTTATATTATATAGAAGCAATATATACAAATATTTCAACCGTCTACCTGTTCCATTCATTGTTCTACTTGTCGAAAATTACAAATAATTTCCGATAAAGGATTAACAATGGGGCTCGTTGTTCACTTAAACTTGAAGAACAAAAACTTGGCGAATTGTACTGTTTGGATGCTTTGCATATATGTATCGTAGGCTATATAGAAGCAATATATACAAAGATTTCAACCGTCTACGTGTTCCAATCATTGTTCTACTTGTCGAAATTTACAAATAATTTCTTTTAAAGGATTAACAATGGGGCTCGTTGTTCACTTAAACTTGAAGATCAAATAATTGGCGAATTGTACTGTTTGGATGCTTTGCATATATGTTTCTTGGACTATATAGAAGCAACATATACAATGATTTCAACAGTCTACCTGTTCCATTCATTGTTCTACTTGTCGAAATTTACAAATAATTTCCGATAAAGGATTAACAATGGGGCTCATTGTTCACTTAAACGTGAAGAACAAAAAATTGGCGAATTGTACTGTTTGGATGCTTTGCATATATGTTTCTTAGATTATATAAAAGCAATATATACAAAGATTTCTACCGTCTACCTGTTCCATTCAATGTTCTACTTGTCGAAAGTTACAATTAATTTCCGATAAAGGATTAACAATGGGGCTCATTGTTCACTTAAACTTGAAGAACAAAAAATTGGCGAATGGTACTGTTTGGATGCTTTGCATATATGTTTCGTAGATTATATAGAAGCAATATATACAATGATTTCAACCGTCTACCTGATCCATTCATTGTTCTACTTGTCGAAATTTACAAATAATTTCCTTTAAAGGATTAACAATGGGGCTCGTCGTTCACTTAAACTTGAAGAACAAGAAATTGGCGAATTGTACTGTTTGGATGCTTTGAATATATGTTTCTTATATTATATAGAAGCAATATATACAAATATTTCAACCGTCTACCTGTTCCATTCATTGTTCTACTTGTCGAAAATTACAAATAATTTCCGATAAAGGATTAACCATTGGGGCTCATTGTTCACTTAAACTTGAAGACCAAAAAATTGGCGAATGGAACTGTTTGGATGCTTTGCGTACATGTTTCTTAGACTATATGGAAGCAATATATACAATGATTTCAACCGTCTACATGATCCATTCATTGTTCTACTTGTCGAAATTTACAAATAATTTCCTTTAAAGGATTAATAATGGGGCTCGTAGTTCACTTAAACGTGAAGAACAAAAAATTGGCGAATTGTACTGTTTGGATGCTTTGCATATATGTTTCTTAGATTATATAAAAGCAATATATACAAAGATTTCAACCGTCTACCTGTTCCATTCAACGTTCTACTTGTCGAAAGTTACAATTAATTTCCGATAAAGGATTAACAATGGGGCTCATTGTTCACTTAAACTTGAAGAACAAAAAATTGGCGAATGGTACTGTTTGGATGCTTTGCATATATGTTTCTTAGACTATATGGAAGCAATATATACAAAGATTTCAACCGTCTGTGTGTTCCAATCATTGTTCTACTTGTAGAAAGTTACAATTAATTTCCGTTAAAGGATTAACAATGGGGCTGGTAGTTCACTTAAACATGAAGATGAAATAATTGGCGAATTGTACTGTTTGGATGCTTTGCATATATGTTTCTTAGATTATATAGAAGCAATATATACAAAGATTTCAACCGTCTACGTGTTCCAATCATTGTTCAACTTGTCGAAATTTACAAATAATTTCCTTTAAAAGATTAACAATGGGGCTCGTTGTTCACTTAAACTTGAAGAACAAAAACTTGGCGAATTGTACTGTTTGGATGCTTTGCATATATGTATCGTAGGCTATATAGAAGCAATATATACAAAGATTTCAACCGTCTACGTGTTCCAATCATTGTTCTACTTGTCGAAATTTACAAATAATTTCTTTTAAAGGATTAACAATGGGGCTCGTTGTTCACTTAAACTTGAAGATCAAATAATTGGCGAATTGTACTGTTTGGATGCTTTGCATATATGTTTCTTGGACTATATAGAAGCAACATATACAATGATTTCAACAGTCTACCTGTTCCATTCATTGTTCTATTTGTCGAAATTTACAAATAATTTCCGATAAAGTATTAACAATGGGGCTCATTGTTCACTTAAACTTGAAGAACAAAAAATTGGCGAATGGTACCGTTTGGATGCTTTGCATATATGTTTCTTAGACTATATAGAAGCAATATATACATGGATTTCAACCGTCTACCTGTTCCATTCATTGTTCTACTTGTCGAAAATTACAACTAATTTCCGATAAAGGATTAACCATTGGGGCTCATTGTTCACTTAAACTTGAAGACCAAAAAATTGGCGAATGGTACTGTTTGGATGCTTTGCGTACATGTTTCTTAGACTATATGGAAGCAATATATACAAAGATTTCAACCGTCTACGTGTTCCAATCATTGTTCTACTTGTCGAAATTTACAAATAATTTCCTTTAAAGGATTAACAATGGGGCTCGTTGTTCACTTAAACTTGAAGAACAAAAAATTGATGAATGATACTGTTTGGATGCTTTGCATATATGTTTCTTAGACGATATAGAAGCAATATATACATTGATTTCAAGCGTCTACCTGTTCCATTCATTGTTCTACTTGCCGGAAGTTACAAATAATTTCCGTTAAAGTATTAACAATGGGGCTCGTAGTTCACTTAAACATGAAGATGAAATAATTGGCGAATTGTACTGTTTGGATGATTTGCAGATATGTTTCTTAGACTATATAGACGCAATATATACAAGGATTTCCACCGTCTACCTGTTCCATTCATTGTTCTACTTGTCGAAAATTACAAATAATTTCCGATAAAGGATTAACCATTGGGGCTCATTGTTCACTTAAACTTGAAGACCAAAAAATTGGCGAATGGTACGGTTTGGATGCTTTGCGTACATGTTTCTTAGACTATATGGAAGCAATATATACAAAGATTTCAACCGTCTACGTGTTCCAATCATTGTTCTACTTGTCGAAATTTACACATAATTTCCTTTAAAGGATTAACAATGGGTCTCGTTGTTCACTTAAACTTGAAGAACAATAAATTGGCGAATTGTACTGTTTGGATGCTTTGCATATATGTTTCTTAGACTATATAGAAGCAATATATACAAAGATTTCAACCGTCTACCTATTCCATTCATTGTTCTACTTGTCGAAATTTACAAATAATTTCCGATAAAGGATTAACCATTGGGGCTCATTGTTCACTTAAACTTGAAGAACAAAAAATTGGCGAATGGTACTGTTTGGATGCTTTGCATATATGTTTCTTAGACTATTTAGAAGCAATATATAGAAAGATTTCACCCGTCTACCCGTACTATTCATTGTTCTACTTGTAGAAAGTTACAAATAATTTCCATTTCATGATTATCAATGGGGCTCGCTGTTCACTTAAACTTGAAGATAAAAAAATTGGCGATTGTTACTGTTTAGATGCTTTGCATATATGTTTCTTAGATTATATAGAAGCAATATATACAAAGATTTCAATCGTCTACCTGTTCCATTCATTGTTCTACTTGCCGAAATTTACAAATAATTTCCTTTAAAGGATTAACAATGGGGCTCGTAGTTCACTTAAACTTGAAGAACAAAAAATTGGCGAATGGTACTGTTTGGATGCTTTGCGTTCATGTTTCTTAGACTATATGGAAGCAATATATACAAAGATTTCAACCGTCTACGTGTTCCAATCATTGTTCTACTTGTCGAAATTTACAAATAATTTCCTTTAAAGGATTAACAATGGGGCTCGTAGTTCACTTAAACTTGAAGAACAAAAAATTGGCGAATTGTACTGTTTGGATGCTTTGCATATATGTTTCGTAGACTATATAGAAGCAATATATAAAAAGATTTCAACCGTCTACCAGTTACATTCATTGTTCTACTTGTCGAAATTTACAAATAATTTCCTTTAAAGGATTAACAATGGGGCTCGTAGTTCACTTAATCTTGAAGAACAAAAAATTGGCGAATGGTACTGTTTGGATGCTTTGCATATATGTTTTGTAGGCTATATAGAAGCAATATATACAATGATTTCAACCGTCTACATGTTCCATTCATTGTTCTACTTGTCGCAAGTTACAAATAATTTCCGTTAAAGTATTAACAATGGGGCTCCGAGTTCACTTAAACTTGAAGATGAAATAATTGGCGAATGGTACTGTTTGGATGCTCTGCATATATGTTTCTTAGACTATATAGAAGCAATATATACATTGATTTCAATCGTCTGCCTGTTCCATTCATTGTTCTACTTGTCGCAAGTTACAAATAATTACCGTTAAAGTATTAACAATGGGGCTCGTAGTTCACTTAAACTTGAAGATCAAATAATTGGCGAATTGTACTGTTTGGATGATTTGCATATATGTTTCTTAGTCTATATAGAAGCAATATATACAATGATTTCAACCGTCCACCTGTTCCATTCATTGTTCTACTTGCCGAAATTTACAAATAATTTCTTTTAAAGGATTAACAATGGGGCTCGTAGTTCACTTAAACTTGAAGAGCAAAAAATTGGCGAATTGTACTGTTTGGACGCTTTGCATATATGTTTCTTGGACTATATAGAAGCAATATATACAATGATTTCAACAGTCTACCTGTTCCATTCATTGTTCTACTTGTAGAAAGTTACAATTAATTTCCGTTAAAGGATTAACAATGGGGATCGTAGTTCACTTAAACTTGAAGAACAAAAAATTGGCGAATATTACTGTTTGGATGCTTTGAATATATGTTTCTTAGATTATATAGAAGCAATATATACAAAGATTTCAATCGTCTACCTGTTCCATTCATTGTTCTACTTGTCGCAAGTTAAAAATAATTACCGTTAAAGTATTAACAATGGGGCTCGTAGTTCACTTAAACTTGAAGATCAAATAATTGGCGAATTGTACTGTTTGGATGATTTGCATATATGTTTCTTAGTCTATATAGAAGCAATATATACAATGATTTCAACCGTCTACCTGTTCCATTTATTGTTCTACTTGCCGAAATTTACAAATAATTTCCATTAAAGTATTAACAATGGGGCTCGTAGTTCACTTAAACTTGAAGAGCAAAAAATTGGCGAATTGTACTGTTTGGACGCTTTGCCTATATGTTTCTTGGACTATATAGAAGCAATATATACAATGATTTCAACAGTCTACCTGTTCCATTCATTGTTCTACTTGTCGAAAGTTACAAATAATTTCCGATAAAGGATTAACAATCGGGCTCATTGTTCACTTAAACTTGAAGGACAAAAAATTGGCGAATGGTACTGTTTGGATGCTTTGCATATATGTTTCTTAGACTATATGGAAGCAATATATACAAAGATTTCAACCGTCTACGTGTTCCAATCATTGTTCTACTTGTAGAAAGTTACAATTAATTTCCGTTAAAGGATTAACAATGGGGCTCGTAGTTCACTTAAACTTGAACAACAAAAAATTGGCGTATTGTACTGTTTGGATGCTTTGCATATATGTTTCGTAGACTATATAGAAGCAATATGTACAATGATTTCAACCGTCTACATGATCCATTCATTGTTCTACTTGTCGAAATTTGCAAATAATTTCTTTTAAAGGATTAACAATTGGGCTCGTAGTTCACTTAAACTTGAAGAACAAAAAATTGGCGAATTGTACTCTTTGGATGCTTTGCATATATGTTTCTTAGACTATTTAGAAGCAATATATAGAAAGATTTCACCCGTCTACCTGTACTATTCATTGTTCTACTTGTAGAAAGTTACAAAAAATTTCCATTTCATGATTATCAATGGGGCTCGCTGTTCACTTAAACTTGAAGATCAAAAAATTGGCGAATGGTACTGTTTGGATGCTTTGCATATATGTTTCTTAGACTATATGGAAGCAATATATAGAAAGATTTCGCCCGTCTACCTGTACTATTCATTGTTCTACTTGTAGAAAGTTACAAATAATTTCCATTTCATGATTATCAATGGGGCTCGCTGTTCACTTAAACTTGAAGATCAAAAAATTGGCGAATGGTACTGTTTGGATGCTTTGCATATATGTTTCTTAGACTATATGGAAGCAATATATAGAAAGATTTCACCCGTCTACCTGTACTATTCATTGTTCTACTTGTAGAAAGTTACAAATAATTTCCATTTCATGATTATCAATGGGGCTCGCTGTTCACTTAAACTTGAAGATCAAAAAATTGGCGAATGGTACTGTTTGGATGCTTTGCATATATGTTTCTTAGATTATATAGAAGCAATATATACAAAGATTTCAACCGTCTACCTGTTCCATTCATTGTTCTACTTGTCGAAATTTACAAATAATTTCCTTTAAAGGATTAACAATGGGGCTCGTTGTTCACTTAAACTTGAAGAAAAATAAATTGGCGAATTGTACTGTTTGGATGCTTTGCATATATGTTTCTTAGACTATATAGAAGCAATATATACAAAGATTTCAACCGTTCACCTGTTCCATTCATTGTTCTACTTGTCGAAAGTTACAAATAATTTCCGATAAAGGATTAACAATGGGGCTCATTGTTCACTTAAACTTGAAGGACAAAAAATTGGAGAATGGTACTGTTCGGATTCTTTGCATATATGTTTCTTAGACTATATGGAAGCAATATATACAAAGATTTCAACCGTCTACGTGTTCCAATCATTGTTCTACTTGTAGAAAGTTACAATTAATTTCCGTTAAAGGATTAACAATGGGGCTCGTAGTTCACTTAAACTTGAAGAACAAAAAATTGGCGAATGGTACTGTTTGGATGCTTTGCGTACATGTTTCTGAGACTATATGGAAGCAATATATACAACGATTTCAACCGTCTACGTGTTCCAATCATTGTTCTACTTGTCGAAATTTACAAATAATTTCCTTTAAAGGATTAACAATGGGGCTCGTTGTTCACTTAAACTTGAAGAACAAAAAAGTGGCGAATGGTACTGTTTGGATGCTTTGCATATATGTTTCTTAGACTATATAGACGCAATATATACAAGGATTTCAACCGTCTACCTGTTCCATTCATTCTTCTGATTGTCGAAAGTTACAAATAATTACGGATAAAGGATTAACCATTGGGGCTCATTGTTCACTTAAACTTGCAGAATAAAAAATTGGCGAATTGTACTGTTTGGATGCTTTGCATATATGTTTCTTAGACTATATAGAAGCAATATATACAAAGATTTCAAGCGTCTACCTGTTCCATTCATTGTTCTACTTGTCGAAATTTACAAATAATTTCCTTTAAAGGATTAACAATGGGGCTCGTAGTTCACTTAAACTTGAAGAACAAAAAATTGGCGAATGGTACTGTTTGGATGCTTTGCGTACATGTTTCTTAGACTATATGGAAGCAATATATACAAAGATTTCAACCGTCTACGTGTTCCAATCATTGTTCTACTTGTCGAAATTTACAAATAATTTCTATTAAAGGATTAACAATGGGGCTCGTTGTTCACTTAAACTTGAAGAACAATAAATTGGCGAATTGTACTGTTTGGATGCTTTGCATATATGTTTCTTAGACTATATAGAAGCAATATATACGAAGAATTCAACCGTCTACCTGTTCCATTCATTGTTCTACTTGTCGAAAGTTACAAATAATTTCCGATAAAGGATTAACCATTGGGGCTCATTGTTCACTTAAACTTGAAAAACATAAAATTGGCGAATGGTACTGTTTGGATGCTTTGCATATATGTTTCTTAGACTTTGTAGAAGCAATATATACATTGATTTCAACCGTCTACCTGTTCCATTCATTGTTCTACTTGTCGAAATTTACAAATAATTTCCTATAAAGGATTAACAATGGGGCTCGTAGTTCACTTAAACTTGAAGAACAAAAAATTGCCGAATGGTACTGTTTGGATGCTTTGCATATATGTTTCTTAGACTATATAGAAGCAATATATACATTGATTTCAACCGGCTACCTGTTCCATTCATTGTTCTACTTGTCGCAAGTTACAAATAATTTCCGTTAAAGTATTAACAATGGGGCTCGTAGTTCACTTAAACTTGAAGATCAAAAAATTGGCGAATGGTACTGTTTGGATGCTTTGCATATATGTTTCTTAGATTATATAGAAGCAATATATACAAAGATTTCAACCGTCTACCTGTTCCATTCATTGTTCTACTTGTCGAAATTTACAAATAATTTCCTTTAAAGGATTAACAATGGGGCTCGTTGTTCTCTTAAACTTGAAGAAAAATAAATTGGCGAATTGTACTGTTTGGATGCTTTGCATATATGTTTCTTAGACTATATAGAAGCAATATATACAAAGATTTCAACCGTCCACCTGTTCCATTCATTGTTCTACTTGTCGAAAGTTACAAATAATTTCCGATAAAGGATTAACAATGGGGCTCATTGTTCACATAAACTTAAAGGACAATAAATTGGCGAATTGTACTGTTTGGATGCTTTGCATATATGTTTCTTAGACTATATAGAAGCAATATATACAAAGAATTCAACCGTCTACCTGTTCCATTCATTGTTCTACTTGTCGAAAGTTACAAATAATTTCCGATAAAGGATTAACAATGGGGCTCGTTGTTCACTTAAACTTGAAGAACAATAAATTGGCGAATTGTACTGTTTGGATGCTTTGCGTATATGTTTCTTAGACTATATAGGAGCAATATATACGAAGAATTCAACCGTCTACCTGTTCCATTCATTGTTCTACTTGTCGAAATTTACAAATAATTTCCTTTAAAGGATTAACAATGGGGCTCGTTGTTCACTTAAACTTGAAGAAAAATAAATTGGCGAATTGTACTGTTTGGATGCTTTGCATATATGTTTCTTAGATTATATAGAAGCAATATATACAAAGATTTCAACCGTCTACCTGTTCCATTCATTGTTCTACTTGTCGAAATTTACAAATAATTACCTTTAAAGGATTAACAATGGGGCTCGTTGTTCACTTAAACTTGAAGAAAAATAAATTGGCGAATTGTACTGTTTGGATGCTTTGCATATATGTTTCTTAGACTATATGGAAGCAATATATAGAAAGATTTCACCCGTCTACCTGTACTATTCATTGTTCTACTTGTAGAAAGTTACAAATAATTTCCATTTCATGATTATCAATGGGGCTCGCTGTTCACTTAAACTTGAAGATCAAAAAATTGGCGAATGGTACTGTTTGGATGCTTTGCATATATGTTTCTTAGACTATATGGAAGCAATATATAGAAAGATTTCACCCGTCTACCTGTACTATTCATTGTTCTACTTGTAGAAAGTTACAAATAATTTCCATTTCATGATTATCAATGGGGCTCGCTGTTCACTTAAACTTGAAGATCAAAAAATTGGCGAATTGTACTGTTTGGATGCTTTGCATATATGTTTCTTAGATTATATAGAAGCAATATATACAAAGATTTCAACCGTCTACCTGTTCCATTCATTGTTCTACTTGTCGAAATTTACAAATAATTTCCTTTAAAGGATTAACAATGGGGCTCGTTGTTCACTTAAACTTGAAGAAAAATAAATTGGCGAATTGTACTGTTTGGATGCTTTGCATATATGTTTCTTAGACTATATAGAAGCAATATATACAAAGATTTCAACCGTTCACCTGTTCCATTCATTGTTCTACTTGTCGAAAGTTACAAATAATTTCCGATAAAGGATTAACAATGGGGCTCATTGTTCACTTAAACTTGAAGGACAAAAAATTGGAGAATGGTACTGTTCGGATGCTTTGCATATATGTTTCTTAGACTTTGTAGAAGCAATATATACATTGATTTCAACCGTCTACCTGTTCCATTCATTGTTCTACTTGTCGAAATTTACAAATAATTTCCTATAAAGGATTAACAATGGGGCTCGTAGTTCACTTAAACTTGAAGAACAAAAAATTGCCGAATGGTACTGTTTGGATGCTTTGCATATATGTTTCTTAGACTATATAGAAGCAATATATACATTGATTTCAACCGGCTACCTGTTCCATTCATTGTTCTACTTGTCGCAAGTTACAAATAATTTCCGTTAAAGTATTAACAATGGGGCTCGTAGTTCACTTAAACTTGAAGATCAAAAAATTGGCGAATGGTACTGTTTGGATGCTTTGCATATATGTTTCTTAGATTATATAGAAGCAATATATACAAAGATTTCAACCGTCTACCTGTTCCATTCATTGTTCTACTTGTCGAAATTTACAAATAATTTCCTTTAAAGGATTAACAATGGGGCTCGTTGTTCTCTTAAACTTGAAGAAAAATAAATTGGCGAATTGTACTGTTTGGATGCTTTGCATATATGTTTCTTAGACTATATAGAAGCAATATATACAAAGATTTCAACCGTCCACCTGTTCCATTCATTGTTCTACTTGTCGAAAGTTACAAATAATTTCCGATAAAGGATTAACAATGGGGCTCATTGTTCACATAAACTTAAAGGACAATAAATTGGCGAATTGTACTGTTTGGATGCTTTGCATATATGTTTCTTAGACTATATAGAAGCAATATATACAAAGAATTCAACCGTCTACCTGTTCCATTCATTGTTCTACTTGTCGAAAGTTACAAATAATTTCCGATAAAGGATTAACAATGGGGCTCGTTGTTCACTTAAACTTGAAGAACAATAAATTGGCGAATTGTACTGTTTGGATGCTTTGCGTATATGTTTCTTAGACTATATAGGAGCAATATATACGAAGAATTCAACCGTCTACCTGTTCCATTCATTGTTCTACTTGTCGAAAGTTACAATTAATTTCCGTTAAAGGATTAACAATGGGGCTGGTAGTTCACTTAAACTTGAAGAACAAAAAAATGGCGAATTGTACTATTTGGATGCTTTGCATATATGTTTCTTAGACTATTTAGAAGCAATATATAAAAAGACTTCACCCGTTTACCTGTACTATTCATTGTTCTACTTGTAGAAAGTTACAAATAATTTCCGATAAAGGATTAACCATTGGGGCTCGTTGTTCACTTAAACTTGAAGAAAGAAAAATTGGCGAATGGTACTGTTTGGATGCTTTGCATATATGTTTCTTAGACTATATAGAAGCAATATATACATTGATTTCAACCGGCTACCTGTTCCATTCATTGTTCTACTTGTCGAAAGTTACAAATAATTTCCGATAAAGGATTAACCATTGGGGCTCGTTGTTCACTTAGACTTGAAGAACAAAAAATTGGCGAATTGTACTGTTTGGATGCTTTGCATATATGTTTCGTAGACTATATAGAAGCAATATGTACAATGATTTCAACCGTCTACATGATCCATTCATTGTTCTACTTGTCGAAATTTGCAAATAATTTCCTTTAAAGGATTAACAATTGGGCTCGTAGTTCACTTAAACTTGAAGAACAAAAAATTGGCGAATTGTACTCTTTGGATGCTTTGCATATATGTTTCTTAGACTATTTAGAAGCAATATATAGAAAGATTTCACCCGTCTACCTGTACTATTCATTGTTCTACTTGTAGAAAGTTACAAATAATTTCCATTTCATGATTATCAATGGGGCTCGCTGTTCACTTAAACTTGAAGATCAAAAAATTGGCGAATGGTACTGTTTGGATGCTTTGCATATATGTTTCTTAGACTATATGGAAGCAATATATAGAAAGATTTCACCCGTCTACCTGTACTATTCATTGTTCTACTTGTAGAAAGTTACAAATAATTTCCATTTCATGATTATCAATGGGGCTCGCTGTTCACTTAAACTTGAAGATCAAAAAATTGGCGAATGGTACTGTTTGGATGCTTTGCATATATGTTTCTTAGACTATATGGAAGCAATATATAGAAAGATTTCACCCGTCTACCTGTACTATTCATTGTTCTACTTGTAGAAAGTTACAAATAATTTCCATTTCATGATTATCAATGGGGCTCGCTGTTCACTTAAACTTGAAGATCAAAAAATTGGCGAATTGTACTGTTTGGATGCTTTGCATATATGTTTCTTAGATTATATAGAAGCAATATATACAAAGATTTCAACCGTCTACCTGTTCCATTCATTGTTCTACTTGTCGAAATTTACAAATAATTTCCTTTAAAGGATTAACAATGGGGCTCGTTGTTCACTTAAACTTGAAGAAAAATAAATTGGCGAATTGTACTGTTTGGATGCTTTGCATATATGTTTCTTAGACTATATAGAAGCAATATATACAAAGATTTCAACCGTTCACCTGTTCCATTCATTGTTCTACTTGTCGAAAGTTACAAATAATTTCCGATAAAGGATTAACAATGGGGCTCATTGTTCACTTAAACTTGAAGGACAAAAAATTGGAGAATGGTACTGTTCGGATTCTTTGCATATATGTTTCTTAGACTATATGGAAGCAATATATACAAAGATTTCAACCGTCTACGTGTTCCAATCATTGTTCTACTTGTAGAATGTTACAATTAATTTCCGTTAAAGGATTAACAATGGGGCTCGTAGTTCACTTAAACTTGAAGAACAAAAAATTGGCGAATGGTACTGTTTGGATGCTTTGCGTACATGTTTCTGAGACTATATGGAAGCAATATATACAAAGATTTCAACCGTCTACGTGTTCCAATCATTGTTCTACTTGTCGAAATTTACAAATAATTTCCTTTAAAGGATTAACAATGGGGCTCGTTGTTCACTTAAACTTGAAGAACAATAAATTGGCGAATTGTACTGTTTGGATGCTTTGCGTATATGTTTCTTAGACTATATAGGAGCAATATATACGAAGAATTCAACCGTCTACCTGTTCCATTCATTGTTCTACTTGTCGAAAGTTACAAATAATTTCCGATAAAGGATTAACCATTGGGGCTCATTGTTCACTTAAACTTGAAAAACATAAAATTGGCGAATAGTACTGTTTGGATGCTTTGCATATATGTTTCTTAGACTTTATAGAAGCAATATATACATTGATTTCAACCGTCTACCTGTTCCATTCATTGTTCTACTTGTCGAAATTTACAAATAATTTCCTATAAAGGATTAACAATGGGGCTCGTAGTTCACTTAAACTTGAAGAACAAAAAATTGCCGAATGGTACTGTTTGGATGCTTTGCATATATGTTTCTTAGACTATATAGAAGCAATATATACATTGATTTCAACCGGCTACCTGTTCCATTCATTGTTCTACTTGTCGCAAGTTACAAATAATTTCCGTTAAAGTATTAACAATGGGGCTCGTAGTTCACTTAAACTTGAAGATCAAATAATTGGCGAATTGTACTGTTTGGACGCTTTGCATATATGTTTCTTAGACTATATAGAAGCAATATATACAATGATTTCAACAGTCTACCTGTTCCATTCATTGTTCTGTTTGTCGAAATTTACAAATAATTTCCTTTAAAGGATTAACAATGGGGCTCGTAGTTCACTTAAACTTGATGAACAAAAAATTGGCGAATGGTACTGTTTGGATGCTTTGCATATATGTTTCTTAGATTATATAGAAGCAATATATGCAAAGATTTCAACCGTCTACCTGTTCCATTCATTGTTCTACTTGTCGAAATTTACAAATAATTTCCTTTAAAGGATTAACAATGGGGCTCGTTGTTCACTTAAACTTGAAGAAAAATAAATTGGCGAATTGTACTGTTTGGATGCTTTGCATATATGTTTCTTAGACTATATAGAAGCAATATATACAAAGATTTCAACCGCCCACCTGTTCCATTCATTGTTCTACTTGTCGAAAGTTACAAATAATTTCCGATAAAGGATTAACAATGGGGCTCATTGTTCACTTAAACTTGAAGGACAAAAAATTGGAGAATGGTACTGTTTGGATTCTTTGCATATATGTTTCTTAGACTATATGGAAGCAATATATACAAAGATTTCAACCGTCTACGTGTTCCAATCATTGTTCTACTTGTAGAAAGTTACAATTAATTTCCGTTAAAGGATTAACAATGGGGCTCGTAGTTCACTTAAACCTGAAGAACAAAAAATTGGCGAATGGTACTGTTTGGATGCTTTGCGTACATGTTTCTGAGACTATATGGAAGCAATATATACAAAGATTTCAACCGTCTACCTGTTCCATTCATTGTTCTACTTGTCGAAAATTACAAATAATTTCCGAAAAAGGATTAACCATTGGGGCTCATTGTTCACTTAAACTTGAAAAACAAAAAATTGGCGAATGGTACTGTTTGGATGCTTTGCATATATGTTTCTTAGACTATATAGAAGCAATGTATACATTGATTTCAACCGGCTACCTGTTCCATTCATTGTTCTACTTGTCGAATGTTACAAATAATTTCCGTTAAGGGATTAACAATGGGGATCGTAGTTTACTTAAACTTGAAGAACAAAAAAGTGGCGAATGGTACTGTTTGGATGCTTTGCATATATGTTTCTTAGACTATATAGAAGCAATATATACATTGATTTCAATCGTCTGCCTGTTCCATTCATTGTTCTACTTGTCGCAAGTTACAAATAATTACCGTTAAAGTATTAACAATGGGGCTCGTAGTTCACTTAAACTTGAAGATCAAATAATTGGCGAATTGTACTGTTTGGATGATTTGCATATATGTTTCTTAGACTATATGGAAGCAATATATACATTGATTTCAACCGTCTACCTGTTCCATTCATTGTTCTACTTGTCGAAATTTACAAATAATTTCCTTTAAAGGATTAACAATGGGGCTCGTAGTTCACTTAAACTTGAAGAACAATAAATTGTCGAATTGTACTGTTTGGATGCTTTGCATATATGTTTCTTAGACTATATAGAAGCAATATATACAATGATTTCAACAGTCTACCTGTTCCATTCATTGTTCTACTTGTCGAAAGTTACAAATAATTTCCTTTAAAGGATTAACAATGGGGCTCGTAGTTCTCTTAAACTTGAAGAACAAAAAATTGGCGAATGGTACTGTTTGGATGCTTTGCATATATGTTTCTTAGACTATATAGAAGCAATATATACATTGATTTCAATCGTCTGCCTGTTCCATTCATTGTTCTACTTGTCGCAAGTTACAAATAATTACCGTTAAAGTATTAACAATGGGGCTCGTAGTTCACTTAAACTTGAAGATCAAATAATTGGCGAATTGTACTGTTTGGATGATTTGCATATATGTTTCTTAGACTATATGGAAGCAATATATACATTGATTTCAACCGTCTACCTGTTCCATTCATTGTTCTACTTGTCGAAATTTACAAATAATTTCCTTTAAAGGATTAACAATGGGGCTCGTAGTTCACTTAAACTTGAAGAACAATAAATTGTCGAATTGTACTGTTTGGATGCTTTGCATATATGTTTCTTAGACTATATAGAAGCAATATATACAATGATTTCAACAGTCTACCTGTTCCATTCATTGTTCTACTTGTCGAAAGTTACAAATAATTTCCTTTAAAGGATTAACAATGGGGCTCGTAGTTCTCTTAAACTTGAAGAACAAAAAATTGGCGAATTGTACTGTTTGGATTCTTTGCATATATGTTTCTTAGACTATATAGAAGCAATATATACAAAGAATTCAACCGTCTACGTGTTCCAATCATTGTTCTACTTGTAGATAGTTACAATTAATTTCCGTTAAAGGATTAACAATGGGGCTGGTAGTTCACTTAAACTTGAAGAACAAAAAAATGGCGAATTGTACTATTTGGATGCTTTGCATATATGTTTCTTAGACTATTTAGAAGCAATATATAAAAAGACTTCACCCGTTTACCTGTACTATTCATTGTTCTACTTGTAGAAAGTTACAAATAATTTCCGATAAAGGATTAACCATTGGGGCTCGTTGTTCACTTAAACTTGAAGAAAGAAAAATTGGCGAATGGTACTGTTTGGATGCTTTGCATATATGTTTCTTAGACTATATAGAAGCAATATATACATTGATTTCAACCGGCTATCTGTTCCATTCATTGTTCTACTTGTCGAAAGTTACAAATAATTTCCGATAAAGGATTAACCATTGGGGCTCGTTGTTCACTTAAACTTGAAGAACAAAAAATTGGCGAATTGTACTGTTTGGATGCTTTGCATATATGTTTCTTAGACTATATAGAAGCAATATATACAATGATTTCAACCGTCTACCTATTCCATTCATTGTTCTATTTGTCGAAAGTTACAAATAATTTCCGTTAAGGGATTAACAATGGGGCTCGTAGTTCTCTTAAACTTGAAGAACAAAAAATTGGCGAATGGTACTGTTTGGATGCTTTGCATATATGTTTCTTAGACTATATAGAAGCAATATATACATTGATTTCAATCGTCTGCCTGTTCCATTCATTGTTCTACTTGTCGAAAGTTACAAATAATTTCCTTTAAAGGATTAACAATGGGGCTCGTAGTTCTCTTAAACTTGAAGAACAAAAAATTGGCGAATGGTACTGTTTGGATGCTTTGCATATATGTTTCTTAGACTATATAGAAGCAATATATACATTGATTTCAATCGTCTGCCTGTTCCATTCATTGTTCTACTTGTCGCAAGTTACAAATAATTACCGTTAAAGTATTAACAATGGGGCTCGTAGTTCACTTAAACTTGAAGATCAAAAAATTGGCGAATGGTACTGTTTGGATGCTTTGCATATATGTTTCTTAGATTATATAGAAGCAATATATGCAAAGATTTCAACCGTCTACCTGTTCCATTCATTGTTCTACTTGTCGAAATTTACAAATAATTTCCTTTAAAGGATTAACAATGGGGCTCGTTGTTCACTTAAACTTGAAGAAAAATAAATTGGCGAATTGTACTGTTTGGATGCTTTGCATATATGTTTCTTAGACTATATAGAAGCAATATATACAAAGATTTCAACCGCCCACCTGTTCCATTCATTGTTCTACTTGTCGAAAGTTACAAATAATTTCCGATAAAGGATTAACAATGGGGCTCATTGTTCACTTAAACTTGAAGGACAAAAAATTGGAGAATGGTACTGTTTGGATTCTTTGCATATATGTTTCTTAGACTATATGGAAGCAATATATACAAAGATTTCAACCGTCTACGTGTTCCAATCATTGTTCTACTTGTAGAAAGTTACAATTAATTTCCGTTAAAGGATTAACAATGGGGCTCGTAGTTCACTTAAACCTGAAGAACAAAAAATTGGCGAATGGTACTGTTTGGATGCTTTGCGTACATGTTTCTGAGACTATATGGAAGCAATATATACAAAGATTTCAACCGTCTACCTATTCCATTCATTGTTCTACTTGTCGAAAATTACAAATAATTTCCGAAAAAGGATTAACCATTGGGGCTCATTGTTCACTTAAACTTGAAAAACAAAAAATTGGCGAATGGTACTGTTTGGATGCTTTGCATATATGTTTCTTAGACTATATAGAAGCAATGTATACATTGATTTCAACCGGCTACCTGTTCCATTCATTGTTCTACTTGTCGAATGTTACAAATAATTTCCGTTAAGGGATTAACAATGGGGATCGTAGTTTACTTAAACTTGAAGAACAAAAAAGTGGCGAATGGTACTGTTTGGATGCTTTGCATATATGTTTCTTAGACTATATAGAAGCAATATATACATTGATTTCAATCGTCTGCCTGTTCCATTCATTGTTCTACTTGTCGCAAGTTACAAATAATTACCGTTAAAGTATTAACAATGGGGCTCGTAGTTCACTTAAACTTGAAGATCAAATAATTGGCGAATTGTACTGTTTGGATGATTTGCATATATGTTTCTTAGACTATATGGAAGCAATATATACATTGATTTCAACCGTCTACCTGTTCCATTCATTGTTCTACTTGTCGAAATTTACAAATAATTTCCTTTAAAGGATTAACAATGGGGCTCGTAGTTCACTTAAACTTGAAGAACAATAAATTGTCGAATTGTACTGTTTGGATGCTTTGCATATATGTTTCTTAGACTATATAGAAGCAATATATACAATGATTTCAACAGTCTACCTGTTCCATTCATTGTTCTACTTGTCGAAAGTTACAAATAATTTCCTTTAAAGGATTAACAATGGGGCTCGTAGTTCTCTTAAACTTGAAGAACAAAAAATTGGCGAATGGTACTGTTTGGATGCTTTGCATATATGTTTCTTAGACTATATAGAAGCAATATATACATTGATTTCAATCGTCTGCCTGTTCCATTCATTGTTCTACTTGTCGCAAGTTACAAATAATTACCGTTAAAGTATTAACAATGGGGCTCGTAGTTCACTTAAACTTGAAGATCAAATAATTGGCGAATTGTACTGTTTGGATGATTTGCATATATGTTTCTTAGACTATATGGAAGCAATATATACATTGATTTCAACCGTCTACCTGTTCCATTCATTGTTCTACTTGTCGAAATTTACAAATAATTTCCTTTAAAGGATTAACAATGGGGCTCGTAGTTCACTTAAACTTGAAGAACAATAAATTGTCGAATTGTACTGTTTGGATGCTTTGCATATATGTTTCTTAGACTATATAGAAGCAATATATACAATGATTTCAACAGTGTACCTGTTCCATTCATTGTTCTACTTGTCGAAAGTTACAAATAATTTCCTTTAAAGGATTAACAATGGGGCTCGTAGTTCTCTTAAACTTGAAGAACAAAAAATTGGCGAATTGTACTGTTTGGATTCTTTGCATATATGTTTCTTAGACTATATAGAAGCAATATATACAAAGAATTCAACCGTCTACGTGTTCCAATCATTGTTCTACTTGTAGATAGTTACAATTAATTTCCGTTAAAGGATTAACAATGGGGCTGGTAGTTCACTTAAACTTGAAGAACAAAAAAATGGCGAATTGTACTATTTGGATGCTTTGCATATATGTTTCTTAGACTATTTAGAAGCAATATATAAAAAGACTTCACCCGTTTACCTGTACTATTCATTGTTCTACTTGTAGAAAGTTACAAATAATTTCCGATAAAGGATTAACAATTGGGGCTCGTTGTTCACTTAAACTTGAAGAAAGAAAAATTGGCGAATGGTACTGTTTGGATGCTTTGCATATATGTTTCTTAGACTATATAGAAGCAATATATACATTGATTTCAACCGGCTACCTGTTCCATTCATTGTTCTACTTGTCGAAAGTTACAAATAATTTCCGATAAAGGATTAACCATTGGGGCTCGTTGTTCACTTAAACTTGAAGAACAAAAAATTGGCGAATTGTACTGTTTGGATGCTTTGCATATATGTTTCTTAGACTATATAGAAGCAATATATACAAAGATTTCAACCGTCTACCTGTTCCATTCATTGTTCTACTTGTCGAAAGTTACAAATGATTTCTGATAAAGGATTAACAATGGGGCTCGCTGTTCACTTAAACTTGAAGAACAAAAAATTGGCGAATTGTACTGTTTGGATGCTTTGCATATATGTTTCTTAGACTATATAGAAGCAATATATACAAAGATTTCAAGCGTCTACCTGTTCCATTCATTGTTCTACTTTTCGAAAGTTACAAATAATTTCCGATAAAGGATTAACAATGGGGCTCATTGTTCACTTAAACTTGAAGGACAAAAAATTGGCGAATGGTACTGTTTGGATGCTTTGCATATATGTTTCTTAGACTATATGGAAGCAATATATACAAAGATTTCAACCGTCTACGTGTTCCAATCATTGTTCTACTTGTAGAATGTTACAATTAATTTCCGTTAAAGGATTAACAATGGGGCTCGTAGTTCACTTAAACTTGAAGAACAAAAAATTGGCGAATGGTACTGTTTGGATGCATTGCGTACATGTTTCTGAGACTATATGGAAGCAATATATACAAAGATTTCAACCGTCTACGTGTTCCAATCATTGTTCTACTTGTCGAAATTTACAAATAATTTCCTTTAAAGGATTAACAATGGGGCTCGTTGTTCACTTAAACTTGAAGAACAAAAAAGTGGCGAATGGTACTGTTTGGATGCTTTGCATATATGTTTCTTAGACTATATAGACGCAATATATACAAGGATTTCAACCGTCTACCTGTTCCATTCATTGTTCTGATTGTCGAAAGTTACAAATAATTACGGATAAAGGATTAACCATTGGGGCTCATTGTTCACTTAAACTTGGAGAACAAAAAATTGGCGAATTGTACTGTTTGGATGCTTTGCATATATGTTTCTTAGACTATATAGAAGCAATATATACAAAGATTTCAAGCGTCTACCTGTTCCATTCATTGTTCTACTTGTCGAAATTTACAAATAATTTCCTTTAAAGGATTAACAATGGGGCTCGTAGTTCACTTAAACTTGAAGAACAAAAAATTGGCGAATGGTACTGTTTGGATGCTTTGCGTACATGTTTCTTAGACTATATGGAAGCAATATATACAAAGATTTCAACCGTCTACGTGTTCCAATCATTGTTCTACTTGTCGAAATTTACAAATAATTTCTATTAAAGGATTAACAATGGGGCTCGTTGTTCACTTAAACTTGAAGAACAATAAATTGGCGAATTGTACTGTTTGGATGCTTTGCATATATGTTTCTTAGACTATATAGAAGCAATATATACAAAGAATTCAACCGTCTACCTGTTCCATTCATTGTTCTACTTGTCGAAAGTTACAAATAATTTCCGATAAAGGATTAACAATGGGGCTCGTTGTTCACTTAAACTTGAAGAACAATAAATTGGCGAATTGTACTGTTTGGATGCTTTGCATATATGTGTCTTAGACTATATAGAAGCAATATATACGAAGAATTCAACCGTCTACCTGTTCCATTCATTGTTCTACTTGTCGAAAGTTACAAATAATTTCCGATAAAGGATTAACCATTGGGGCTCATTGTTCACTTAAACTTGAAAAACATAAAATTGGCGAATGGTACTGTTTGGATGCTTTGCATATATGTTTCTTAGACTTTGTAGAAGCAATATATACATTGATTTCAACCGTCTACCTGTTCCATTCATTGTTCTACTTGTCGAAATTTACAAATAATTTCCTATAAAGGATTAACAATGGGGCTCGTAGTTCACTTAAACTTGAAGAACAAAAAATTGCCTAATGGTACTGTTTGGATGCTTTGCATATATGTTTCTTAGACTATATAGAAGCAATATATACATTGATTTCAACCGGCTACCTGTTCCATTCATTGTTCTACTTGTCGCAAGTTACAAATAATTTCCGTTAAAGTATTAACAATGGGGCTCGTAGTTCACTTAAACTTGAAGATCAAAAAATTGGCGAATGGTACTGTTTGGATGCTTTGCATATATGTTTCTTAGATTATATAGAAGCAATATATACAAAGATTTCAACCGTCTACCTGTTCCATTCATTGTTCTACTTGTCGAAATTTACAAATAATTTCCTTTAAAGGATTAACAATGGGGCTCGTTGTTCTCTTAAACTTGAAGAAAAATAAATTGGCGAATTGTACTGTTTGGATGCTTTGCATATATGTTTCTTAGACTATATAGAAGCAATATATACAAAGATTTCAACCGTCCACCTGTTCCATTCATTGTTCTACTTGTCGAAAGTTACAAATAATTTCCGATAAAGGATTAACAATGGGGCTCATTGTTCACATAAACTTAAAGGACAATAAATTGGCGAATTGTACTGTTTGGATGCTTTGCATATATGTTTCTTAGACTATATAGAAGCAATATATACAAAGAATTCAACCGTCTACCTGTTCCATTCATTGTTCTACTTGTCGAAAGTTACAAATAATTTCCGATAAAGGATTAACAATGGGGCTCGTTGTTCACTTAAACTTGAAGAACAAAAATTGGCGAATTGTACTGTTTGGATGCTTTGCGTATATGTTTCTTAGACTATATAGGAGCAATATATACGAAGAATTCAACCGTCTACCTGTTCCATTCATTGTTCTACTTGTCGAAAGTTACAAATAATTTCCGATAAAGGATTAACAATGGGGCTCATTGTTCACTTAAACTTGAAAAACAAAAAATTGGCGAATGGTATTGTTTGGATGCTTTGCATATATGTTTCTTAGACTATATAGAAGCAATATATACAAAGATTTCAACCGTCTACCTGTTCCATTCATTGTTCTACTTGTCGAAAGTTACAAATAATTTCCTTTAAAGGATTAACAATGGGGCTCATTGTTCACTTAAACTTGAAGAACAAAAAATTGGCGAATTGTACTGTTTGGATGCTTTGCATATATGTTTCTTAGACTATATAGAAGCAATATATACAATGATTTCAACAGTCTACCTGTTCCATTCATTGTTCTACTTGTCGAAAGTTACAAATAATTTCCGTTAAGGGATTAACAATGGGGATCGTAGATTACTTAAACTTGAAGAACAAAAAATTGGCGAATTGTACTGTTTGGATGCTTTGCATATATGTTTCTTAGACTATATAGAAGCAATATATACAATGATTTCAACCGTCTACCTGTTCCATTCATTGTTCTACTTGTCGAAAGTTACAAATAATTTCCGTTAAGGGATTAACAATGGGGATCGTAGTTTACTTAAACTTGAAGAACAAAAAATTGGCGAATTGTACTGTTTGGATGCTTTGCATATATGTTTCTTAGACTATATAGAAGCAATATATACAATGATTTCAACCGTCTACCTGTTCCATTCATTGTTCTACTTGTCGAAAGTTACAAATAATTTCCGTTAAGGGATTAACAATGGGGATCGTAGTTTACTTAAACTTGAAGAACAATAAATTGGCGAATTGTACTGTTTGGATGCTTTGCATATATGTTTCTTAGACTATATAGAAGCAATATATACAAAGATTTCAACCGGCTACCTGTTCCATTCATTGTTCTACTTGTCGAAATTTACAAATAATTTCCGATAAAGGATTAACCATTGGGGCTCGTTGTTCACTTAAACTTGAAGAACAAAAAATTGGCGAATTGTACTGTTTGGATGCTTTGCATATATGTTTCTTAGACTATATAGAAGCAATATATACAATGATTTCAACAGTCTACCTGTTCCATTCATTGTTCTACTTGTCGAAAGTTACAAATAATTTCCGTTAAGGGATTAACAATGGGGATCGTAGATTACTTAAACTTGAAGAACAAAAAATTGGCGAATTGTACTGTTTGGATGCTTTGCATATATGTTTCTTAGACTATATAGAAGCAATATATACAAAGATTTCAACCGGCTACCTGTTCCATTCATTGTTCTACTTGTCGAAATTTACAAATAATTTCCGATAAAGGATTAACCATTGGGGCTCGTTGTTCACTTAAACTTGAAGAACAAAAAAGTGGCGAATGGTACTGTTTGGATGCTTTGCATATATGTTTCTTAGACTATATAGAAGCAATATATACAAAGATTTCAACCGTCTACCTGTTCCATTCATTGTTCTACTTGTCGAAAGTTACAAATAATTTCCGTTAAGGGATTAACAATGGGGATCGTAGTTTACTTAAACTTGAAGAACAAAAAATTGGCGAATTGTACTGTTTGGATGCTTTGCATAGATGTTTCTTAGACTATTTAGAAGCAATATATAGAAAGATTTCACCCTTCTACCTGTACTATTCATTGTTCTACTTGTAGAAAGTTACAAATAGTTTCCATTTCATGATTATCAATGGGGCTCGCTGTTCACTTAAACTTGAAGATCAAAAAATTGGCGATTGTTACTGTTTAGTTGCTTTGCATATATGTTTCTTAGATTATATCGAAGCAATATATACAAAGATTTCAACCGTCTACCAGTTCCATTCATTGTTCTACTTGTCGAAAGTTACAAATAATTACCGATAAAGGATTAACCATTGGGGCTCATTGTTCACTTAAACTTGAAGAACAAAAAATTGGCGAATTGTACTATTTGGATGCTTTGCATATATGTTTCTTAGACTATATAGAAGCAATATATACAAAGATTTCAACCGTCTACCTGTTCCATTCATTGTTCTACTTATCGAAAGTTACAAATAATTTCCGATAAAGGATTAACAATGGGGCTCATTGTTCACTTAAACTTGAAGGACAAAAAATTGGCGAATGGAACTGTTTGGATGCTTTGCGTACATGTTCCTTAGACTATATGGAAGCAATATATACAAGGATTTCAACCGTCTACCTGTTCCATTCATTGTTCTACTTGTCGAAAGTTACAAATAATTTCCTTTAAAGGATTAACAATGGGGCTCGTAGTTCACTTAAACTTGAAGAACAAAAAATTGGCGAATGGTACTGTTTGGATGCTTTGCATATATGTTTCTTAGACTATATAGAAGCAATATATACAATGATTTCAACCGTCTACCTATTCCATTCATTGTTCTACTCGCCGAAATTTACAAATAATTTCCTTTAAAGGATTAACAATGGGGCTCGTAGTTCACTTAAACTTGAAGAACAAAAAATTGGCGAATGGTACTGTTTGGATGCTTTGCATATATGTTTCTTAGACTATATAGAAGCAATATATACAAAGATTTCAACCGTCTACCTGATCCATACATTGTTCTACTTGTCGAAAGTTACAAATAATTTCCGATAAAGGATTAACCATTGGGGCTCATTGTTCACTTAAACTTGAAAAACAAAAAATTGTCGAATGGTACTGTTTGGATGCTTTGCATATATGTTTCTTAGACTATATAGAAGCAATATATACAATGATTTCAACCGTCTACCTGTTCCATTCATTGTTCTACTTGTCGAAAGTTACTAATAATTTCCGTTAAGGGATTAACAATGGGGATCGTAGTTTACTTAAACTTGAAGAACAAAAAATTGGCGAATGGTACTGTTTGGATGCTTTGCATATATGTTTCTTAGACTATATAGAAGCAATATATACAAAGATTTCAACCGTCTACCTGTTCCATTCATTGTTCTACTTGTCGAAAGTTACAAATAATTTCCGATAAAGGATTAACAATGGGGCTCATTGTTCACTTAAACTTGGAAAACAAAAAATTGGCGAATGGTACTGTTTGGATGCTTTGCATATATGTTTCTTAGACTATATAGAAGCAATATATACAAAGATTTCAACCGTCTACCTGTTCCATTCATTGTTCTACTTGTCGAAAGTTACAAATAATTTCCGATAAAGGATTAACAATGGGGCTCATTGTTCACTTAAACTTGAAAAACAAAATATTGGCGAATGGTACTGTTTGGATGCTTTGCATATATGTTTCTTAGACTATATAGAAGCAATATATACAAAGATTTCAACCGTCTACCTGTTCCATTCATTGTTCTACTTGTCGAAAGTTACAAATAATTTCCTTTAAAGGATTAACAATGGGGCTCATTGTTCACTTAAACTTGAAGAACAAAAAATTGGCGAATTGTACTGTTTGGATGCTTTGCATATATGTTTCTTAGACTATATAGAAGCAATATATACAATGATTTCAACAGTCTACCTGTTCCATTCATTGTTCTACTTGTCGAAAGTTACAAATAATTTCCGTTAAGGGATTAACAATGGGGATCGTAGATTACTTAAACTTGAAGAACAAAAAATTGGCGAATTGTACTCTTTGGATGCTTTGCATATATGTTTCTTAGACTATATAGAAGCAATATATAGAATGATTTCAACCGTCTACCTGTTCCATTCATTGTTCTACTTGTCGAAAGTTACAAATAATTTCCGTTAAGGGATTAACAATGGGGATCGTAGTTTACTTAAACTTGAAGAACAAAAAATTGGCGAATTGTACTGTTTGGATGCTTTGCATATATGTTTCTTAGACTATATAGAAGCAATATATACAATGATTTCAACCGTCTACCTGTTCCATTCATTGTTCTACTTGTCGAAAGTTACAAATAATTTCCGTTAAGGGATTAACAATGGGGATCGTAGTTTACTTAAACTTGAAGAACAATAAATTGGCGAATTGTACTGTTTGGATGCTTTGCATATATGTTTCTTAGACTATATAGAAGCAATATATACAAAGATTTCAACCGTCTACCTGATCCATACATTGTTCTACTTGTCGAAAGTTACAAATAATTTCCGATAAAGGATTAACCATTGGGGCTCATTGTTCACTTAAACTTGAAAAACAAAAAATTGTCGAATGGTACTGTTTGGATGCTTTGCATATATGTTTCTTAGACTATATAGAAGCAATATATACAATGATTTCAACCGTCTACCTGTTCCATTCATTGTTCTACTTGTCGAAAGTTACTAATAATTTCCGTTAAGGGATTAACAATGGGGATCGTAGTTTACTTAAACTTGAAGAACAAAAAATTGGCGAATGGTACTGTTTGGATGCTTTGCATATATGTTTCTTAGACTATATAGAAGCAATATATACAATGATTTCAACCGTCTACCTGTTCCATTCATTGTTCTACTTGTCGAAAGTTACAAATAATTTCCGTTAAGGGATTAACAATGGGGATCGTAGTTTACTTAAACTTGAAGAACAATAAATTGGCGAATTGTACTGTTTGGATGCTTTGCATATATGTTTCTTAGACTATATAGAAGCAATATATACAAAGATTTCAACCGGCTACCTGTTCCATTCATTGTTCTACTTGTCGAAATTTACAAATAATTTCCGATAAAGGATTAACCATTGGGGCTCGTTGTTCACTTAAACTTGAAGAACAAAAAAGTGGCGAATGGTACTGTTTGGATGCTTTGCATATATGTTTCTTAGACTATATAGAAGCAATATATACAAAGATTTCAACCGTCTACCTGTTCCATTCATTGTTCTACTTGTCGAGAGTTACAAATAATTTCCGATAAAGGATTAACAATGGGGCTCATTGTTCACTTAAACTTGAAAAACAAAAAATTGGCGAATGGTATTGTTTGGATGCTTTGCATATATGTTTCTTAGACTATATAGAAGCAATATATACAAAGATTTCAACCGTCTACCTGTTCCATTCATTGTTCTACTTGTCGAAAGTTACAAATAATTTCCGTTAAGGGATTAACAATGGGGATCGTAGTTTACTTAAACTTGAAGAACAAAAAATTGGCGAATTGTACTGTTTGGATGCTTTGCATAGATGTTTCTTAGACTATTTAGAAGCAATATATAGAAAGATTTCACCCTTCTACCTGTACTATTCATTGTTCTACTTGTAGAAAGTTACAAATAGTTTCCATTTCATGATTATCAATGGGGCTCGCTGTTCACTTAAACTTGAAGATCAAAAAATTGGCGATTGTTACTGTTTAGTTGCTTTGCATATATGTTTCTTAGATTATATCGAAGCAATATATACAAAGATTTCAACCGTCTACCAGTTCCATTCATTGTTCTACTTGTCGAAAGTTACAAATAATTACCGATAAAGGATTAACCATTGGGGCTCATTGTTCACTTAAACTTGAAGAACAAAAAATTGGCGAATTGTACTATTTGGATGCTTTGCATATATGTTTCTTAGACTATATAGAAGCAATATATACAAAGATTTCAACCGTCTACCTGTTCCATTCATTGTTCTACTTATCGAAAGTTACAAATAATTTCCGATAAAGGATTAACAATGGGGCTCATTGTTCACTTAAACTTGAAGGACAAAAAATTGGCGAATGGTACTGTTTGGATGCTTTGCGTACATGTTCCTTAGACTATATGGAAGCAATATATACAAGGATTTCAACCGTCTACCTGTTCCATTCATTGTTCTACTTGTCGAAAGTTACAAATAATTTCCTTTAAAGGATTAACAATGGGGCTCGTAGTTCACTTAAACTTGAAGAACAAAAAATTGGCGAATGGTACTGTTTGGATGCTTTGCATATATGTTTCTTAGACTATATAGAAGCAATATATACAATGATTTCAACCGTCTACCTATTCCATTCATTGTTCTACTCGCCGAAATTTACAAATAATTTCCTTTAAAGGATTAACAATGGGGCTCGTAGTTCACTTAAACTTGAAGAACAAAAAATTGGCGAATGGTACTGTTTGGATGCTTTGCATATATGTTTCTTAGACTATATAGAAGCAATATATACAAAGATTTCAACCGTCTACCTGATCCATACATTGTTCTACTTGTCGAAAGTTACAAATAATTTCCGATAAAGGATTAACCATTGGGGCTCATTGTTCACTTAAACTTGAAAAACAAAAAATTGTCGAATGGTACTGTTTGGATGCTTTGCATATATGTTTCTTAGACTATATAGAAGCAATATATACAATGATTTCAACCGTCTACCTGTTCCATTCATTGTTCTACTTGTCGAAAGTTACTAATAATTTCCGTTAAGGGATTAACAATGGGGATCGTAGTTTACTTAAACTTGAAGAACAAAAAATTGGCGAATGGTACTGTTTGGATGCTTTGCATATATGTTTCTTAGACTATATAGAAGCAATATATACAAAGATTTCAACCGTCTACCTGTTCCATTCATTGTTCTACTTGTCGAAAGTTACAAATAATTTCCGATAAAGGATTAACAATGGGGCTCATTGTTCACTTAAACTTGGAAAACAAAAAATTGGCGAATGGTACTGTTTGGATGCTTTGCATATATGTTTCTTAGACTATATAGAAGCAATATATACAAAGATTTCAACCGTCTACCTGTTCCATTCATTGTTCTACTTGTCGAAAGTTACAAATAATTTCCGATAAAGGATTAACAATGGGGCTCATTGTTCACTTAAACTTGAAAAACAAAATATTGGCGAATGGTACTGTTTGGATGCTTTGCATATATGTTTCTTAGACTATATAGAAGCAATATATACAAAGATTTCAACCGTCTACCTGTTCCATTCATTGTTCTACTTGTCGAAAGTTACAAATAATTTCCTTTAAAGGATTAACAATGGGGCTCATTGTTCACTTAAACTTGAAGAACAAAAAATTGGCGAATTGTACTGTTTGGATGCTTTGCATATATGTTTCTTAGACTATATAGAAGCAATATATACAATGATTTCAACAGTCTACCTGTTCCATTCATTGTTCTACTTGTCGAAAGTTACAAATAATTTCCGTTAAGGGATTAACAATGGGGATCGTAGATTACTTAAACTTGAAGAACAAAAAATTGGCGAATTGTACTCTTTGGATGCTTTGCATATATGTTTCTTAGACTATATAGAAGCAATATATAGAATGATTTCAACCGTCTACCTGTTCCATTCATTGTTCTACTTGTCGAAAGTTACAAATAATTTCCGTTAAGGGATTAACAATGGGGATCGTAGTTTACTTAAACTTGAAGAACAAAAAATTGGCGAATTGTACTGTTTGGATGCTTTGCATATATGTTTCTTAGACTATATAGAAGCAATATATACAATGATTTCAACCGTCTACCTGTTCCATTCATTGTTCTACTTGTCGAAAGTTACAAATAATTTCCGTTAAGGGATTAACAATGGGGATCGTAGTTTACTTAAACTTGAAGAACAATAAATTGGCGAATTGTACTGTTTGGATGCTTTGCATATATGTTTCTTAGACTATATAGAAGCAATATATACAAAGATTTCAACCGTCTACCTGATCCATACATTGTTCTACTTGTCGAAAGTTACAAATAATTTCCGATAAAGGATTAACCATTGGGGCTCATTGTTCACTTAAACTTGAAAAACAAAAAATTGTCGAATGGTACTGTTTGGATGCTTTGCATATATGTTTCTTAGACTATATAGAAGCAATATATACAATGATTTCAACCGTCTACCTGTTCCATTCATTGTTCTACTTGTCGAAAGTTACTAATAATTTCCGTTAAGGGATTAACAATGGGGATCGTAGTTTACTTAAACTTGAAGAACAAAAAATTGGCGAATGGTACTGTTTGGATGCTTTGCATATATGTTTCTTAGACTATATAGAAGCAATATATACAATGATTTCAACCGTCTACCTGTTCCATTCATTGTTCTACTTGTCGAAAGTTACAAATAATTTCCGTTAAGGGATTAACAATGGGGATCGTAGTTTACTTAAACTTGAAGAACAATAAATTGGCGAATTGTACTGTTTGGATGCTTTGCATATATGTTTCTTAGACTATATAGAAGCAATATATACAAAGATTTCAACCGGCTACCTGTTCCATTCATTGTTCTACTTGTCGAAATTTACAAATAATTTCCGATAAAGGATTAACCATTGGGGCTCGTTGTTCACTTAAACTTGAAGAACAAAAAAGTGGCGAATGGTACTGTTTGGATGCTTTGCATATATGTTTCTTAGACTATATAGAAGCAATATATACAAAGATTTCAACCGTCTACCTGTTCCATTCATTGTTCTACTTGTCGAAAGTTACAAATAATTTCCGTTAAGGGATTAACAATGGGGATCGTAGTTTACTTAAACTTGAAGAACAATAAATTGGCGAATTGTACTGTTTGGATGCTTTGCATATATGTTTCTTAGACTATATAGAAGCAATATATACAAAGATTTCAACCGGCTACCTGTTCCATTCATTGTTCTACTTGTCGAAATTTACAAATAATTTCCGATAAAGGATTAACAATGGGGCTCATTGTTCACTTTAACTTGAAGAACAAAAAATTGGCGAATGGTACTGTTTGGATGCTTTGCATATATGTTTCTTAGACTATATAGAAGCAATATATACAATGATTTCAACCGTCTACCTGTTCCATTCATTGTTCTACTTGTCGAAAGTTACAAATAATTTCCGTTAAGGGATTAACAATGGGGATCGTAGTTTACTTAAACTTGAAGAACAAAAAATTGGCGAATTGTACTGTTTGGATGCTTTGCATATATGTTTCTTAGACTATATAGAAGCAATATATACAATGATTTCAACAGTCTACCTGTTCCATTCATTGTTCTACTTGTCGAAAGTTACAAATAATTTCCGTTAAGGGATTAACAATGGGGATCGTAGATTACTTAAACTTGAAGAACAAAAAATTGGCGAATTGTACTCTTTGGATGCTTTGCATATATGTTTCTTAGACTATATAGAAGCAATATATAGAATGATTTCAACCGTCTACCTGTTCCATTCATTGTTCTACTTGTCGAAAGTTACAAATAATTTCCGTTAAGGGATTAACAATGGGGATCGTAGTTTACTTAAACTTGAAGAACAAAAAATTGGCGAATTGTACTGTTTGGATGCTTTGCATATATGTTTCTTAGACTATATAGAAGCAATATATACAATGATTTCAACCGTCTACCTGTTCCATTCATTGTTCTACTTGTCGAAAGTTACAAATAATTTCCGTTAAGGGATTAACAATGGGGATCGTAGTTTACTTAAACTTGAAGAACAATAAATTGGCGAATTGTACTGTTTGGATGCTTTGCATATATGTTTCTTAGACTATATAGAAGCAATATATACAAAGATTTCAACCGTCTACCTGATCCATACATTGTTCTACTTGTCGAAAGTTACAAATAATTTCCGATAAAGGATTAACCATTGGGGCTCATTGTTCACTTAAACTTGAAAAACAAAAAATTGTCGAATGGTACTGTTTGGATGCTTTGCATATATGTTTCTTAGACTATATAGAAGCAATATATACAATGATTTCAACCGTCTACCTGTTCCATTCATTGTTCTACTTGTCGAAAGTTACTAATAATTTCCGTTAAGGGATTAACAATGGGGATCGTAGTTTACTTAAACTTGAAGAACAAAAAATTGGCGAATGGTACTGTTTGGATGCTTTGCATATATGTTTCTTAGACTATATAGAAGCAATATATACAATGATTTCAACCGTCTACCTGTTCCATTCATTGTTCTACTTGTCGAAAGTTACAAATAATTTCCGTTAAGGGATTAACAATGGGGATCGTAGTTTACTTAAACTTGAAGAACAATAAATTGGCGAATTGTACTGTTTGGATGCTTTGCATATATGTTTCTTAGACTATATAGAAGCAATATATACAAAGATTTCAACCGGCTACCTGTTCCATTCATTGTTCTACTTGTCGAAATTTACAAATAATTTCCGATAAAGGATTAACCATTGGGGCTCGTTGTTCACTTAAACTTGAAGAACAAAAAAGTGGCGAATGGTACTGTTTGGATGCTTTGCATATATGTTTCTTAGACTATATAGAAGCAATATATACAAAGATTTCAACCGTCTACCTGTTCCATTCATTGTTCTACTTGTCGAAAGTTACAAATAATTTCCGTTAAGGGATTAACAATGGGGATCGTAGTTTACTTAAACTTGAAGAACAATAAATTGGCGAATTGTACTGTTTGGATGCTTTGCATATATGTTTCTTAGACTATATAGAAGCAATATATACAAAGATTTCAACCGGCTACCTGTTCCATTCATTGTTCTACTTGTCGAAATTTACAAATAATTTCCGATAAAGGATTAACAATGGGGCTCATTGTTCACTTTAACTTGAAGAACAAAAAATTGGCGAATGGTACTGTTTGGATGCTTTGCATATATGTTTCTTAGACTATATAGAAGCAATATATACAATGATTTCAACCGTCTACCTGTTCCATTCATTGTTCTACTTGTCGAAAGTTACAAATAATTTCCGTTAAGGGATTAACAATGGGGATCGTAGTTTACTTAAACTTGAAGAACAAAAAATTGGCGAATTGTACTGTTTGGATGATTTGCATATATGTTTCTTAGACTATATAGAAGCAATATATACAAAGATTTCAACGGTCTAACTGTTCCATTCATTGTTCTACTTGTCGAAAGTTACAAATAATTTCCTTTAAAGGATTAACAATGGGGCTCATTGTTCACTTAAACTTGAAGAACAAAAAATTGGCGAATTGTACTGTTTGGATGCTTTGCATATATGTTTCTTAGACTATATAGAAGCAATATATACAATGATTTCAACCGTCTACCTGTTCCATTCATTGTTCTACTTGTCGAAAGTTACAAATAATTTCCGTTAAGGGATTAACAATGGGGATCGTAGTTTACTTAAACTTGAAGAACAAAAAATTGGCGAATTGTACTGTTTGGATGCTTTGCATAGATGTTTCTTAGACTATTTAGAAGCAATATATAGAAAGATTTCACCCGTCTACCTGTACTATTCATTGTTCTACTTGTAGAAATTTACAAATAGTTTCCATTTCATGATTATCAATGGGGCTCGCTGTTCACTTAAACTTGAAGATCAAAAAATTGGCGATTGTTACTGTTTAATTGCTTTGCATATATGTTTCTTAGATTATATCGAAGCAATATATACAAAGATTTCAACCGTCTACCAGTTCCATTCATTGTTCTACTTGTCGAAAGTTACAAATAATTACCGATAAAGGATTAACCATTGGGGCTCATTGTTCACTTAAACTTGAAGAACAAAAAATTGGCGAATTGTACTGTTTGGATGCTTTGCATATATGTTTCTTAGACTATATAGAAGCAATATATACAATGATTTCAACCGTCTACCTGTTCCATTCATTGTTCTACTTGTCGAAAGTTACAAATAATTTCCGTTAAGGGATTAACAATGGGGATCGTAGTTTACTTAAACTTGAAGAACAAAAAATTGGCGAATTGTACTGTTTGGATGCTTTGCATATATGTTTCTTAGACTATATAGAAGCAATATATACAATGATTTCAACCGTCTACCTGTTCCATTCATTGTTCTACTTGTCGAAAGTTACAAATAATTTCCGTTAAGGGATTAACAATGGGGATCGTAGTTTACTTAAACTTGAAGAACAATAAATTGGCGAATTGTACTGTTTGGATGCTTTGCATATATGTTTCTTAGACTATATAGAAGCAATATATACAAAGATTTCAACCGGCTACCTGTTCCATTCATTGTTCTACTTGTCGAAATTTACAAATAATTTCCGATAAAGGATTAACCATTGGGGCTCGTTGTTCACTTAAACTTGAAGAACAAAAAAGTGGCGAATGGTACTGTTTGGATGCTTTGCATATATGTTTCTTAGACTATATAGAAGCAATATATACAAAGATTTCAACCGTCTACCTGTTCCATTCATTGTTCTACTTGTCGAAAGTTACAAATAATTTCCGATAAAGGATTAACAATGTGGCTCATTGTTCACTTAAACTTGAAGAACAAAAAATTGGCGAATGGTACTGTTTGGATGCTTTGCATATATGTTTCTTAGACTATATAGAAGCAATATATACAAAGATTTCAACCGTCTACCTGTTCCATTCATTGTTCTACTTGTCGAAAGTTACAAATAATTTCCTTTAAAGGATTAACAATGGGGCTCATTGTTCACTTAAACTTGAAGAACAAAAAATTGGCGAATTGTACTGTTTGGATGCTTTGCATATATGTTTCTTAGAATATATAGAAGCAATATATACAATGATTTCAACCGTCTACTTGTTCCATTCATTGTTCTACTTGTCGAATGTTACAAATAATTTCCGTTAAGGGATTAACAATGGGGATCGTAGTTTACTTAAACTTGAAGAACAAAAAATTGGCGAATGGTACTGTTTGGATGCTTTGCATATATGTTTCTTAGACTATATAGAAGCAATATATACAAAGATTTCAACCGTCTACCTGTTCCATTCATTGTTCTACTTGTCGAAAGTTACAAATAATTTCCGATAAAGGATTAACAATGGGGCTCATTGTTCACTTAAACTTGAAGAACAAAAAATTGGCGAATGGTACTGTTTGGATGCTTTGCATATATGTTTCTTAGACTATATAGAAGCAATATATACAAAGATTTCAACCGTCTACCTGTTCCATTCATTGTTCTACTTGTCGAAAGTTACAAATAATTTCCTTTAAAGGATTAACAATGGGGCTCATTGTTCACTTAATCTTGAAGAACAAAAAATTGGCGAATGGTACTGTTTGGATGCTTTGCATATATGTTTCTTAGACTATATAGAAGCAATATATACAAAGATTTCAACCGTCTACCTGTTCGATTCATTGTTCTACTTGTCGAAAGTTACAAATAATTTCCGTTAAGGGATTAACAATGGGGATCGTAGTTCACTTAAACTTGAAGAACAAAAAATTGGCGAATTGTACTGTTTGGATGCTTTGCATACATGTTTCTTAGACTATATAGAAGCAATATATACAATGATTTCAACCGTCTACCTATTCCATTCATTGTTCTACTTGTCGAAATTTACAAATAATTTCCGATAAAGGATTAACAATGGGGCTCATTGTTCACTTAAACTTGAAAAACAAAAAATTGGCGAATGGTACTGTTTGGATGCTTTGCATATATGTTTCTTAGACTATATAGAAGCAATATATACAAAGATTTCAACCGTCTACCTGTTCCATTCATTGTTCTACTTGTCGAAAGTTACAAATAATTTCCTTTAAAGGATTAACAATGGGGCTCATTGTTCACTTAAACTTGAAGAACAAAAAATTGGCGAATTGTACTGTTTGGATGCTTTGCATATATGTTTCTTAGACTATATAGAAGCAATATATACAATGATTTCAACCGTCTACCTGTTCCATTCATTGTTCTACTTGTCGAAAGTTACAAATAATTTCCGTTAAGGGATTAACAATGGGGATCGTAGTTTACTTAAACTTGAAGAACAAAAAATTGGCGAATTGTACTGTTTGGATGCTTTGCATAGATGTTTCTTAGACTATTTAGAAGCAATATATAGAAAGATTTCACCCTTCTACCTGTACTATTCATTGTTCTACTTGTAGAAAGTTACAAATAGTTTCCATTTCATGATTATCAATGGGGCTCGCTGTTCACTTAAACTTGAAGATCAAAAAATTGGCGATTGTTACTGTTTAGTTGCTTTGCATATATGTTTCTTAGATTATATCGAAGCAATATATACAAAGATTTCAACCGTCTACCAGTTCCATTCATTGTTCTACTTGTCGAAAGTTACAAATAATTACCGATAAAGGATTAACCATTGGGGCTCATTGTTCACTTAAACTTGAAGAACAAAAAATTGGCGAATTGTACTATTTGGATGCTTTGCATATATGTTTCTTAGACTATATAGAAGCAATATATACAAAGATTTCAACCGTCTACCTGTTCCATTCATTGTTCTACTTATCGAAAGTTACAAATAATTTCCGATAAAGGATTAACAATGGGGCTCATTGTTCACTTAAACTTGAAGGACAAAAAATTGGCGAATGGTACTGTTTGGATACTTTGCGTACATGTTCCTTAGACTATATGGAAGCAATATATACAAGGATTTCAACCGTCTACCTGTTCCATTCATTGTTCTACTTGTCGAAAGTTACAAATAATTACCGATAAAGGATTAACCATTGGGGCTCATTGTTCACTTAAACTTGAAGAACAAAAAATTGGCGAATTGTACTGTTTGGATGCTTTGCATATATGCTTCTTAGACTATATAGAAGCAATATATACAATGATTTCAACCGTCTACCTATTCCATTCATTGTTCTATTTGTCGAAAGTTACAAATAATTTCCGTTAAGGGATTAACAATGGGGATCGTAGTTTACTTAAACTTGAAGAACAAAAAATTGGCGAATTGTACTGCTTGGATGCTTTGCATATATGTTTCTTAGACTATATAGAAGCAATATATACAATGATTTCAACCGTCTACCTGTTCCATTCATTGTTCTACTTGTCGAATGTTACAAATAGTTTCCGTTAAGGGATTAACAATGGGGATCGTAGTTTACTTAAACTTGTAGAACAAAAAATTGGCGAATTGTACTGTTTGGATGCTTTGCATATATGTTTCTTAGACTATATAGAAGCAATATATACAATGATTTCAACCGTCTACCTATTCCATTCATTGTTCTACTCGCCGAAATTTACAAATAATTTCCTTTAAAGGATTAACAATGGGGCTCGTAGTTCACTTAAACTTGAAGAACAAAAAATTGGCGAATGGTACTGTTTGGATGCTTTGCATATATGTTTCTTAGACTATATAGAAGCAATATATACAAAGATTTCAACCGTCTACCTGATCCATACATTGTTCTACTTGTCGAAAGTTACAAATAATTTCCGATAAAGGATTAACCATTGGGGCTCATTGTTCACTTAAACTTGAAAAACAAAAAATTGTCGAATGGTACTGTTTGGATGCTTTGCATATATGTTTCTTAGACTATATAGAAGCAATATATACAATGATTTCAACCGTCTACCTGTTCCATTCATTGTTCTACTTGTCGAAAGTTACTAATAATTTCCGTTAAGGGATTAACAATGGGGATCGTAGTTTACTTAAACTGGAAGAACAAAAAATTGGCGAATGGTACTGTTTGGATGCTTTGCATATATGTTTCTTAGACTATATAGAAGCAATATATACAAAGATTTCAACCGTCTACCTGTTCCATTCATTGTTCTACTTGTCGAAAGTTACAAATAATTTCCGATAAAGGATTAACAATGGGGCTCATTGTTCACTTAAACTTGGAAAACAAAAAATTGGCGAATGGTACTGTTTGGATGCTTTGCATATATGTTTCTTAGACTATATAGAAGCAATATATACAAAGATTTCAACCGTCTACCTGTTCCATTCATTGTTCTACTTGTCGAAAGTTACAAATAATTTCCGATAAAGGATTAACAATGGGGCTCATTGTTCACTTAAACTTGAAAAACAAAAAATTGGCGAATGGTACTGTTTGGATGCTTTGCATATATGTTTCTTAGACTATATAGAAGCAATATATACAAAGATTTCAACCGTCTACCTGTTCCATTCATTGTTCTACTTGTCGAAAGTTACAAATAATTTCCTTTAAAGGATTAACAATGGGGCTCATTGTTCACTTAAACTTGAAGAACAAAAAATTGGCGAATTGTACTGTTTGGATGCTTTGCATATATGTTTCTTAGACTATATAGAAGCAATATATACAATGATTTCAACCGTCTACCTGTTCCATTCATTGTTCTACTTGTCGAAAGTTACAAATAATTTCCGTTAAGGGATTAACAATGGGGATCGTAGTTTACTTAAACTTGAAGAACAAAAAATTGGCGAATTGTACTGTTTGGATGCTTTGCATAGATGTTTCTTAGACTATTTAGAAGCAATATATAGAAAGATTTCACCCTTCTACCTGTACTATTCATTGTTCTACTTGTAGAAAGTTACAAATAGTTTCCATTTCATGATTATCAATGGGGCTCGCTGTTCACTTAAACTTGAAGATCAAAAAATTGGCGATTGTTACTGTTTAGTTGCTTTGCATATATGTTTCTTAGATTATATCGAAGCAATATATACAAAGATTTCAACCGTCTACCAGTTCCATTCATTGTTCTACTTGTCGAAAGTTACAAATAATTACCGATAAAGGATTAACCATTGGGGCTCATTGTTCACTTAAACTTGAAGAACAAAAAATTGGCGAATTGTACTATTTGGATGCTTTGCATATATGTTTCTTAGACTATATAGAAGCAATATATACAAAGATTTCAACCGTCTACCTGTTCCATTCATTGTTCTACTTATCGAAAGTTACAAATAATTTCCGATAAAGGATTAACAATGGGGCTCATTGTTCACTTAAACTTGAAGGACAAAAAATTGGCGAATGGTACTGTTTGGATGCTTTGCGTACATGTTCCTTAGACTATATGGAAGCAATATATACAAGGATTTCAACCGTCTACCTGTTCCATTCATTGTTCTACTTGTCGAAAGTTACAAATAATTACCGATAAAGGATTAACCATTGGGGCTCATTGTTCACTTAAACTTGAAGAACAAAAAATTGGCGAATTGTACTGTTTGGATGCTTTGCATATATGCTTCTTAGACTATATAGAAGCAATATATACAATGATTTCAACCGTCTACCTATTCCATTCATTGTTCTATTTGTCGAAAGTTACAAATAATTTCCGTTAAGGGATTAACAATGGGGATCGTAGTTTACTTAAACTTGAAGAACAAAAAATTGGCGAATTGTACTGCTTGGATGCTTTGCATATATGTTTCTTAGACTATATAGAAGCAATATATACAATGATTTCAACCGTCTACCTGTTCCATTCATTGTTCTACTTGTCGAATGTTACAAATAGTTTCCGTTAAGGGATTAACAATGGGGATCGTAGTTTACTTAAACTTGTAGAACAAAAAATTGGCGAATTGTACTGTTTGGATGCTTTGCATATATGTTTCTTAGACTATATAGAAGCAATATATACAATGATTTCAACCGTCTACCTATTCCATTCATTGTTCTACTCGCCGAAATTTACAAATAATTTCCTTTAAAGGATTAACAATGGGGCTCGTAGTTCACTTAAACTTGAAGAACAAAAAATTGGCGAATGGTACTGTTTGGATGCTTTGCATATATGTTTCTTAGACTATATAGAAGCAATATATACAAAGATTTCAACCGTCTACCTGATCCATACATTGTTCTACTTGTCGAAAGTTACAAATAATTTCCGATAAAGGATTAACCATTGGGGCTCATTGCTCACTTAAACTTGAAAAACAAAAAATTGTCGAATGGTACTGTTTGGATGCTTTGCATATATGTTTCTTAGACTATATAGAAGCAATATATACAATGATTTCAACCGTCTACCTATTCCATTCATTGTTCTATTTGTCGAAAGTTACAAATAATTTCCGTTAAGGGATTAACAATGGGGATCGTAGTTTACTTAAACTTGAAGAACAAAAAATTGGCGAATTGTACTGCTTGGATGCTTTGCATATATGTTTCTTAGACTATATAGAAGCAATATATACAATGATTTCAACCGTCTACCTGTTCCATTCATTGTTCTACTTGTCGAAAGTTACAAATAATTTCCTTTAAAGGATTAACAATGGGGCTCATTGTTCACTTAAACTTGAAGAACAAAAAATTGGCGAATTGTACTGTTTGGATGCTTTGCATATATGTTTCTTAGACTATATAGAAGCAATATATACAATGATTTCAACCGTCTACCTGTTCCATTCATTGTTCTACTTGTCGAAAGTTACAAATAATTTCCTTTAAAGGATTAACAATGGGGCTCATTGTTCACTTAAACTTGAAGAACAAAAAATTGGCGAATTGTACTGTTTGGATGCTTTGCATATATGTTTCTTAGACTATATAGAAGCAATATATACAATGATTTCAACCGTCTACCTGTTCCATTCATTGTTCTACTTGTCGAAAGTTACAAATAATTTCCGTTAAGGGATTAACAATGGGGATCGTAGTTTACTTAAACTTGAAGAACAAAAAATTGGCGAATTGTACTGTTTGGATGCTTTGCATAGATGTTTCTTAGACTATTTAGAAGCAATATATAGAAAGATTTCACCCTTCTACCTGTACTATTCATTGTTCTACTTGTAGAAAGTTACAAATAGTTTCCATTTCATGATTATCAATGGGGCTCGCTGTTCTCTTAAACTTGAAGATCAAAAAATTGGCGATTGTTACTGTTTAGTTGCTTTGCATATATGTTTCTTAGATTATATCGAAGCAATATATACAAAGATTTCAACCGTCTACCAGTTTTTCATTGTTCTACTTGTCGAAAGTTACAAATAATTACCGATAAAGGATTAACCATTGGGGCTCATTGTTCACTTAAACTTGAAGAACAAAAAATTGGCGAATTGTACTATTTGGATGCTTTGCATATATGTTTCTTAGACTATATAGAAGCAATATATACAAAGATTTCAACCGTCTACCTGTTCCATTCATTGTTCTACTTATCGAAAGTTACAAATAATTTCCGATAAAGGATTAACAATGGGGCTCATTGTTCACTTAAACTTGAAGGACAAAAAATTGGCGAATGGTACTGTTTGGATGCTTTGCGTACATGTTCCTTAGACTATATGGAAGCAATATATACAAGGATTTCAACCGTCTACCTGTTCCATTCATTGTTCTACTTGTCGAAAGTTACAAATAATTACCGATATAGGATTAACCATTGGGGCTCATTGTTCACTTGAACTTGAAGAACAAAAAATTGGCGAATTGTACTGTTTGGATGCTTTGCATATATGTTTCTTAGACTATATAGAAGCAATATATACAATGATTTCAACCGTCTACCTATTCCATTCATTGTTCTATTTGTCGAAAGTTACAAATAATTTCCGTTAAGGGATTAACAATGGGGATCGTAGTTTACTTAAACTTGAAGAACAAAAAATTGGCGAATTGTACTGTTTGGATGCTTTGCATATATGTTTCTTAGACTATATAGAAGCAATATATACAATGATTTCAACCGTCTACCTGTTCCATTCATTGTTCTACTTGTCGAAAGTTACAAATAATTTCCGTTAAGGGATTAACAATGGGGATCGTAGTTTACTTAAACTTGAAGAACAAAAAATTGGCGAATTGTACTGTTTGGATGCTTTGCATATATGTTTCTTAGACTATATAGAAGCAATATATACAATGATTTCAACCGTCTACCTGTTCCATTCATTGTTCTACTTGTCGAAAGTTACAAATAATTTCCGTTAAGGGATTAACAATGGGGATCGTAGTTTACTTAAACTTGAAGAACAATAAATTGGCGAATTGTACTGTTTGGATGCTTTGCATATATGTTTCTTAGACTATATAGAAGCAATATATACAAAGATTTCAACCGGCTACCTGTTCCATTCATTGTTCTACTTGTCGAAATTTACAAATAATTTCCGATAAAGGATTAACCATTGGGGCTCGTTGTTCACTTAAACTTGAAGAACAAAAAAGTGGCGAATGGTACTGTTTGGATGCTTTGCATATATGTTTCTTAGACTATATAGAAGCAATATATACAAAGATTTCAACCGTCTACCTGTTCCATTCATTGTTCTACTTGTCGAAAGTTACAAATAATTTCGGATAAAGGATTAACAATGGGGCTCATTGTTCACTTAAACTTGAAGAACAAAAAATTGGCGAATGGTACTGTTTGGATGCTTTGCATATATGTTTCTTAGACTATATAGAAGCAATATATACAAAGATTTCAACCGTCTACCTGTTCCATTCATTGTTCGACTTGTCGAAAGTTACAAATAATTTCCTTTAAAGGATTAACAATGGGGCTCATTGTTCACTTAAACTTCAAGAACAAAAAATTGGCGAATGGTACTGTTTGGATGCTTTGCATAAATGTTTCTTAGACTATATAGAAGCAATATATACAAAGATTTCAACCGTCTACTTGTTCCATTCATTGTTCTACTTGTCGAAAGTTACAAATAATTTCCTTTAAAGGATTAACAATAGGGCTCATTGTTCACTTAATCTTGAAGAACAAAAAATTGGCGAATTGTACTGTTTGGATGATTTGCATATATGTTTCTTAGACTATATAGAAGCAATATATACAAAGATTTCAACGGTCTAACTGTTCCATTCATTGTTCTACTTGTCGAAAGTTACAAATAATTTCCTTTAAAGGATTAACAATGGGGCTCATTGTTCACTTAAACTTGAAGAACAAAAAATTGGCGAATTGTACTGTTTGGATGCTTTGCATAGATGTTTCTTAGACTATTTAGAAGCAATATATAGAAAGATTTCACCCGTCTACCTGTACTATTCATTGTTCTACTTGTAGAAAGTTACAAATAATTTCCATTTCATGATTATCAATGGGTCTCGCGGTTCACTTAAACTTGAAGTTCAAAAAATTGGCGATTGTTACTGTTTAGATGCTTTGCATATATGTTTCTTAGATTATATAGAAACAATACATACAAAGATTTCAACCGTCTACCAGTTCCATTCATTGTTCTACTTGTCGAAAATTACAAATAATTACCGATAAAGGATTAACCATTGGGGCTCATTGTTCACTTAAACTTGAAGAACAAAAAATTGGCGAATTGTACTGTTTGGATGCTTTGCATATATGTTTCTTAGACTATGTAGAAGCAATATATACAAAGATTTCAACCGTCTACCTGTTCCATTCATTGTTCTACTTGTCGAAATTTACAAATAATTTCCTTTAAAGGATTAACAATGGGGCTCATTGTTCACTTAAACTTGAAGAACAAAAAATTGGCGAATTGTACTGTTTGGATGCTTTGCATATATGTTTCTTAGACTATATAGAAGCAATATATACAATTTTTTCAACCGTCTACATGATCCATTCATTGATCTACTTGCCGAAAGTTACAAATAATTTCCGATAAAGGATTAACAATGGGTCTCATTGTTCACTTAAACTTGAAGAACAAAAAATTGGCGAATGGTACTGTTTGGATGCTTTGCATATATGTTTCTTAGACTATATGGAAGCAATATATACAAAGATTTCAACCGTCTACGTGTTCTAATCATTGTTCTACTTGTAGAAAGTCACAATTAATTTCCGTTAAAGGATTAACAATGGGGCTCGTAGTTCACTTAAACTTGAAGATCAAAAAATTGGCGATTGTTACTGTTTAGATGATTTGCATATATGTTTCTTAGACTATATAGAAGCAATATATACAAAGATTTCAACCGTCTACCTGTTCCATTCATTGTTCTACTTGTCGAAAGTTACAAATAATTTCCTTTAAAGGATTAACAATGGGGCTCATTGTTCACTTAAACTTGAAGAACAAAAAATTGGCGAATTGTACTGTTTGGATGCTTTGCATATATGTTTCTTAGACTATATAGAAGCAATATATACAATGATTTCAACCGTCTACCTGTTCCATTCATTGTTCTACTTGTCGAAAGTTACAAATAATTTCCGTTAAGGGATTAACAATGGGGATCGTAGTTTACTTAAACTTGAAGAACAAAAAATTGGCGAATTGTACTGATTGGATGCTTTGCATAGATGTTTCTTAGACTATTTAGAAGCAATATATAGAAAGATTTCACCCGTCTACCTGTACTATTCATTGTTCTACTTGTAGAAAGTTACAAATAGTATCCATTTCATGATTATCAATGGGGCTCGCTGTTCACTTAAACTTGAAGATCAAAAAATTGGCGATTGTTACTGTGTAGTTGCTTTGCATATATGTTTCTTAGATTATATCGAAGCAATATATACAAAGATTTCAACCGTCTACCAGTTCCATTCATTGTTCTACTTGTCGAAAGTTACAAATAATTACCGATAAAGGATTAACCATTGGAGCTCATTGTTCACTTAAACTTGAAGAACAAAAAATTGGCGAATTGTACTGTTTGGATGCTTTGCATATATGTTTCTTAGACTATATAGAAGCAATATATACAAAGATTTCAACCGTCTACCTGTTCCATTCATTGTTCTACTTGTCGAAAGTTACAAATAATTTCCGATAAAGGATTAACAATGGGGCTCATTGTTCACTTAAACTTGAAGGACAAAAAATTGGCGAAAGGTACTGTTTGGATGCTTTGCGTACATGTTCCTTAGACTATATGGAAGCAATATATAAAAGGATTTCAACCGTCTACCTGTTCCATTCATTGTTCTACTTGTCGAAAGTTACAAATAATTACCGATAAAGGATTAACCATTGGGGCTCATTGTTCACTTAAACTTGAAGGACAAAAAATTGGCGAATGGTACTGTTTGGATGCTTTGCATATATGTTTCTTAGACTATATAGAAGCAATATATACAAAGATTTCAACCGTCTACCTGTTCCATTCATTGTTCTACTTGTCGAAAGTTACAAATAATTTCCTTTAAAGGATTAACAATGGGGCTCGCAGTTCACTTAAACTTGAAGAACAAAAAATTGGCGAATGGTACTGTTTGGATGCTTTGCATATATGTTTCTTAGACTATATAGAAGCAATATATACAAAGATTTCAAAAGTCTACCTTTTCCATTCATTGTTCTACTTGTCGAAAGATACAAATAATTTCCGATAAAGGATTAACCATTAGGGCTCATTGTTCACTTAAACTTGAAGAACAAAAAATTGGCGAATTGTACTGTTTGGATGCTTTGCATATATGTTTCTTAGATTATATAGAAGCAATATATACAAAGATTTCAACCGTCTACCAGTTCCATTCATTGTTCTACTTGTCGAAAGTTACAAATAATTACCGATAAAGGATTAACCATTGGGGCTCATTGTTCACTTAAACTTGAAGAACAAAAAATTGGCGAATTGTACTGTTTGGATGCTTTGCATATATGTTTCTTAGACTATATGGAAGCAATATATACCAGGATTTCAACCGTCTACCTGTTCCATTCATTGTTCTACTTGTCGAAAGTTACAAATAATTACCGATAAAGGATTAACCATTGGGGCTCATTGTTCACTTAAACTTGAAGAACAAAAAATTGGCGAATTGTACTGTTTGGATGCTTTGCATATATGTTTCTTAGACTATATAGAAGCAATATATACAATGATTTCAACAGTCTACCTGTTCCATTCATTGTTCTACTTGTCGAAAGTTACAAATAATTTCCTTTAAAGGATTAACAATGGGGCTCATTGTTCACTTAAACTTGAAGAACAAAAAATTGGCTAATGGTACTGTTTGGATGCTTTGCATATATGTTTCTTAGACTATATAGAAGCAATATATACAAAGATTTCAACCGTCTACCTGTTCGATTCATTGTTCTACTTGTCGAAAGTAACAAATAATTTCCTTTAAAGGATTAACAATGGGGCTCATTGTTCACTTAAACTTGAAGAACAAAAAATTGGCGAATTGTACTGTTTGGATGCTTTGCATATATGTTTCTTAGACTATATAGAAGCAATATATACAATGATTTCAACCGTCTACCTGTTCCATTCGTGGTTCTACTTGTCGAAAGTTACAAATAATTTCCGTTAAGGGATTAACAATGGGGATCGTAGTTTACTTAAACTTGAAGAACAAAAAATTGGCGAATTGTACTGTTTGGATGCTTTGCATATATGTTTCTTAGACTATATAGAAGCAATATATACAATGATTTCAACCGTCTACCTGTTCCATTCATTGTTCTACTTGTCGAAAGTTACAAATAATTTCCGTTAAGGGATTAACAATGGGGATCGTAGTTTACTTAAACTTGAAGAACAATAAATTGGCGAATTGTACTGTTTGGATGCTTTGCATATATGTTTCTTAGACTATATAGAAGCAATATATACAAAGATTTCAACCGGCTACCTGTTCCATTCATTGTTCTACTTGTCGAAATTTACAAATAATTTCCGATAAAGGATTAACCATTGGGGCTCGTTGTTCACTTAAACTTGAAGAACAAAAAAGTGGCGAATGGTACTGTTTGGATGCTTTGCATATATGTTTCTTAGACTATATAGAAGCAATATATACAAAGATTTCAACGGTCTAACTGTTCCATTCATTGTTCTACTTGTCGAAAGTTACAAATAATTTCCGATAAAGGATTAACAATGGGGCTCATTGTTCACTTAAACTTGAAGAACAAAAAATTGGCGAATGGTACTGTTTGGATGCTTTGCATATATGTTTCTTAGACTATATAGAAGCAATATATACAAAGATTTCAACCGTCTACCTGTTCCATTCATTGTTCTACTTGTCGAAAGTTACAAATAATTTCCTTTAAAGGATTAACAATGGGGCTCGTTGTTCACTTAAACTTGAAGAACAAAAAATTGGCGAATTGTACTGTTTGGATGCTTTGCATATATGTTTCTTAGACTATATAGAAGCAATATATACAATGATTTCAACCGTCTACCTGTTCCATTCATTGTTCTACTTGTCGAAAGTTACAAATAATTTCCGTTAAGGGATTAACAATGGGGATCGTAGTTTACTTAAACTTGAAGAACAAAAAATTGGCGAATTGTACTGTTTGGATGCTTTGCATATATGTTTCTTAAACTATATAGAAGCAATATATACAAAGATTTCAACCGTCTACCTGTTCCATTCATTGTTCTACTTGTCGAAAGTTACAAATAATTTCCGATAAAGGATTAACAATGGGGCTCATTGTTCACTTAAACTTGAAGAACAAAAAATTGGCGAATGGTACTGTTTGGATGCTTTGCATATATGTTTCTTAGACTATATAGAAGCAATATATACAAAGATTTCAACCGTCTACCTGTTCCATTCATTGTTCGACTTGTCGAAAGTTACAAATAATTTCCTTTAAAGGATTAACAATGGGGCTCATTGTTCACTTAAACTTCAAGAACAAAAAACTGGCGAATGGTACTGTTTGGATGCTTTGCATATATGTTTCTTAGACTATATAGAAGCAATATATACAAAGATTTCAACCGTCTACTTGTTCCATTCATTGTTCTACTTGTCGAAAGTTACAAATAATTTCCTTTAAAGGATTAACAATAGGGCTCATTGTTCACTTAATCTTGAAGAACAAAAAATTGGCGAATTGTACTGTTTGGATGCTTTGCATATATGTTTCTTAGACTATATAGAAGCAATATATACAATGATTTCAACCGTCCACCTGTTCCATTCATTGTTCTACTTGTCGAATGTTACAAATAATTTCCGTTAAGGGATTAACAAAGGGAATCGTAGTTTACTTAAACTTGAAGAACAAAAAATTGGCGAATTGTACTGTTTGGATGCTTTGCATATATGTTTCTTAGACTATATAGAAGCAATATATATAATGATTTCAACCGTCTACCTGTTCCATTCATTGTTCTACTTGTCGAAAGTTACAAATAATTTCCGTTAAGGGATTAACAATGGGGATCGTAGTTTACTTAAACTTGAAGAACAAAAAATTGGCGAATTGTACTGTTTGGATGCTTTGCATAGATGTTTCTTAGACTATTTAGAAGCAATATATAGAAAGATTTCACCCGTCTACCTGTACTATTCATTGTTCTACTTGTAGAAAGTTACAAATAATTTCCATTTCATGATTATCAATGGGGCTCGCGGTTCACTTAAACTTGAAGATCAAAAAATTGGCGATTGTTACTGTCTAGATGCTTTGCATATATGTTTCTTAGATTATATAGAAACAATATATACAAAGATTTCAACCGTCTACCAGTTCCATTCATTGTTCTACTTGTCGAAAATTACAAATAATTACCGATAAAGTATTAACCATTGGGGCTCATTGTTCACTTAAACTTGAAGAACAAAAAAGTGGCGAATTGTACTGTTTGGATGCTTTGCATATATGTTTCTTAGACTATGTAGAAGCAATATATACAAAGATTTCAACCGTCTACCTGTTCCATTCATTGTTCTACTTGTCGAAAGTTACAAATAATTTCCGATAAAGGATTAACAATGGGTCTCATTGTTCACTTAAACTTGAAGAACAAAAAATTGGCGAATGGTACTGTTTGGATGCTTTGCATATATGTTTCTTAGACTATATGGAAGCAATATATACAAAGATTTCAACCGTCTACGTGTTCCAATCATTGTTCTACTTGTAGAAAGTCACAATTAATTTCCGTTAAAGGATTAACAATGGGGCTCGTAGTTCACTTAAACTTGAAGAACAAAAAATTGGCGAATTGTACTGTTTGGTTGCTTTGCATAGATGTTTCTTAGACTATTTAGAAGCAATATATAGAAAGATTTCACCAGTCTACCTGTACTATTCATTGTTCAACTTGTAGAAAGTTACAAATAATTTCCATTTCATGAATATCAATGGGGCTCGCTGTTCACTTAAACTTGAAGATCAAAAAATTGGCGATTGTTACTGTTTAGATGATTTGCATATATGTTTCGTAGACTATATAGAAGCAATATATACAATGATTTCAACCGTCCACCTATTCCATTCATTGTTCTACTTGTCGAAAGTTACAAATAATTACCGATAAAGGATTAACCATTGGGGCTCATTGTTCACTTAAACTTGAAGAACAAAAAATTGGCGAATTGTACTGTTTGGATGCTTTGCATATATGTTTCTTAGACTATATAGAAGCAATATATACAATGATTTCAACCGTCCACCTGTTCCATTCATTGTTCTACTTGTCGAATGTTACAAATAATTTCCGTTAAGGGATTAACAAAGGGGATCGTAGTTTACTTAAACTTGAAGAACAAAAACTTGGCGAATTGTACTGTTTGGATGCTTTGCATATATGTTTCTTAGACTATATAGAAGCAATATATATAATGATTTCAACCGTCTACCTGTTCCATTCATTGTTCTACTTGTCGAAAGTTACAAATAATTTCCGTTAAGGGATTAACAATGGGGATCGTAGTTTACTTAAACTTGAAGAACAAAAAATTGGCGAATTGTACTGTTTGGATGCTTTGCATATATGTTTCTTAGACTATATAGAAGCAATATATACAAAGATTTCAACGGTCTAACTGTTCCATTCATTGTTCTACTTGTCGAAAGTTACAAATAATTTCCGATAAAGGATTAACAATGGGGCTCATTGTTCACTTAAACTTGAAGAACAAAAAATTGGCGAATGGTACTGTTTGGATGCTTTGCATATATGTTTCTTAGACTATATAGAAGCAATATATACAAAGATTTCAACCGTCTACCTGTTCCATTCATTGTTCTACTTGTCGAAAGTTACAAATAATTTCCTTTAAAGGATTAACAATGGGGCTCATTGTTCACTTAAACTTCAAGAACAAAAAACTGGCGAATGGTACTGTTTGGATGCTTTGCATATATGTTTCTTAGACTATATAGAAGCAATATATACAAAGATTTCAACCGTCTACTTGTTCCATTCATTGTTCTACTTGTCGAAAGTTACAAATAATTTCCTTTAAAGGATTAACAATAGGGCTCATTGTTCACTTAATCTTGAAGAACAAAAAATTGGCGAATTGTACTGTTTGGATGCTTTGCATATATGTTTCTTAGACTATATAGAAGCAATATATACAATGATTTCAACCGTCCACCTGTTCCATTCATTGTTCTACTTGTCGAATGTTACAAATAATTTCCGTTAAGGGATTAACAAAGGGGATCGTAGTTTACTTAAACTTGAAGAACAAAAAATTGGCGAATTGTACTGTTTGGATGCTTTGCATATATGTTTCTTAGACTATATAGAAGCAATATATACAATGATTTCAACCGTCCACCTGTTCCATTCATTGTTCTACTTGTCGAATGTTACAAATAATTTCCGTTAAGGGATTAACAAAGGGGATCGTAGTTTACTTAAACTTGAAGAACAAAAAATTGGCGAATTGTACTGTTTGGATGCTTTGCATATATGTTTCTTAGACTATATAGAAGCAATATATATAATGATTTCAACCGTCTACCTGTTCCATTCATTGTTCTACTTGTCGAAAGTTACAAATAATTTCCGTTAAGGGATTAACAATGGGGATCGTAGTTTACTTAAACTTGAAGAACAAAAAATTGGCGAATTGTACTGTTTGGATGCTTTGCATAGATGTTTCTTAGACTATTTAGAAGCAATATATAGAAAGATTTCACCCGTCTACCTGTACTATTCATTGTTCAACTTGTAGAAAGTTACAAATAATTTCCATTTCATGATTATCAATGGGGCTCGCTGTTCACTTAAACTTGAAGATCAAAAAATTGGCGATTGTTACTGTTTAGATGATTTGCATATATGTTTCGTAGACTATATAGAAGCAACATATACAATGATTTCAACCGTCTACCTATTCCATTCATTGTTCTACTTGCCGAAATTTACAAATAATTTACTTTAAAGGATTAACAATGGGGCTCGTAGTTCACTTAAACTTGAAGAACAAAAAATTGGCGAATGGTACTATTTGGATGCTTTGAATATATGTTTCTTATATTATATAGAAGCAATATATACAAATATTTCAACCGTCTACCTGTTCCATTCATTGTTCTACTTGTCGAAAGTTACAAATAATTTCCTATAAAGGATTAACAATGGGGCTCATTGTTCAGTTAAACTTGAAGGACAAAAAATTGGCGAATGTTACTGTTTGGATGCTTTGCGTACATGTTTCTTAGACTATATGGAAGCAATATATACAAGGATTTCAACCGTCTACCTGTCCCATTCATTGTTCTACTTGTCGAAAGTTACAAATAATTACCGATAAAGGATTAACCATTGGGGCTCATTGTTCACTTAAACTTGAAGAACAAAAAATTGGCGAAATGTACTGTTTGGATGCTTTGCATATATGTTTCTTAGACTATATAGAAGCAATATATACAATGATTTCAACCGTCTACCTATTTCATTCATTGTTCTACTTTCCGAAATTTAAAAATAATTTCCTTTAAAGGATTAACAATGGAGCTCGTAGTTCACTTAAACTTGAAGAGCTAAAAATTGGCGATTTGTACTGTTTGGACGCTTTGCATATATGTTTCATGGACTATATAGAAGCAATATATGCAATGATTTCAACAGTCTACCTGTTCCATTCATTGTTCTACTTGTCGAAATTTACAAATAATTTCCGATAAAGGATTAACAATGGGGCTCATTGTTCACTTAAACTTGAAGAACAAAAAATTGGCGAATGTACTGTTTGGATGCTTTGCATATATGTTTCTTAGACTATATAAAAGCAATATATACAATGATTTCAACCGTCTACCTGTTCCAATCATTGTTCTACTTGTAGAAAGTTACAATTAATTTCCGTTAAAGGATTAACAATGGGGCTCGTAGTTCACTTAAACTTGAAGAACAAAAAATTGGCGAATTGTACTGTTTGGATCCTTTGCATATATGTTTCGTAGACTATATAGAAGCAATATATACAATGATTTCAACCGTCTACATGATCCATTCATTGTTCTACTTGTCGAAATTTACAAATAATTTCCTTTAAAGGATTAACAATTGGGCTCGTAGTTCACTTAAACTTGAAGAACAAAAAATTGGCGATTGTTACTGTTTAGATGCTTCGCATATATGTTTCTTAGATTATATAGAAGCAATATATACAAAGATTTCAACCGTCTACCAGTTCCATTCATTGTTCTACTTGTCGAAAATTACAAATAATTACCGATAAAGGATTAACCATTGGGGCTCATTGTTCACTTAAACTTGAAGAACAAAAAATTCGCGAATTGTACTGTTTGGATGCTTTGCATATATGTTTCTTAGACTATATAGAAGCAATATATACAAAGATTTCAACCGTCTACCTGTTCCATTCATTGTTCTACTTGTCGAAAGTTACAAATAATTTCCTATAAAGGATTAACAATGGGGCTCATTGTTCAGTTAAACTTGAAGGACAAAAAATTGGCGAATGTTACTGTTTGGATGCTTTGCGTACATGTTTCTTAGACTATATGGAAGCAATATATACAAGGATTTCAACCGTCTACCTGTTCCATTCATTGTTCTACTTGTCGAAAGTTACAAATAATTACCGATAAAGGATTAACCATTGGGGCTCATTGTTCACTTAAACTTGAAGAACAAAAAATTGGCGAAATGTACTGTTTGGATGCTTTGCATATATATTTCTTAGACTATATAGAAGCAATATATACAATGATTTCAACCCTCTACCTATTTCATTCATTGTTCTACTTTCCGAAATTTACAAATAATTTCCAATAAAGGATTAACAATGGGGCTCATTGTTCACTTAAACTTGAAGAACAAAAAATTGGCGAATTGTATTGTTTGGATGCTTTGCATATATGTTTCTTAGACTATATAGAAGCAATATATACAAAGATTTCAACCGTCTACCTGTTCCATTCATTGTTCTACTTGTCGAAAGTTACAAATAATTTCCGATAAAGGATTAACAATGGGTCTCATTATTCACTTAAACTTGAAGAACAATAAATTGGCGAATGGTACTGTTTGGTTGCTTTGCATATATGTTTCTTAGACCTTATAGAAGCAATATATACAAAGATTTCAACCGTCTACCTGTTCCATTCATTGTTCTACTTGTCGATAGATGCAAATAATTTCCGTTAAGGGATTAACAATGGGGATCGTAGTTTACTTAAACTGGAAGAACAAGAAATTGACGAATTGTACTGTTTGGATGCTTTGCATATATGTTTCTTAGACTATATAGAAGCAATATATACAATGATTTCAACCGTCTACCTATTCCATTCATTGTTCTACTTGCCGAAATTTACAAATAATTTCCTTTAAAGGATTAACAATGGGGCTCGTAGTTCACTTAAACTTGAAGAACAAAAAATTGGCGAATGGTACTATTTGGATGCTTTGAATATATGTTTCTTATATTATATAGAAGCAATATATACAAATATTTCAACCGTCTACCTGTTCCATTCATTGTTCGACTTGTCGAAAATTACAAATAATTTCCGATAAAGGATTAACCATTGGGGCTCATTGTTCACTTAAACTTGAAGACCAAAAAATTGGCGAATGGTACTGTTTGGATGCTTTGCGTACATGTTTCTTAGACTATATGGAAGCAATATATACAAAGATTTCAACCGTCTACCTGTTCCAATCATTGTTCTACTTGTCGAAAGCTACAAATAATTTCCGATAACGGATTAACCATTGGGGCTCATTGTTCACTTAACCTGGAAGCACAAAAAATTGGCGAATTGTACTGTTTGGATGCTTTGCATATATCTTTCTTCGACTATATAGAAGCAATATATACAAAGATTTCAATCGTCTACCTGTTCCATTCATTGATCTACTTGTCGAAAGTTACAAATAATTTCCGATAAAGGATTAACAATGGGTCTCATTGTTCACTTAAACTTGAAGAACAAAAAATTGGCGAATGGTACTGTTTGGATGCTTTGCATATATGTTTCTTAGACTATATAGAAGCAATATATACAATGATTTCAACCGTCTACCTATTTCATTCATTGTTCTACTTTCCGAAATTTACAAATAATTTCCTTTAAAGGATTAACAATGGAGCTCGTAGTTCACTTAAACTTGAAGAGCTAAAAATTGGCGATTTGTACTGTTTGGACGCTTTGCATATATGTTTCTTGGACTATATAGAAGCAATATATGCAATGATTTCAACAGTCTACCTGTTCCATTCATTGTTCTACTTGTCGAAATTTACAAATAATTTCCGATAAAGGATTAACAATGGGGCTCATTGTTCACTTAAACTTGAAGAACAAAAAATTGGCGAATTGTACTGTTTGGATGCTTTGCATATATGTTTCTTAGACTATATAGAAGCAATATATACAATGATTTCAACCGTCCACCTGTTCCATTCATTGTTCGACTTGTCGAAAATTACAAATAATTTCCGATAAAGGATTAACCATTGGGGCTCATTGTTCACTTAAACTTGAAGACCAAAAAATTGGCGAATGGTACTGTTTTGATGCTTTGCGTACATGTTTCTTAGACTATATGGAAGGAATATATACAAAGATTTCAACCGTCTACGTGTTCCAATCATTGTTCTACTTGTCGAAATTTACACATAATTTCCTTTAAAGGATTAACAATGGGGCTCGTTGTTAACTTAAACTTGAAGAACAATAAATTGGCGAATTGTACTGTTTGGATGCTTTGCATATATGTTTCTTAGACTATATAGAAGCAATATATACAAAGATTTCAACCGTCTACCTGTTCCATTCATTGTTCTACTTGTCGAAAGTTACAAATAATTTCCGATAAAGGATTAACCATTGGGGCTCATTGTTCACTTAAACTTGAAGAACAAAAAATTGGCGAATTGTACTGTTTGGATGCTATACGTACATGTTCCTTAGACTATATGGAAGCAATATATACAAAGATTTCAACCGTCTACGTGTTCCAATCATTGTTCTACTTGTCGAAATTTACAAATAATTTCCTTTAAAGGATTAACAATGGGACTCGTTGTTCACTTAAACTTGAAGAACAAAAAAGTGGCGAATGGTACTGTTTGGATGCTTTGAATATATGTTTCTTATATTATATAGAAGCAATATATACAAATATTTCAACCGTCTACCTGTTCCATTCATTGTTCGACTTGTCGAAATTTACAAATAATTTCCGATAAAGGATTAACCATTGGGGCTCATTGTTCACTTAAACTTGAAGAACAAAAAATTGGCGAATTGTACTGTTTGGATGCTTTGCATATATGTTTCTTAGACTATTTAGAAGCAATATATAGAAAGATTTCACCCGTCTACCTGTACTATTCATTGTTCTACCTGTAGAAAGTTACAAATAATTTCCGTTTCATGATTATCAATGGGGCTCACTGTTCACTTAAACTTGAAGATCAAAAAATTGGCGAATTGTACTGATTGTATGCTTTGCATATATGTTTCTTAGACTATTTAGAAGCAATATATAGAAAGATTCCACCCGCGTACCTGTACTATTCATTGTTCTACTTGTAGAATGTTACAAATAATTTCCATTTCATGATTATCAATGGGGCTCGCTGTTCACTTAAACCTGAAGATCAAAAAATTGCCGAATGGTACTGTTTGGATGCTTTGCATATATGTTTCTTAGATTATATAGAATCAATATATACAAAGATTTCAACCGTCTACCTGTTCCATTCATTGTTCTACTTGTCGAAAGTTACAAATAATTTCCGTTAAGGCATTAACAATGGGGCTCGTAGTTCACTTAAAGTTGAGGAACAAAAAATTGGCGAATTGTACTGTTTGGATGCTTTGCATATATGTTTCTTAGACTATTTGGAAGCAATATATAGAAAGATTTCACCCGTCTACCTGTACTATTCATTGTTCTACTTGTAGAAAGTTACAAATAATTTCCATTTCATGATTATCAATGGGGCTTGCTGTTCACTTAACCTTGAGGAACAAAAAATTGGCGAATGGTACTGTTTGGATGCTTTGCATATATGTTTCGTAGACTATATAGAAGCAATATATACAAAGATTTCAACCGTCTACCTGTTCCATTCATTGTTCTACTTGTCGAAAATTACAAGTAATTTCCGATAAAGGATTAACCATTGGGGCTCATTGTTCACTTAAACTTGAAGAACAAAAAATTGGCGAATGGTACTGTTTGGATGCTTTGCGTATATGTTTCTTAGACTATATAGAAGCAATATATATAAAGATTTCAACCGTCTACGTGTTCCAATCATTGTCCTACTTGTAGAAATTTACAAATAATTTCCGTTAAAGGATTAACAATGGGGCTCGTAGTTCACTTAAACTTGAGGAACAAGAAATTTGCGAATTGTACTGTTTGGATGCATTGCATTAATGTTTCTTAGATTATATAGAAGCAATATATACAAAGATTTCAACCGTCTACCTGTTCCATTCATTGTTCTCCTTGTCGAAATTTACAAATAACTTCCTTTAAAGGATTAACAATGGGGCTCGTTGTTCACTTAAACTTGAAGAACAAAAAATTGGCGAATTGTACTGTTTGGATGCTTTGCATATATGTTTCTTAGACTATTTAGAAGCAATATATAGAAAGATTTCACCCGTCTACCTGTACTATTCATTGTTCTACTTGTAGAAAGTTACAAATAATTTCCATTTCATGATTATCAATGGGGCTTGCTGTTCACTTAAACTTGAAGAACAAAAAATTGGCGAATGGTACTGTTTGGATGCTTTGCATAGATGTTTCTTAGACTATTTAGAAGCAATATATAGAAAGATTTCACCCGTCTACCTGTACTATTCATTGTTCTACTTGTCGAAATTTACAAATAATTTCCGATAAAGGATTAACCATTGGGGCTCATTGTTCACTTAAACTTGAAGAACAAAAAATTGGCGAATGGTACTGTTTGGATGCTTTGCATATATGTTTCGTAGACTATATAGAAGCAATATATACAATTTTTTCAACCGTCTACATGGTCCATTCATTGTTCTACTTGTCGAAATTTACAAATAATTTCCTTTAAAGGATTAACAATGGGGCTCGTAGTTCACTTAAACTTGAAGAACAAAAAATTGGCGAATTGTACTGTTTGGATGCTTTGCATAGATGTTTCGTAGACTATTTAGAAGCAATATATAGAAAGATTTCACCCGTCTACCTGTACTATTCATTGTTCTACTTGTCGAAATTTACAAATAATTTCCGATAAAGGATTAACCATTGGGGCTCATTGTTCACTTAAACTTGAAGAACAAAAAATTGGCGAATGGTACTGTTTGGATGCTTTGCATAGATGTTTCTTAGACTATTTAGAAGCAATATATAGAAAGATTTCACCCGTCTACCTGTACTATTCATTGTTCTACTTGTAGAAAGTTACAAATAATTTCCATTTCATGATTATCAATGGGGCTTGCTGTTCACTTAAACTTGAAGAACAAAAAATTGGCGAATGGTACTGTTTGGATGCTTTGCATATATGTTTCGTAGACTATATAGAACCAATATATACAAAGATTTCAACCGTCTACCTGTTCCATTCATTGTTCTACTTGTCGAAAATTACAAGTATTTTCCGATAAAGGATTAACCATTGGGGCTCATTGTTCACTTAAACTTGAAGAACAAAAAATTGGCGAATTGTACTGTTTGGATGCTTTGCATATATGTTTCTTAGACTATATAGAAGCAATATATACATTGATTTCAACCGGCTACCTGTTCCATTCATTGTTTTACTTGTCGAAATTTACAAATAATTTCCGATAAAGGATTAACCATTGGGGCTCATTGTTCACATAAACTTGAAGAACAAGAAATTGGCGAATTGTACTGTTTGGATGCTTTGCATATATGTTTCTTATACTATATAGAAGCAATATATACAAAGATTTCAACCGTCTACCTGTTCCATTCACTGTTCTACTTGTCGAAATTTACAAATAATTTCCGATAAAGGATTAACCATTGGGGCTCATTGCTCACTTAAACTTGAAGAACAAAAAATTGGCGAATTGTACTGTTTGGATGCTTTGCATTTATGTTTCTTAGACTATATAGAAGCAATATATACAAAGATTTCAACCGTCTACCTGTTCCATTCATTGTTCTACTTGTCGAAAGTTACAAATAATTACCTTTAAAGGATTAACAATGGGGCTCGTTGTTCACTCAAACTTGAAGAACAATAAATTGGCGAATTGTACTGTTTGGATGCTTTGCATATATGTTTCTTAGACTATATAGAAGCAATATATACAAAGATTTCAACCGTCTACCTGTTCCATTCATTGTTCTACTTGTCGAAAGTTACAATTAATTTCCGTTAAAGGATTAACAATGGGGCTCGTAGTTCACTTAAACTTGAAGAACAAAAAATTGGCGAATGGTACTGTTTGGATGCTTTGCATGTATGTTTCGTAGACTATATAGAAGCAATATATACAATTTTTTCAACCGTCTACATGGTCCATTCATTGTTCTACTTGACGAAATTTACAAATAATTTCCGATAAAGGATTAACCATTGGGGCTCATTGTTCACATAAACTTGAAGAACAAAAAATTGGCGAATTGTACTTTTAGGATGCTTTGCATATATGTTTCTTAGACTATATAGAAGCAATATATACAAAGATTTCAACCGGCTACCAGTTCCATTCATTGTTCTACTTGTCGAAAGTTACAAATAATTTCCGTTAAGGGATTAACAATGGGGATCGTAGTTTACTTAAACTTGAAGAACAAAAAATTGGCGAATTGTACTGTTTGGATGCTTTGCATAGATGTTTCTTAGACTATTTAGAAGCAATATATAGAAAGATTTCACCCGTATACCTGTACTATTCATTGTTCTACTTGTAGAAAGTTACAAATAGTTTCCATTTCATGATTATCAATGGGGCTCGCTGTTCACTTAAACTTGAAGATCAAAAAATTGGCGATTGTTACTGTTTAGATGCTTTGCATATATGTTTCTTAGATTATATAGAAGCAATATATACAAAGATTTCAACCGTCTACCAGTTCCATTCATTGTTCTACTTGTCGAAAGTTACAAAAAATTACCGATAAAGGATTAACCATTGGGGCTCATTGTTCACTTAAACTTGAAGAACAAAAAATTGGCGAATTGTACTGTTTGGATGCTTTGCATATATGTTTCTTAGACTATATAGAAGCAATATATACAAAGATTTCAACCGTCTACATGTTCCATTCATTCTTCTACTTGTCGAAAGTTACAAATAATTTCCGATAAAGGATTAACAATGGGGCTCATTGTTCACTTAAACTTGATGGACAAAAAATTGGCGAATGGTACTGTTTGGATGCTTTGCGTACATGTTTCTTAGACTATATGGAAGCAATATATACAAGGATTTCAACCGTCTACCTGTTCCATTCACTGTTCTACTTGTCGAAAGTTACAAATAATTACCGATAAAGGATTAACCATTGGGGCTCATTGTTCACTTAAACTTGAAGAACAAAAAATTGGCGAATTGTACTGTTTGGATGCTTTGCATATATGTTTCTTAGACTATATAGAAGCAATATATACAAAGATTTCAACCGTCTACCAGTTCCATTCATTGTTCTACTTGTCGAAAGTTACAAATAATTACCGATAAAGGATTAACCATTGGGGCTCATTGTTCACTTAAACTTGAAGAACAAAAAATTGGCGAATTGTACTGTTTGGATGCTTTGCATATATGTTTCTTAGACTATATAGAAGCAATATATACAAAGATTTCAACCGTCTACATGTTCCATTCATTCTTCTACTTGTCGAAAGTTACAAATAATTTCCGATAAAGGATTAACAATGGGGCTCATTGTTCACTTAAACTTGAAGGACAAAAAATTGGCGAATGGTACTGTTTGGATGCTTTGCGTACATGTTTCTTAGACTATATGGAAGCAATATATACAAGGATTTCAACCGTCTACCTGTTCCATTCATTGTTCTACTTGTCGAAAGTTACAAATAATTACCGATAAAGGATTAACCATTGGGGCTCATTGTTCACTTAAACTTGAAGAACAAAAAATTGGCGAATTGTACTGTTTGGATGCTTTGCATATATGTTTCTTAGACTATATAGAAGCAATATATACAATGATTTCAACCGTCTAGATGTTCCATTCATTGTTCTACTTGTCGAAAGTTACAAATAGTTTCCATTTCATGATTATCAATGGGGCTCGCTGTTCACTTAAACTTGAAGATCAAAAAATTGGCGATTGTTACTGTTTAGATGCTTTGCATATATGTTTCTTAGATTATATAGAAGCAATATATACAAAGATTTCAACCGTCTACCAGTTCCATTCATTGTTCTACTTGTCGAAAGTTACAAATAATTACCGATAAAGGATTAACCATTGGGGCTCATTGTTCACTTAAACTTGAAGAACAAAAAATTGGCGAATTGTACTGTTTGGATGCTTTGCATATATGTTTCTTAGACTATATAGAAGCAATATATACAATGATTTCAACCGTCTAGATGTTCCATTCATTGTTCTACTTGTCGAAAGTTACAAATAGTTTCCATTTCATGATTATCAATGGGGCTCGCTGTTCACTTAAACTTGAAGATCAAAAAATTGGCGATTGTTACTGTTTAGATGCTTTGCATATATGTTTCTTAGATTATATAGAAGCAATATATACAAAGATTTCAACCGTCTACCAGTTCCATTCATTGTTCTACTTGTCGAAAGTTACAAATAATTTCCGATAAAGGATTAACAATGGGGCTCATTGTTCACTTAAACTTGAAGAACAAAAAATTGGCGAATGGTACTGTTTGGATGCTTTGCATATATGTTTCTTAGACTATATAGAAGCAATATATACAAAGATTTCAACCGTCTACCTGTTCCATTCATTGTTCTACTTGTCGAAAGTTACAAATAATTTCCGATAAAGGATTAACAATGGGGCTCATTGTTCACTTAAACTTGAAGAACAAAAAATTGGCGAATGGTACTGTTTGGATGCTTTGCATATATGTTTCTTAGACTATATAGAAGCAATATATACAATGATTTCAACCGTCCACCTGTTCCATTCATTGTTCTACTTGTCGAATGTTACAAATAATTTCCGTTAAGGGATTAACAAAGGGGATCGTAGTTTACTTAAACTTGAAGAACAAAAACTTGGCGAATTGTACTGTTTGGATGCTTTGCATATATGTTTCTTAGACTATATAGAAGCAATATATATAATGATTTCAACCGTCTACCTGTTCCATTCATTGTTCTACTTGTCGAAAGTTACAAATAATTTCCGTTAAGGGATTAACAATGGGGATCGTAGTTTACTTAAACTTGAAGAACAAAAAATTGGCGAATTGTACTGTTTGGATGCTTTGCATATATGTTTCTTAGACTATATAGAAGCAATATATACAAAGATTTCAACGGTCTAACTGTTCCATTCATTGTTCTACTTGTCGAAAGTTACAAATAATTTCCGATAAAGGATTAACAATGGGGCTCATTGTTCACTTAAACTTGAAGAACAAAAAATTGGCGAATGGTACTGTTTGGATGCTTTGCATATATGTTTCTTAGACTATATAGAAGCAATATATACAAAGATTTCAACCGTCTACCTGTTCCATTCATTGTTCTACTTGTCGAAAGTTACAAATAATTTCCTTTAAAGGATTAACAATGGGGCTCATTGTTCACTTAAACTTCAAGAACAAAAAACTGGCGAATGGTACTGTTTGGATGCTTTGCATATATGTTTCTTAGACTATATAGAAGCAATATATACAAAGATTTCAACCGTCTACTTGTTCCATTCATTGTTCTACTTGTCGAAAGTTACAAATAATTTCCTTTAAAGGATTAACAATAGGGCTCATTGTTCACTTAATCTTGAAGAACAAAAAATTGGCGAATTGTACTGTTTGGATGCTTTGCATATATGTTTCTTAGACTATATAGAAGCAATATATACAATGATTTCAACCGTCCACCTGTTCCATTCATTGTTCTACTTGTCGAATGTTACAAATAATTTCCGTTAAGGGATTAACAAAGGGGATCGTAGTTTACTTAAACTTGAAGAACAAAAAATTGGCGAATTGTACTGTTTGGATGCTTTGCATATATGTTTCTTAGACTATATAGAAGCAATATATACAATGATTTCAACCGTCCACCTGTTCCATTCATTGTTCTACTTGTCGAATGTTACAAATAATTTCCGTTAAGGGATTAACAAAGGGGATCGTAGTTTACTTAAACTTGAAGAACAAAAAATTGGCGAATTGTACTGTTTGGATGCTTTGCATATATGTTTCTTAGACTATATAGAAGCAATATATATAATTATTTCAACCGTCTACCTGTTCCATTCATTGTTCTACTTGTCGAAAGTTACAAATAATTTCCGTTAAGGGATTAACAATGGGGATCGTAGTTTACTTAAACTTGAAGAACAAAAAATTGGCGAATTGTACTGTTTGGATGCTTTGCATAGATGTTTCTTAGACTATTTAGAAGCAATATATAGAAAGATTTCACCCGTCTACCTGTACTATTCATTGTTCAACTTGTAGAAAGTTACAAATAATTTCCATTTCATGATTATCAATGGGGCTCGCTGTTCACTTAAACTTGAAGATCAAAAAATTGGCGATTGTTACTGTTTAGATGATTTGCATATATGTTTCGTAGACTATATAGAAGCAACATATACAATGATTTCAACCGTCTACCTATTCCATTCATTGTTCTACTTGCCGAAATTTACAAATAATTTACTTTAAAGGATTAACAATGGGGCTCGTAGTTCACTTAAACTTGAAGAACAAAAAATTGGCGAATGGTACTATTTGGATGCTTTGAATATATGTTTCTTATATTATATAGAAGCAATATATACAAATATTTCAACCGTCTACCTGTTCCATTCATTGTTCTACTTGTCGAAAGTTACAAATAATTTCCTATAAAGGATTAACAATGGGGCTCATTGTTCAGTTAAACTTGAAGGACAAAAAATTGGCGAATGTTACTGTTTGGATGCTTTGCGTACATGTTTCTTAGACTATATGGAAGCAATATATACAAGGATTTCAACCGTCTACCTGTCCCATTCATTGTTCTACTTGTCGAAAGTTACAAATAATTACCGATAAAGGATTAACCATTGGGGCTCATTGTTCACTTAAACTTGAAGAACAAAAAATTGGCGAAATGTACTGTTTGGATGCTTTGCATATATGTTTCTTAGACTATATAGAAGCAATATATACAATGATTTCAACCGTCTACCTATTTCATTCATTGTTCTACTTTCCGAAATTTAAAAATAATTTCCTTTAAAGGATTAACAATGGAGCTCGTAGTTCACTTAAACTTGAAGAGCTAAAAATTGGCGATTTGTACTGTTTGGACGCTTTGCATATATGTTTCATGGACTATATAGAAGCAATATATGCAATGATTTCAACAGTCTACCTGTTCCATTCATTGTTCTACTTGTCGAAATTTACAAATAATTTCCGATAAAGGATTAACAATGGGGCTCATTGTTCACTTAAACTTGAAGAACAAAAAATTGGCGAATGTACTGTTTGGATGCTTTGCATATATGTTTCTTAGACTATATAAAAGCAATATATACAATGATTTCAACCGTCTACCTGTTCCAATCATTGTTCTACTTGTAGAAAGTTACAATTAATTTCCGTTAAAGGATTAACAATGGGGCTCGTAGTTCACTTAAACTTGAAGAACAAAAAATTGGCGAATTGTACTGTTTGGATCCTTTGCATATATGTTTCGTAGACTATATAGAAGCAATATATACAATGATTTCAACCGTCTACATGATCCATTCATTGTTCTACTTGTCGAAATTTACAAATAATTTCCTTTAAAGGATTAACAATTGGGCTCGTAGTTCACTTAAACTTGAAGAACAAAAAATTGGCGATTGTTACTGTTTAGATGCTTCGCATATATGTTTCTTAGATTATATAGAAGCAATATATACAAAGATTTCAACCGTCTACCAGTTCCATTCATTGTTCTACTTGTCGAAAATTACAAATAATTACCGATAAAGGATTAACCATTGGGGCTCATTGTTCACTTAAACTTGAAGAACAAAAAATTCGCGAATTGTACTGTTTGGATGCTTTGCATATATGTTTCTTAGACTATATAGAAGCAATATATACAAAGATTTCAACCGTCTACCTGTTCCATTCATTGTTCTACTTGTCGAAAGTTACAAATAATTTCCTATAAAGGATTAACAATGGGGCTCATTGTTCAGTTAAACTTGAAGGACAAAAAATTGGCGAATGTTACTGTTTGGATGCTTTGCGTACATGTTTCTTAGACTATATGGAAGCAATATATACAAGGATTTCAACCGTCTACCTGTTCCATTCATTGTTCTACTTGTCGAAAGTTACAAATAATTACCGATAAAGGATTAACCATTGGGGCTCATTGTTCACTTAAACTTGAAGAACAAAAAATTGGCGAAATGTACTGTTTGGATGCTTTGCATATATATTTCTTAGACTATATAGAAGCAATATATACAATGATTTCAACCCTCTACCTATTTCATTCATTGTTCTACTTTCCGAAATTTACAAATAATTTCCAATAAAGGATTAACAATGGGGCTCATTGTTCACTTAAACTTGAAGAACAAAAAATTGGCGAATTGTATTGTTTGGATGCTTTGCATATATGTTTCTTAGACTATATAGAAGCAATATATACAAAGATTTCAACCGTCTACCTGTTCCATTCATTGTTCTACTTGTCGAAAGTTACAAATAATTTCCGATAAAGGATTAACAATGGGTCTCATTATTCACTTAAACTTGAAGAACAATAAATTGGCGAATGGTACTGTTTGGTTGCTTTGCATATATGTTTCTTAGACCTTATAGAAGCAATATATACAAAGATTTCAACCGTCTACCTGTTCCATTCATTGTTCTACTTGTCGATAGATGCAAATAATTTCCGTTAAGGGATTAACAATGGGGATCGTAGTTTACTTAAACTGGAAGAACAAGAAATTGACGAATTGTACTGTTTGGATGCTTTGCATATATGTTTCTTAGACTATATAGAAGCAATATATACAATGATTTCAACCGTCTACCTATTCCATTCATTGTTCTACTTGCCGAAATTTACAAATAATTTCCTTTAAAGGATTAACAATGGGGCTCGTAGTTCACTTAAACTTGAAGAACAAAAAATTGGCGAATGGTACTATTTGGATGCTTTGAATATATGTTTCTTATATTATATAGAAGCAATATATACAAATATTTCAACCGTCTACCTGTTCCATTCATTGTTCGACTTGTCGAAAATTACAAATAATTTCCGATAAAGGATTAACCATTGGGGCTCATTGTTCACTTAAACTTGAAGACCAAAAAATTGGCGAATGGTACTGTTTGGATGCTTTGCGTACATGTTTCTTAGACTATATGGAAGCAATATATACAAAGATTTCAACCGTCTACCTGTTCCAATCATTGTTCTACTTGTCGAAAGCTACAAATAATTTCCGATAACGGATTAACCATTGGGGCTCATTGTTCACTTAACCTGGAAGCACAAAAAATTGGCGAATTGTACTGTTTGGATGCTTTGCATATATCTTTCTTCGACTATATAGAAGCAATATATACAAAGATTTCAATCGTCTACCTGTTCCATTCATTGATCTACTTGTCGAAAGTTACAAATAATTTCCGATAAAGGATTAACAATGGGTCTCATTGTTCACTTAAACTTGAAGAACAAAAAATTGGCGAATGGTACTGTTTGGATGCTTTGCATATATGTTTCTTAGACTATATAGAAGCAATATATACAATGATTTCAACCGTCTACCTATTTCATTCATTGTTCTACTTTCCGAAATTTACAAATAATTTCCTTTAAAGGATTAACAATGGAGCTCGTAGTTCACTTAAACTTGAAGAGCTAAAAATTGGCGATTTGTACTGTTTGGACGCTTTGCATATATGTTTCTTGGACTATATAGAAGCAATATATGCAATGATTTCAACAGTCTACCTGTTCCATTCATTGTTCTACTTGTCGAAATTTACAAATAATTTCCGATAAAGGATTAACAATGGGGCTCATTGTTCACTTAAACTTGAAGAACAAAAAATTGGCGAATTGTACTGTTTGGATGCTTTGCATATATGTTTCTTAGACTATATAGAAGCAATATATACAATGATTTCAACCGTCCACCTGTTCCATTCATTGTTCGACTTGTCGAAAATTACAAATAATTTCCGATAAAGGATTAACCATTGGGGCTCATTGTTCACTTAAACTTGAAGACCAAAAAATTGGCGAATGGTACTGTTTTGATGCTTTGCGTACATGTTTCTTAGACTATATGGAAGGAATATATACAAAGATTTCAACCGTCTACGTGTTCCAATCATTGTTCTACTTGTCGAAATTTACACATAATTTCCTTTAAAGGATTAACAATGGGGCTCGTTGTTAACTTAAACTTGAAGAACAATAAATTGGCGAATTGTACTGTTTGGATGCTTTGCATATATGTTTCTTAGACTATATAGAAGCAATATATACAAAGATTTCAACCGTCTACCTGTTCCATTCATTGTTCTACTTGTCGAAAGTTACAAATAATTTCCGATAAAGGATTAACCATTGGGGCTCATTGTTCACTTAAACTTGAAGAACAAAAAATTGGCGAATTGTACTGTTTGGATGCTATACGTACATGTTCCTTAGACTATATGGAAGCAATATATACAAAGATTTCAACCGTCTACGTGTTCCAATCATTGTTCTACTTGTCGAAATTTACAAATAATTTCCTTTAAAGGATTAACAATGGGACTCGTTGTTCACTTAAACTTGAAGAACAAAAAAGTGGCGAATGGTACTGTTTGGATGCTTTGAATATATGTTTCTTATATTATATAGAAGCAATATATACAAATATTTCAACCGTCTACCTGTTCCATTCATTGTTCGACTTGTCGAAATTTACAAATAATTTCCGATAAAGGATTAACCATTGGGGCTCATTGTTCACTTAAACTTGAAGAACAAAAAATTGGCGAATTGTACTGTTTGGATGCTTTGCATATATGTTTCTTAGACTATTTAGAAGCAATATATAGAAAGATTTCACCCGTCTACCTGTACTATTCATTGTTCTACCTGTAGAAAGTTACAAATAATTTCCGTTTCATGATTATCAATGGGGCTCACTGTTCACTTAAACTTGAAGATCAAAAAATTGGCGAATTGTACTGATTGTATGCTTTGCATATATGTTTCTTAGACTATTTAGAAGCAATATATAGAAAGATTCCACCCGCGTACCTGTACTATTCATTGTTCTACTTGTAGAATGTTACAAATAATTTCCATTTCATGATTATCAATGGGGCTCGCTGTTCACTTAAACCTGAAGATCAAAAAATTGCCGAATGGTACTGTTTGGATGCTTTGCATATATGTTTCTTAGATTATATAGAATCAATATATACAAAGATTTCAACCGTCTACCTGTTCCATTCATTGTTCTACTTGTCGAAAGTTACAAATAATTTCCGTTAAGGCATTAACAATGGGGCTCGTAGTTCACTTAAAGTTGAAGAACAAAAAATTGGCGAATTGTACTGTTTGGATGCTTTGCATATATGTTTCTTAGACTATTTGGAAGCAATATATAGAAAGATTTCACCCGTCTACCTGTACTATTCATTGTTCTACTTGTAGAAAGTTACAAATAATTTCCATTTCATGATTATCAATGGGGCTTGCTGTTCACTTAACCTTGAGGAACAAAAAATTGGCGAATGGTACTGTTTGGATGCTTTGCATATATGTTTCGTAGACTATATAGAAGCAATATATACAAAGATTTCAACCGTCTACCTGTTCCATTCATTGTTCTACTTGTCGAAAATTACAAGTAATTTCCGATAAAGGATTAACCATTGGGGCTCATTGTTCACTTAAACTTGAAGAACAAAAAATTGGCGAATGGTACTGTTTGGATGCTTTGCGTATATGTTTCTTAGACTATATAGAAGCAATATATATAAAGATTTCAACCGTCTACGTGTTCCAATCATTGTCCTACTTGTAGAAATTTACAAATAATTTCCGTTAAAGGATTAACAATGGGGCTCGTAGTTCACTTAAACTTGAGGAACAAGAAATTTGCGAATTGTACTGTTTGGATGCATTGCATTAATGTTTCTTAGATTATATAGAAGCAATATATACAAAGATTTCAACCGTCTACCTGTTCCATTCATTGTTCTCCTTGTCGAAATTTACAAATAACTTCCTTTAAAGGATTAACAATGGGGCTCGTTGTTCACTTAAACTTGAAGAACAAAAAATTGGCGAATTGTACTGTTTGGATGCTTTGCATATATGTTTCTTAGACTATTTAGAAGCAATATATAGAAAGATTTCACCCGTCTACCTGTACTATTCATTGTTCTACTTGTAGAAAGTTACAAATAATTTCCATTTCATGATTATCAATGGGGCTTGCTGTTCACTTAAACTTGAAGAACAAAAAATTGGCGAATGGTACTGTTTGGATGCTTTGCATAGATGTTTCTTAGACTATTTAGAAGCAATATATAGAAAGATTTCACCCGTCTACCTGTACTATTCATTGTTCTACTTGTCGAAATTTACAAATAATTTCCGATAAAGGATTAACCATTGGGGCTCATTGTTCACTTAAACTTGAAGAACAAAAAATTGGCGAATGGTACTGTTTGGATGCTTTGCATATATGTTTCGTAGACTATATAGAAGCAATATATACAATTTTTTCAACCGTCTACATGGTCCATTCATTGTTCTACTTGTCGAAATTTACAAATAATTTCCTTTAAAGGATTAACAATGGGGCTCGTAGTTCACTTAAACTTGAAGAACAAAAAATTGGCGAATTGTACTGTTTGGATGCTTTGCATAGATGTTTCGTAGACTATTTAGAAGCAATATATAGAAAGATTTCACCCGTCTACCTGTACTATTCATTGTTCTACTTGTCGAAATTTACAAATAATTTCCGATAAAGGATTAACCATTGGGGCTCATTGTTCACTTAAACTTGAAGAACAAAAAATTGGCGAATGGTACTGTTTGGATGCTTTGCATAGATGTTTCTTAGACTATTTAGAAGCAATATATAGAAAGATTTCACCCGTCTACCTGTACTATTCATTGTTCTACTTGTAGAAAGTTACAAATAATTTCCATTTCATGATTATCAATGGGGCTTGCTGTTCACTTAAACTTGAAGAACAAAAAATTGGCGAATGGTACTGTTTGGATGCTTTGCATATATGTTTCGTAGACTATATAGAACCAATATATACAAAGATTTCAACCGTCTACCTGTTCCATTCATTGTTCTACTTGTCGAAAATTACAAGTATTTTCCGATAAAGGATTAACCATTGGGGCTCATTGTTCACTTAAACTTGAAGAACAAAAAATTGGCGAATTGTACTGTTTGGATGCTTTGCATATATGTTTCTTAGACTATATAGAAGCAATATATACATTGATTTCAACCGGCTACCTGTTCCATTCATTGTTTTACTTGTCGAAATTTACAAATAATTTCCGATAAAGGATTAACCATTGGGGCTCATTGTTCACATAAACTTGAAGAACAAGAAATTGGCGAATTGTACTGTTTGGATGCTTTGCATATATGTTTCTTATACTATATAGAAGCAATATATACAAAGATTTCAACCGTCTACCTGTTCCATTCACTGTTCTACTTGTCGAAATTTACAAATAATTTCCGATAAAGGATTAACCATTGGGGCTCATTGCTCACTTAAACTTGAAGAACAAAAAATTGGCGAATTGTACTGTTTGGATGCTTTGCATTTATGTTTCTTAGACTATATAGAAGCAATATATACAAAGATTTCAACCGTCTACCTGTTCCATTCATTGTTCTACTTGTCGAAAGTTACAAATAATTACCTTTAAAGGATTAACAATGGGGCTCGTTGTTCACTCAAACTTGAAGAACAATAAATTGGCGAATTGTACTGTTTGGATGCTTTGCATATATGTTTCTTAGACTATATAGAAGCAATATATACAAAGATTTCAACCGTCTACCTGTTCCATTCATTGTTCTACTTGTCGAAAGTTACAATTAATTTCCGTTAAAGGATTAACAATGGGGCTCGTAGTTCACTTAAACTTGAAGAACAAAAAATTGGCGAATGGTACTGTTTGGATGCTTTGCATGTATGTTTCGTAGACTATATAGAAGCAATATATACAATTTTTTCAACCGTCTACATGGTCCATTCATTGTTCTACTTGACGAAATTTACAAATAATTTCCGATAAAGGATTAACCATTGGGGCTCATTGTTCACATAAACTTGAAGAACAAAAAATTGGCGAATTGTACTTTTAGGATGCTTTGCATATATGTTTCTTAGACTATATAGAAGCAATATATACAAAGATTTCAACCGGCTACCAGTTCCATTCATTGTTCTACTTGTCGAAAGTTACAAATAATTTCCGTTAAGGGATTAACAATGGGGATCGTAGTTTACTTAAACTTGAAGAACAAAAAATTGGCGAATTGTACTGTTTGGATGCTTTGCATAGATGTTTCTTAGACTATTTAGAAGCAATATATAGAAAGATTTCACCCGTATACCTGTACTATTCATTGTTCTACTTGTAGAAAGTTACAAATAGTTTCCATTTCATGATTATCAATGGGGCTCGCTGTTCACTTAAACTTGAAGATCAAAAAATTGGCGATTGTTACTGTTTAGATGCTTTGCATATATGTTTCTTAGATTATATAGAAGCAATATATACAAAGATTTCAACCGTCTACCAGTTCCATTCATTGTTCTACTTGTCGAAAGTTACAAAAAATTACCGATAAAGGATTAACCATTGGGGCTCATTGTTCACTTAAACTTGAAGAACAAAAAATTGGCGAATTGTACTGTTTGGATGCTTTGCATATATGTTTCTTAGACTATATAGAAGCAATATATACAAAGATTTCAACCGTCTACATGTTCCATTCATTCTTCTACTTGTCGAAAGTTACAAATAATTTCCGATAAAGGATTAACAATGGGGCTCATTGTTCACTTAAACTTGATGGACAAAAAATTGGCGAATGGTACTGTTTGGATGCTTTGCGTACATGTTTCTTAGACTATATGGAAGCAATATATACAAGGATTTCAACCGTCTACCTGTTCCATTCACTGTTCTACTTGTCGAAAGTTACAAATAATTACCGATAAAGGATTAACCATTGGGGCTCATTGTTCACTTAAACTTGAAGAACAAAAAATTGGCGAATTGTACTGTTTGGATGCTTTGCATATATGTTTCTTAGACTATATAGAAGCAATATATACAAAGATTTCAACCGTCTACCAGTTCCATTCATTGTTCTACTTGTCGAAAGTTACAAATAATTACCGATAAAGGATTAACCATTGGGGCTCATTGTTCACTTAAACTTGAAGAACAAAAAATTGGCGAATTGTACTGTTTGGATGCTTTGCATATATGTTTCTTAGACTATATAGAAGCAATATATACAAAGATTTCAACCGTCTACATGTTCCATTCATTCTTCTACTTGTCGAAAGTTACAAATAATTTCCGATAAAGGATTAACAATGGGGCTCATTGTTCACTTAAACTTGAAGGACAAAAAATTGGCGAATGGTACTGTTTGGATGCTTTGCGTACATGTTTCTTAGACTATATGGAAGCAATATATACAAGGATTTCAACCGTCTACCTGTTCCATTCATTGTTCTACTTGTCGAAAGTTACAAATAATTACCGATAAAGGATTAACCATTGGGGCTCATTGTTCACTTAAACTTGAAGAACAAAAAATTGGCGAATTGTACTGTTTGGATGCTTTGCATATATGTTTCTTAGACTATATAGAAGCAATATATACAATGATTTCAACCGTCTAGATGTTCCATTCATTGTTCTACTTGTCGAAAGTTACAAATAGTTTCCATTTCATGATTATCAATGGGGCTCGCTGTTCACTTAAACTTGAAGATCAAAAAATTGGCGATTGTTACTGTTTAGATGCTTTGCATATATGTTTCTTAGATTATATAGAAGCAATATATACAAAGATTTCAACCGTCTACCAGTTCCATTCATTGTTCTACTTGTCGAAAGTTACAAATAATTACCGATAAAGGATTAACCATTGGGGCTCATTGTTCACTTAAACTTGAAGAACAAAAAATTGGCGAATTGTACTGTTTGGATGCTTTGCATATATGTTTCTTAGACTATATAGAAGCAATATATACAATGATTTCAACCGTCTAGATGTTCCATTCATTGTTCTACTTGTCGAAAGTTACAAATAGTTTCCATTTCATGATTATCAATGGGGCTCGCTGTTCACTTAAACTTGAAGATCAAAAAATTGGCGATTGTTACTGTTTAGATGCTTTGCATATATGTTTCTTAGATTATATAGAAGCAATATATACAAAGATTTCAACCGTCTACCAGTTCCATTCATTGTTCTACTTGTCGAAAGTTACAAATAATTACCGATAAAGGATTAACCATTGGGGCTCATTGTTCACTTAAACTTGAAGGACAAAAAATTGGCGAATGGTACTGTTTGGATGCTTTGCGTACTTGTTTCTTAGACTATATGGAAGCAATATATACAAGGATTTCAACCGTCTACCTGTTCGATTCATTGTTCTACATGTCGAAAGTTACAAATAATTTCCGATAAAGGATTAACAATGGGGCTCATTGTTCACTTAAACTTGAAGGACAAAAAATTGGCGAATGGTACTGTTTGGATGCTTTGCATAAATGTTTCTTAGACTATATAGAAGCAATATATACAATGTTTTCAACAGTCCACCTGTTCCATTCATTGTTCTACTTGCCGAAATTTACAAATAATTTCCTTTAAAGGATTAACAATGGGGCTCATTGTTCACTTAAACTTGAAGAACGAAAAATTGTCGAATGGTACTGTTTGGATGCTTTGCCTAGATGTTTCTTAGACTATTTAGAAGCAATATATAGAAAGATTTCACCCGTCTACCTGTTCCTCTCATTGTTCTACTTTTCAAAAATTACATATAATTTCCTTTAAAGGATTAACAATGGGGCTCGTTGTTCACTTAAACTTGAAGAACAAAAAATTGGCGAATGGTACTGTCTGGATGCTCTGCATATATGTTTCTTAGACTATATAGAAGCAATATATACAATGATTTCAACAGTCTACCTGTTCCATTCATTGTTCTACTTGTCGAAAGTTATAAATAATTTCCTTTAAAGGATTAACAATGGAGCTCGCAGTTCACTTAAACTTGAAGAACAAAAAATTGGCGAATGGTACTGTTTGGATGCTTTGCATATATGTTTCTTATACTATATAGAAGCAATAGATACAAAGATTTCAACCGTCTACCTGTTCCATTCAATGTTCTACTTGTCGAAAGTTACAAATAATTTCCGATAAAGGATTAACAATGGGGCTCATTGTTCACTTAAACTTGAAGAACAAAAAATTGGCGAATGGTACTGTTTGGATGCTTTGCATATATGTTTCTTAGACTATATGGAAGCAATATATACAAAGATTTCACCTGTCTACCTGTACTATTCATTGTTCTACTTGTAGAAAGTTACAAATAATTTCCATTTCATGATTATCAATGGGGCTCGCTGTTCACTTAACCTTGAAGATCAAAAAATTGGCGAATTGTACTGTTTGGATGCTTTGCATATATGTTTCTTAGACTATATAAAAGCAATATATACAATGATTTCAACCGTCTACCTGTTCCATTCATTGTTCTACTTGTCGAAAGTTACAAATAATTTCCGTTAAGGGATTAACAATGGGGATCGTAGTTTACTTAAACTTGAAGAACAAAAAATTGGCGAATTGTACTGTTTGGATGCTTTGCATATATGTTTCTTAGACTATATAGAAAGAATATATACAATGATTTCAACCGTCTACCTATTCCATTCATTGTTCTACTTGCCGAAATTTACAAATAATTTCCTTTAAAGGATTAACAATGGGGCTCATTGTTCACTTAAACTTGAAGAACGAAAAATTGTCGAATGGTACTGTTTGGATGCTTTGCCTAGATGTTTCTTAGACTATTTAGAAGCAATATATAGAAAGATTTCACCCGTCTACCTGTACTATTCATTGTTCTACTTGTAGAAAGTTACAAATAATTACCATTTCATGATTATCAATGGGGCTCGCTGTTCACTTAATCTTGAAGATCAAAAAATTGGCGACTGGTACTGTTTGGATGCTTTGCATATATGTTTCTTAGACTATATAGAAGCAATATATACAATGATTTCAACAGTATACCTGTTTCATTCATTGTTCTACTTGTCGAAAGTTACAAATAAATTCCTTTAAAGGATTAACAATGGGGCTCGTAGTTCACTTACACTTGAAGAACAAGAAATTGGCGAATGGTACTGTTTGGATGCTTTGCATATATGTTTCTTATACTATATAGAAGCAATATATACAAAGATTTCAACCGTCTACCTGTTCCATTCAATGTTCTACTTGTCGAAAGTTACAAATAATTTCCGATAAAGGATTAACAATGGGGCTCATTGTTCACTTAAACTTGAAGAACAAAAAATTGGCGAATTGTACTGTTTGGACGCTTTGCATATATGTTTCTTGGACTATATAGAAGCAACATATACAATGATTTCAACAGTGTACCTGTTCCATTCATTGTTCTACTTGTCGAAAGTTACAAATAATTTCCTTTAAAGGATTAACAATGGGGCTCGTTGTTCACTTAAACTTGAAGAACAATAAATTGGCGAATTGTACTGTTTGGATGCTTTTCATATATGTTTCTTAGACTATATAGAAGCAACATATACAAAGATTTCAACCGTCTACCTGTTCCATTCATTGTTCTACTTGTCGAAAGTTACAAATAATTTCCGTTAAGGGATTAACAATGGGGATCGTAGTTTACTTAAACTTGAAGAACAAAAAATTGGCGAATTGTACTGTTTGGATGCTTTGCATAGATGTTTCTTAGACTATTTAGAAGCAATATATAGAAAGATTTCACCCGTATACCTGTACTATTCATTGTTCTACTTGTAGAAAGTTACAAATAGTTTCCATTTCATGATTATCAATGGGGCTCGCTGTTCACTTAAATTTGAAGATCAAAAAATTGGCGATTGTTACTGTTTAGATGCTTTGCATATATGTTTCTTAGATTATATAAAAGCAATATATACAAAGATTTCAACCGTCTACCAGTTCCATTCATTGTTCTACTTGTCGAAAGTTACAAATAATTACCGATAAAGGATTAACCATTGGGGCTCATTGTTCACTTAAACTTGAAGAACAAAAAATTGGCGAATTGTACTGTTTGGATGCTTTGCATATATGTTTCTTATACTATATACAAGCAATATATACAATGATTTCATCCGTCTACCTGTTCCATTCATTGTTCTACTTGTCGAATGTTACAAATAATTTCCGTTAAGGGATTAACAAAGGGGATCGTAGTTTACTTAAACTTGAAGAACAAAAAATTGGCGAATTGTACTGTTTGGATGCTTTGCATATATGTTTCTTAGACTATTTAGAAGCAATATATAGAAAGATTCCACCCGTCTACCTGTACTATTCATTGTTCTACTTGTAGAATGTTACAAATAATTTCCATTTCATGATTATCAATGGGGCTCGCTGTTCACTTAAACCTGAAGATCAAAAATTGCCGAATGGTACTGTTTGGATGCTTTGCATATATGTTTCTTAGATTATATAGAATCAATATATACAAAGATTTCAACCGTCTACCTGTTCCATTCATTGTTCTACTTGTCGAAAGTTACAAATAATTTCCGTTAAGGCATTAACAATGGGGCTCGTAGTTCACTTAAAGTTGAAGAACAAAAAATTGGCGAATTGTACTGTTTGGATGCTTTGCATATATGTTTCTTAGACTATTTGGAAGCAATATATAGAAAGATTTCACCCGTCTACCTGTACTATTCATTGTTCTACTTGTAGAAAGTTACAAATAATTTCCATTTCATGATTATCAATGGGGCTTGCTGTTCACTTAACCTTGAGGAACAAAAAATTGGCGAATGGTACTGTTTGGATGCTTTGCATATATGTTTCGTAGACTATATAGAAGCAATATATACAAAGATTTCAACCGCGTACCTGTTCCATTCATTGTTCTACTTGTCGAAAATTACAAGTAATTTCCGATAAAGGATTAACCATTGGGGCTCATTGTTCACTTAAACTTGAAGAACAAAAAATTGGCGAATGGTACTGTTTGGATGCTTTGCGTATATGTTTCTTAGACTATATAGAAGCAATATATATAAAGATTTCAACCGTCTACGTGTTCCAATCATTGTCCTACTTGTAGAAATTTACAAATAATTTCCGTTAAAGGATTAACAATGGGGCTCGTAGTTCACTTAAACTTGAGGAACAAGAAATTTGCGAATTGTACTGTTTGGATGCATTGCATTAATGTTTCTTAGATTATATAGAAGCAATATATACAAAGATTTCAACCGTCTACCTGTTCCATTCATTGTTCTCCTTGTCGAAATTTACAAATAACTTCCTTTAAAGGATTAACAATGGGGCTCGTTGTTCACTTAAACTTGAAGAACAAAAAATTGGCGAATTGTACTGTTTGGATGCTTTGCATATATGTTTCTTAGACTATTTAGAAGCAATATATAGAAAGATTTCACCCGTCTACCTGTACTATTCATTGTTCTACTTGTCGAAATTTACAAATAATTTCCGATAAAGGATTAACCATTGGGGCTCATTGTTCACTTAAACTTGAAGAACAAAAAATTGGCGAATGGTACTGTTTGGATGCTTTGCATATATGTTTCGTAGACTATATAGAAGCAATATATACTTTTTTTTCAACCGTCTACATGGTCCATTCATTGTTCTACTTGTCGAAATTTACAAATAATTTCCTTTAAAGGATTAACAATGGGGCTCGTAGTTCACTTAAACTTGAAGAACAAAAAATTGGCGAATTGTACTGTTTGGATGCTTTGCATAGATGTTTCTTAGACTATTTAGAAGCAATATATAGAAAGAATTCACCCGTCTACCTGTACTATTCATTGTTCTACTTGTCGAAATTTACAAATAATTTCCGATAAAGGATTAACCATTGGGGCTCATTGTTCACTTAAACTTGAAGAACAAAAAATTGGCGAATGGTACTGTTTGGATGCTTTGCATAGATGTTTCTTAGACTATTTAGAAGCAATATTTAGAAAGATTTCACCCGTCTACCTGTACTATTCATTGTTCTACTTGTAGAAAGTTACAAATAATTTCCATTTCATGATTATCAATGGGGCTTGCTGTTCACTTAAACTTGAAGAACAAAAAATTGGCGAATGGTACTGTTTGGATGCTTTGCATATATGTTTCGTAGACTATATAGAACCAATATATACAAAGATTTCAACCGTCTACCTGTTCCATTCATTGTTCTACTTGTCGAAAATTACAAGTATTTTCCGATAAAGGATTAACCATTGGGGCTCATTGTTCACTTAAACTTGAAGAACAAAAAATTGGCGAATTGTACTGTTTGGATGCTTTGCATATATGTTTCTTAGACTATATAGAAGCAATATATACATTGATTTCAACCGGCTACCTGTTCCATTCATTGTTTTACTTGTCGAAATTTACAAATAATTTCCGATAAAGGATTAACCATTGGGGCTCATTGTTCACATAAACTTGAAGAACAAGAAATTGGCGAATTGTACTGTTTGGATGCTTTGCATATATGTTTCTTATACTATATAGAAGCAATATATACAAAGATTTCAACCGTCTACCTGTTCCATTCACTGTTCTACTTGTCGAAATTTACAAATAATTTCCGATAAAGGATTAACCATTGGGGCTCATTGCTCACTTAAACTTGAAGAACAAAAAATTGGCGAATTGTACTGTTTGGATGCTTTGCATTTATGTTTCTTAGACTATATAGAAGCAATATATACAAAGATTTCAACCGTCTACCTGTTCCATTCATTGTTCTACTTGTCGAAAGTTACAAATAATTACCTTTAAAGGATTAACAATGGGGCTCGTTGTTCACTCAAACTTGAAGAACAATAAATTGGCGAATTGTACTGTTTGGATGCTTTGCATATATGTTTCTTAGACTATATAGAACCAATATATACAAAGATTTCAACCGTCTACCTGTTCCATTCATTGTTCTACTTGTCGAAAGTTACAATTAATTTCCGTTAAAGGATTAACAATGGGGCTCGTAGTTCACTTAAACTTGAAGAACAAAAAATTGGCGAATGGTACTGTTTGGATGCTTTGCATGTATGTTTCGTAGACTATATAGAAGCAATATATACAATTTTTTCAACCGTCTACATGGTCCATTCATTGTTCTACTTGTCGAAATTTACAAATAATTTCCTTTAAAGGATTAACAATGGGGCTCGTAGTTCACTTAAACTTGAAGAACAAAAAATTGGCGAATTGTACTGTTTGGATGCTTTGCATAGATGTTTCTTAGACTATTTAGAAGCAATATATAAAAAGATTTCACCCGTCTACCTGTACTATTCATTGTTCTACTTGTCGAAATTTACAAATAATTTCCGATAAAGGATTAACCATTGGGGCTCATTGTTCACTTAAACTTGAAGAACAAAAAATTGGCGAATGGTACTGTTTGGATGCTTTGCATATATGTTTCTTAGACTATATAGAAGCAATATATACATTGATTTCAACCGGCTACCTGTTCCATTCATTGTTCTACTTGACGAAATTTACAAATAATTTCCGATAAAGGATTAACCATTGGGGCTCATTGTTCACATAAACTTGAAGAACAAAAAATTGGCGAATTGTACTTTTAGGATGCTTTGCATATATGTTTCTTAGACTATTTAGAAGCAATATATAGAAAGATTTCACCCGTCTACCCGTACTATTCATTGTTCTACCTGTAGAAAGTTACAAATAATTTCCGTTTCATGATTATCAATGGGGCTCACTGTTCACTTAAACTTGAAGATCAAAAAATTGGCGATTGTTACTGTTTAGATGCTTTGCATATATGTTTCTTAGACTATATAGAAGCAATATATACAAAGATTTCAACCGGCTACCAGTTCCATTCATTGTTCTACTTGTCGAAAGTTACAAATAATTTCCGTTAAGGGATTAACAATGGGGATCGTAGTTTACTTAAACTTGAAGAACAAAAAATTGGCGAATTGTACTGTTTGGATGCTTTGCATAGATGTTTCTTAGACTATTTAGAAGCAATATATAGAAAGATTTCACCCGTATACCTGTACTATTCATTGTTCTACTTGTAGAAAGTTACAAATAGTTTCCATTTCATGATTATCAATGGGGCTCGCTGTTCACTTAAACTTGAAGATCAAAAAATTGGCGATTGTTACTGTTTAGATGCTTTGCATATATGTTTCTTAGATTATATAGAAGCAATATATACAGAGATTTCAACCGTCTACCAGTTCCATTCATTGTTCTACTTGTCGAAAGTTACAAAAAATTACCGATAAAGGATTAACCATTGGGGCTCATTGTTCACTTAAACTTGAAGAACAAAAAATTGGCGAATTGTACTGTTTGGATGCTTTGCATATATGTTTCTTAGACTATATAGAAGCAATATATACAAAGATTTCAACCGTCTACATGTTCCATTCATTCTTCTACTTGTCGAAAGTTACAAATAATTTCCGATAAAGGATTAACAATGGGGCTCATTGTTCACTTAAACTTGAAGGACAAAAAATTGGCGAATGGTACTGTTTGGATGCTTTGCGTACATGTTTCTTAGACTATATGGAAGCAATATATACAAGGATTTCAACCGTCTACCTGTTCCATTCACTGTTCTACTTGTCGAAAGTTACAAATAATTACCGATAAAGGATTAACCATTGGGGCTCATTGTTCACTTAAACTTGAAGAACAAAAAATTGGCGAATTGTACTGTTTGGATGCTTTGCATATATGTTTCTTAGACTATATAGAAGCAATATATACAATGATTTCAACCGTCTAGATGTTCCATTCATTGTTCTACTTGTCGAAAGTTACAAATAATTTCCGTTAAGGGATTAACAATGGGGATCGTAGTTTACTTAAACTTGAAGAACAAAAAATTGGCGAATTGTACTGTTTGGATGCTTTGCATAGATGTTTCTTAGACTATTTAGAAGCAATATATAGAAAGATTTCACCCGTATACCTGTACTATTCATTGTTCTACTTGTAGAAAGTTACAAATAGTTTCCATTTCATGATTATCAATGGGGCTCGCTGTTCACTTAAACTTGAAGATCAAAAAATTGGCGATTGTTACTGTTTAGATGCTTTGCATATATGTTTCTTAGATTATATAGAAGCAATATATACAAAGATTTCAACCGTCTACCAGTTCCATTCATTGTTCTACTTGTCGAAAGTTACAAATAATTACCGATAAAGGATTAACCATTGGGGCTCATTGTTCACTTAAACTTGAAGAACAAAAAATTGGCGAATTGTACTGTTTGGATGCTTTGCATATATGTTTCTTAGACTATATAGAAGCAATATATACAAAGATTTCAACCGTCTACATGTTCCATTCATTCTTCTACTTGTCGAAAGTTACAAATAATTTCCGATAAAGGATTAACAATGGGGCTCATTGTTCACTTAAACTTGAAGGACAAAAAATTGGCGAATGGTACTGTTTGGATGCTTTGCGTACATGTTTCTTAGACTATATGGAAGCAATATATACAAGGATTTCAACCGTCTACCTGTTCCATTCATTGTTCTACTTGTCGAAAGTTACAAATAATTACCGATAAAGGATTAACCATTGGGGCTCATTGTTCACTTAAACTTGAAGGACAAAAAATTGGCGAATGGTACTGTTTGGATGCTTTGCGTACTTGTTTCTTAGACTATATGGAAGCAATATATACAAGGATTTCAACCGTCTACCTGTTCGATTCATTGTTCTACTTGTCGAAAGTTACAAATAATTTCCGATAAAGGATTAACAATGGGGCTCATTGTTCACTTAAACTTGAAGGACAAAAAATTGGCGAATGGTACTGTTTGGATGCTTTGCATAAATGTTTCTTAGACTATATAGAAGCAATATATACAATGTTTTCAACAGTCCACCTGTTCCATTCACTGTTCTACTTGTCGAAAGTTACAAATAATTTCCTTTAAAGTATTAACAATGGAGCTCGCAGTTCACTTAAACTTGAAGAACAAAAAATTGGCGAATGGTACTGTTTGGATGCTTTGCATATATGTTTCATATACTATATAGAAGCAATAGATACAAAGATTTCAACCGTCTACCTGTTCCATTCAATGTTCTACTTGTCGAAATTTACAAATAATTTCCTTTAAAGGATTAACAATGGGGCTCGTAGTTCACTTAAACTTGAAGGACAAAAAATTGGCGAATGGTACTGTTTGGATGCTTTGCGTACATGTTTCTTAGACTATATGGAAGCAATATATACAAAGATTTCAACCGTCTACCTGTTCCTCTCATTGTTCTACTTTTCAAAAATTACATATAATTTCCTTTAAAGGATTAACAATGGGGCTCGTTGTTCACTTAAACTTGAAGAACAAAAAATTGGCGAATGGTACTGTCTGGATGCTCTGCATATATGTTTCTTAGACTATATAGAAGCAATATATACAATGATTTCAACAGTCTACCTGTTCCATTCATTGTTCTACTTGTCGAAAGTTATAAATAATTTCCTTTAAAGGATTAACAATGGAGCTCGCAGTTCACTTAAACTTGAAGAACAAAAAATTGGCGAATGGTACTGTTTGGATGCTTTGCATATATGTTTCTTATACTATATAGAAGCAATAGATACAAAGATTTCAACCGTCTACCTGTTCCATTCAATGTTCTACTTGTCGAAAGTTACAAATAATTTCCGATAAAGGATTAACAATGGGGCTCATTGTTCACTTAAACTTGAAGAACAAAAAATTGGCGAATGGTACTGTTTGGATGCTTTGCATATATGTTTCTTAGACTATATGGAAGCAATATATACAAAGATTTCACCTGTCTACCTGTACTATTCATTGTTCTACCTGTAGAAAGTTACAAATAATTTCCATTTCATGATTATCAATGGGGCTCGCTGTTCACTTAACCTTGAAGATCAAAAAATTGGCGAATTGTACTGTTTGGATGCTTTGCATATATGTTTCTTAGACTATTTAGAAGCAATATATAAAAAGATTTCACCCGTCTATCGGTACTACTCATTGTTCTACTTGTAGAAAGTTACAAATAATTTCCGTTAAGGGATTAACAATGGGGACCGTAGTTTACTTAAACTTGAAGAACAAGAAATTGGCGAATTGTACTCTTTGGATGCTTTGCATATATGTTTCTTAGACTATATAGAAGCAATATATACAAAGATTTCAACCGTCTACCTGGTCCAATCATTGTTCTACTTGTCGAAATTTACAAATAATCTCCTTTAAAGGATTAACAATGGTGCTCGTAGTTCACTTAAACTTGAAGAACAAAAAATTGGCGAATTGTACTGTTTGGTTGCTTTGCATATATGTTTCTTAGACTATTTAGAAGCAATATATAGAAAGAATTCACCCGTCTACCTGTACTATTCATTGTTCTACTTGTCGAAATTTACAAATAATTTCCTTTAAAGGATTAACAATGGGGCTCGTAGTTCACTTAAACTTAAAGAACAAAAAATTGGCGAATTGTACTGTTTGGATGCTTTGCATATATGTTTCTTAGATTATATAGACGCAATATATACAATGATTTCAACCGTCTACCTGATCCATTCATTGTTCTACTTGTCGAAATTTACAAATAATTTCCTTTAAAGGATTAACAATGGGGCTGGTAGTTCACTTAAACTTGAAGCACAAAAAATTGGCGAATTGTACTGTTTGGATGCTTTGCATATATGTTTCTTAGACTATTTAGAAACAATATATAGAAAGAATTCACCCGTCTACCTGTACTATTCATTGTTCTACTTGTAGAAAGTTACAAATAATTTCCGATAAAGGATTAACAATTGGGGCTCATTGCTCACTTAAACTTGAAGAACAATAAATTGGCGAATTGTACTGTTTGGATGATTTGCATATATGTTTCTTAGACTTTATAGAAGCAATATATACAAAGATTTCAACCGTCTAAGTTTTCCATTCATTGTTCTACTTGTCGAAAGTTACAAATAATTTCCGATAACGGATTAACCATTGGGGCTCATTGTTCACTTAAACTTGAAGAACAAAAAATTGGCGAATTGTACTGTTTGGATGCTTTGCATATATGTTTCTTAGACTATATAGAAGCAATATATACAAAGATTTCAACCGTCTACCTGTTCCATTCATTGTTCTACTTGTCGAAAGTTACAATTAATTTCCGTTAAAGGATTAACAATTGGGCTCGTAGTTCACTTAAACTTGAAGTACAAAAAATTGGCGAATTGTACTGTTTGGATGCTTTGCATATATGTTTCGTAGACTATATGGAAGCAATATATACAATTTTTTCAACCGTCTACATGATCCATTCATTGTTCTACTTGTCGAAATTTACAAATAATTTCCTTTAAAGGATTAACAATGGGGCTCGTAGTTCACTTAAACTTGAAGAACAAAAAATTGTCGAATTGTACTGTTTGGATGCTTTGCATATATGTTTCTTAGACTATATAAAAGCAATATATACAATGATTTCAACCGTCTACCTGTTCCATTCATTGTTCTACTTGTCGAAAGTTACAAATAATTTCCGTTAAGGGATTAACAATGGGGATCGTAGTTTACTTAAACTTGAAGAACAAAAAATTGGCGAATTGTACTGTTTGGATGCTTTGCATATATGTTTCTTAGACTATATAGAAAGAATATATACAATGATTTCAACCGTCTACCTATTCCATTCATTGTTCTACTTGCCGAAATTTACAAATAATTTCCTTTAAAGGATTAACAATGGGGCTCATTGTTCACTTAAACTTGAAGAACGAAAAATTGTCGAATGGTACTGTTTGGATGCTTTGCCTAGATGTTTCTTAGACTATTTAGAAGCAATATATAGAAAGATTTCACCCGTCTACCTGTACTATTCATTGTTCTACTTGTAGAAAGTTACAAATAATTACCATTTCATGATTATCAATGGGGCTCGCTGTTCACTTAATCTTGAAGATCAAAAAATTGGCGACTGGTACTGTTTGGATGCTTTGCATATATGTTTCTTAGACTATATAGAAGCAATATATACAATGATTTCAACAGTCTACCTGTTTCATTCATTGTTCTACTTGTCGAAAGTTACAAATAAATTCCTTTAAAGGATTAACAATGGGGCTCGTAGTTCACTTACACTTGAAGAACAAAAAATTGGCGAATGGTACTGTTTGGATGCTTTGCATATATGTTTCTTATACTATATAGAAGCAATATATACAAAGATTTCAACCGTCTACCTGTTCCATTCAATGTTCTACTTGTCGAAAGTTACAAATAATTTCCGATAAAGGATTAACAATGGGGCTCATTGTTCACTTAAACTTGAAGAACAAAAAATTGGCGAATTGTACTGTTTGGACGCTTTGCATATATGTTTCTTGGACTATATAGAAGCAACATATACAATGATTTCAACAGTGTACCTGTTCCATTCATTGTTCTACTTGTCGAAATTTACAAATAATTTCCGATAAAGGATTAACAATGGGGCTCTTTGTTCACTTAAGCTTGAAGAACAAAAAATTGGCGACTGGTACTGTTTGGATGCTTTGCATATATGTTTCTTAGACTATATAGAAGCAATATATACAATGATTTCAACAGTCTACCTGTTCCATTCATTGTTCTACTTGTCGAAATTTACAAATAATTTCCGATAAAGGATTAACAATGGGGCTCATTGTTCACTTAAACTTGAAGAACAAAAAATTGGCGAATTGTACTGTTTGGATGCTTTGCATATATGTTTCTTAGACTATATAGAAGGAATATATACAATGATTTCAACCGTCTACCTATTCCATTCATTGTTCTACTTGCCGAAATTTACAAATAATTTCCTTTAAAGGATTAACAATGGGGCTCATTGTTCACTAAACTTGAAGAACAAAAAATTGTCGAATTGTACTGTTTGGATGCTTTGCATATATGTTTCTTAGACTATATAAAAGCAATATATACAATGATTTCAACCGTCTACCTGTTCCATTCATTGTTCTACTTGTCGAAAGTTACAAATAATTTCCGTTAAGGGATTAACAATGGGGATCGTAGTTTACTTAAACTTGAAGAACAAAAAATTGGCGAATTGTACTGTTTGGATGCTTTGCATATATGTTTCTTAGACTATATAGAAAGAATATATACAATGATTTCAACCGTCTACCTATTCCATTCATTGTTCTACTTGCCGAAATTTACAAATAATTTCCTTTAAAGGATTAACAATGGGGCTCATTGTTCACTTAAACTTGAAGAACGAAAAATTGTCGAATGGTACTGTTTGGATGCTTTGCCTAGATGTTTCTTAGACTATTTAGAAGCAATATATAGAAAGATTTCACCCGTCTACCTGTACTATTCATTGTTCTACTTGTAGAAAGTTACAAATAATTACCATTTCATGATTACCAATGGGGCTCGCTGTTCACTTAATCTTGAAGATCAAAAAATTGGCGACTGGTACTGTTTGGATGCTTTGCATATATGTTTCTTAGACTATATAGAAGCAATATATACAATGATTTCAACAGTATACCTGTTTCATTCATTGTTCTACTTGTCGAAAGTTACAAATAAATTCCTTTAAAGGATTAACAATGGGGCTCGTAGTTCACTTACACTTGAAGAACAAAAAATTGGCGAATGGTACTGTTTGGATGCTTTGCATATATGTTTCTTATACTATATAGAAGCAATATATACAAAGATTTCAACCGTCTACCTGTTCCATTCAATGTTCTACTTGTCGAAAGTTACAAATAATTTCCGATAAAGGATTAACAATGGGGCTCGTAGTTCACTTACACTTGAAGAACAAAAAATTGGCGAATGGTACTGTTTGGATGCTTTGCATATATGTTTCTTATACTATATAGAAGCAATATATACAAAGATTTCAACCGTCTACCTGTTCCATTCATTGTTCTACTTGTCGAAAGTTACAAATAATTTCCGTTAAGGGATTAACAATGGGGATCGTAGTTTACTTAAACTTGAAGAACAAAAAATTGGCGAATTGTACTGTTTGGATGCTTTGCATAGATGTTTCTTAGACTATTTAGAAGCAATATATAGAAAGATTTCACCCGTATACCTGTACTATTCATTGTTCTACTTGTAGAAAGTTACAAATAGTTTCCATTTCATGATTATCAATGGGGCTCGCTGTTCACTTAAATTTGAAGATCAAAAAATTGGCGATTGTTACTGTTTAGATGCTTTGCATATATGTTTCTTAGATTATATAGAAGCAATATATACAAAGATTTCAACCGTCTACCAGTTCCATTCATTGTTCTACTTGTCGAAAGTTACAAATAATTACCGATAAAGGATTAACCATTGGGGCTCATTGTTCACTTAAACTTGAAGAACAAAAAATTGGCGAATTGTACTGTTTGGGTGCTTTGCATATATGTTTCTTAGACTATATAGAAGCAATGTATACAAAGATTTCAACCGTCTACCTGTTCCATTCATTGTTCTACTAGTCGAAAGTTACAAATAATTACCGATAAAGGATTAACCATTGGGGCTCATTGTTCACTTAAACTTGAAGAACAAAAAATTGGCGAATTGTACTGTTTGGATGCTTTGCATATATGTTTCTTAGACTATATACAAGCAATATATACAATTATTTCATCCGTCTACCTGTTCCATTCATTGTTCTACTTGTCGAATGTTACAAATAATTTCCGTTAAGGGATTAACAAAGGGGATCGTAGTTTACTTAAACTTGAAGAACAAAAAATTGGCGAATTGTACTGTTTGGATGCTTTGCATATATGTTTCTTAGACTATTTAGAAGCAATATATAGAATGATTTCACCCGTCTACCTGTTCGATTCATTGTTCTACTTGTCGAAAGTTACAAATAATTTCCATTTCATGATTATCAATGGGGCTCGCTGTTCACTTAAACTTGAAGAACAAAAAATTGGCGAATTGTACTGTTTGGATGCTTTGCATATATGTTTCTTAGACTATATAGAAGCAATATATATAATGATTTCAACCGTCTACCTGTTCCATTCATTGTTCTACTTGTCGAAAGTTACAAATAATTTCCGTTAAGGGATTAACAATGGGGATCGTAGTTTACTTAAACTTGAAGAACAAAAAATTGGCGAATTGTACTGTTTGGATGCTTTGCATACATGTTTCTTAGACTATATAGAAGCAATATATACAATGATTTCAACCGTCTACCTATTTCATTCATTGTTCTACTTTCCGAAATTTACAAATAATTTCCTTTAAAGGATTAACAATGGAGCTCGTAGTTCACTTAAACTTGAAGAACAAAAAATTGGCGAATGGTACTGTTCGGATGCTTTGCATATATGTTTCTTAAACTATATGGAAGCAATATATACAAAGATTTCAACCGTCTGTGTGTTCCAATCATTGTTCTACTTGTAGAAAGTTACAATTAATTTCCGATAAAGGATTAACAATGGGGCTCATTGTTCACTTAAACTTGAAGAACAAAAAATTGGCGAATTGTACTGTTTGGATTCTTTGCATATACAGTGACCGAAATAATGATAGGTTCACTTTAATTTCCGGGCATAAAAGAATGTTTTATGTAGTATTTTTGATTTTATTTGGTAATATTTATTCTTTCTAACACAATTAACAAGACACACGGTTAAATTGAATAACAGAATGTTTATTAAGGTCCATTACAGTATTTTACCACAAAACTTAAATATTAGGTGCGAAATAAACATAGGTTCATAATATATTTTTACATAAAAAATTGAATCAATAGAAAAATATAAATAATTTAGTATTTAGTTTGTCCTCCTTTGTTCTTTATTACTTCAAATATTCTCTTTGGCATTGTCTCGATTAGTTTTTGCAATGTCTCTGATTGAATTTGAGACCATGCCTCTCTGATGCCATTTTTTAATTCAGAGACATTGCAATACTGCTTGCCATTGGCGTAAACCTTACGTGCTAAAATTCCCCAAAGATTTTCAATGGGATTTAAATCTGGACTTCTTGATGGCCAAGGTAAAACTTCAACTTTTACCCTCTCAAACCAGGTTTTAATAGCCTTTACCCTATGTATTGCAGCATTATCGTGCTGAAATATGAAGTTAGGGCCACCAATATTGTCTCCGTATTCATCCAGAACATATTCCAGCAGTTCCTGGTATTTTTCGGCATTTGCTTTTGGCGGAAACCACATAATCGGGGTCTTACCGTTATACCCAAATGCAGCCCAAACCATCACACTACCTCCTCCATGGACTCTTGTCATTTTCATATCTTTTTGGTCTCGCAAATCATGCCAATAGTAGTGAAATCCGTCTGGACCATCTAAATTAAACTTCTTCTCGTCTGAGAAGATAATCGTTTTCCACTTTTCGGTCCATGACATACGATTTTCAGCGAATTTCAATCTTTCTTCTTTGTGGAATTTGGTTAGCGGTGGTTTCTTCGCTCTTTTGGTGTACCTCAATGTTCCACTTCAACTTAGAACTTGTTGTACACGTCGAACACCCACTGGCAAATCTAACTTTATCTTTATTTGAGACGCATTTAGTTTTTTTTGTCGTGCTTCTTGAAAAATTTTGCCTTTTTCCCTTTGACTTAATTTTTTTAGACGGCCCGTAGATGTTTTAGTGCCGTATTTTTCTCTTAATTTTAGAAAATTATTTACAACATTTAATGACCTTTCAATGGTCCTTGCAATTTGTCTATTTGAGAGACCTGTATTGTGGTAAGCCATAATTTGGCCCTTTTCATTATCATTCAGTGGTTTACCACGCCCCATTATGCTTTAAAAGTATTAAAACCACATGAAATATTTTTTAAAATGTTGAAACATTATAAATCTTTGAACTTATCATACAAAACTGTTAAACAAATAGCGCTATCAAAGTTATTTTTTAAATATTTCACCGTGAACCTAATATTATTTCGTATCTTATACACGACACTTTCTGCAATGACGTCTATAACTGTATGTTTTTTCACTAAGGCTTTTGATATAAAGTCAGTGCTTGCATAGTGAGTAGAATATATTCTTGCGGAATCATTACAAATGTCCCAATACGCTTCCGACATCGTAAACAAAAGAAAATATAATAAACAAGCCAACGCAGATTGTGAACCTATCATTATTTCGGCCACTGTATGTTTCGTAGACTATATAGAAGCAATATATACAATGATTTCAACCGTCTACATGATCCATTCATTGTTCTACTTGTCGAAATTTACAAATAATTTCCTTTAAAGGATTAACAATTGGGCTCGTAGTTCACTTAAACTTGAAGAACAAAAAATTGGCGATTGTTACTGTTTAGATGCTTCGCATATATGTTTCTTAGATTATATAGAAGCAATATATCCAAAGATTTCAACCGTCTACCAGTTCCATTCATTGTTCTACTTGTCGAAAATTACAAATAATTACCGATAAAGGATTAACCATTGGGGCTCATTGTTCACTTAAACTTGAAGAACAAAAAATTCGCGAATTGTACTGTTTGGATGCTTTGCATATATGTTTCTTAGACTATATAGAAGCAATATATACAAAGATTTCAACCGTCTACCTGTTCCATTCATTGTTCTACTTGTCGAAAGTTACAAATAATTTCCTATAAAGGATTAACAATGGGGCTCATTGTTCAGTTAAACTTGAAGGACAAAAAATTGGCGAATGTTACTGTTTGGATGCTTTGCGTACATGTTTCTTAGACTATATGGAAGCAATATATACAAGGATTTCAACCGTCTACCTGTTCCATTCATTGTTCTACTTGTCGAAAGTTACAAATAATTACCGATAAAGGATTAACCATTGGGGCTCATTGTTCACTTAAACTTGAAGAACAAAAAATTGGCGAATTGTATTTTTTGGATGCTTTGCATATATGTTTCTTAGACTATATAGAAGCAATATATACAATGATTTCAACCGTCTACCTATTTCATTCATTGTTCTACTTTCCGAAATTTACAAATAATTTCCTTTAAAGGATTAACAATGGAGCTCGTAGTTCACTTAAACTTGAAGAGCTAAAAATTGGCGATTTGTACTGTTTGGACGCTTTGCATATATGTTTCTTGGACTATATAGAAGCAATATATGCAATGATTTCAACAGTCTACCTGTTCCATTCATTGTTCTACTTGTCGAAATTTACAAATAATTTCCGATAAAGGATTAACAATGGGGCTCATTGTTCACTTAAACTTGAAGAACAAAAAATTGACGAATTGTACTGTTTGGATGCTTTGCATATATGTTTCTTAGACTATATAGAAGCAACATATACAATGATTTCAACAGTGTACCTGTTCCATTCATTGTTCTACTTGTCGAAATTTACAAATAATTTCCGATAAAGGATTAACAATGGGGCTCATTGTTCACTTAAACTTGAAGAACAAAAAATTGGCGAATTGTATTGTTTGGATGCTTTGCATATATGTTTCATAGACTATATAGAAGCAATATATACAAAGATTTCAACCGTCTACCTGTTCCATTCATTGTTCTACTTGTCGAAAGTTACAAATAATTTCCGATAAAGGATTAACAATGGGTCTCATTGTTCACTTAAACTTGAAGAACAATAAATTGGCGAATGGTACTGTTTGGTTGCTTTGCATATATGTTTCTTAGACCTTATAGAAGCAATATATACAAAGATTTCAACCGTCTACCTGTTCCATTCATTGTTCTACTTGTCGATAGATGCAAATAATTTCCGTTAAGGGATTAACAATGGGGATCGTAGTTTACTTAAACTGGAAGAACAAGAAATTGACGAATTGTACTGTTTGGATGCTTTGCATATATGTTTCTTAGACTATATAGAAGCAATATATACAATGATTTCAACCGTCTACCTATTCCATTCATTGTTCTACTTGCCGAAATTTACAAATAATTTCCTTTAAAGGATTAACAATGGGGCTCGTAGTTCACTTAAACTTGAAGAACAAAAAATTGGCGAATGGTACTATTTGGATGCTTTGAATATATGTTTCTTATATTATATAGAAGCAATATATACAAATATTTCAACCGTCTACCTGTTCCATTCATTGTTCGACTTGTCGAAAATTACAAATAATTTCCGATAAAGGATTAACCATTGGGGCTCATTGTTCACTTAAACTTGAAGACCAAAAAATTGGCGAATGGTACTGTTTGGATGTTTTGCGTACATGTTTCTTAGACTATATGGAAGCAATATATACAAAGATTTCAACCGTCTACCTGTTCCAATCATTGTTCTACTTGTCGAAAGCTACAAATAATTTCCGATAACGGATTAACCATTGGGGCTCATTGTTCACTTAACCTTGAAGAACAAAAAATTGGCGAATTGTACTGTTTGGATGCTTTGCATATATGTTTCTTCGACTATATAGAAGCAATATATACAAAGATTTCAATCGTCTACCTGTTCCATTCATTGATCTACTTGTCGAAAGTTACAAATAATTTCCGATAAAGGATTAACAATGGGTCTCATTGTTCACTTAAACTTGAAGAACAAAAAAGTGGCGAATGGTACTGTTTGGATGCTTTGCATATATGTTTCTTAGACTATATGGAAGCAATATATACAAAGATTTCAACCGTCTACGTGTTCCAATCATTGTTCTACTTGTAGAAAGTTACAATTAATTTCCGTTAAAGGATTAAAAATGGGGCTCGTAGTTCACTTAAACTTGAAGAACAAATAATTGGCGAATTGTACTGTTTGGATGATTTGCATATATGTTTCTTAGACTTTATAGAAGCAATATATACAAAGATTTCAACCGTCTACCTGTTCCATTCATTGTTCTACTTGTCGAAAGTTACAAATAATTTCCGTTAAGGGATTAACAATGGGGATCGTAGTTTACTTAAACTTGAAGAACAAAAAATTGGCGAATTGTACTGTTTGGATGCTTTGCATATATGTTTCTTAGACTATATAGAAAGAATATATACAATGATTTCAACCGTCTACCTATTCCATTCATTGTTCTACTTGCCGAAATTTACAAATAATTTCCTTTAAAGGATTAACAATGGGGCTCATTGTTCACTTAAACTTGAAGAACGAAAAATTGTCGAATGGTACTGTTTGGATGCTTTGCCTAGATGTTTCTTAGACTATTTAGAAGCAATATATAGAAAGATTTCACCCGTCTACCTGTACTATTCATTGTTCTACTTGTAGAAAGTTACAAATAATTACCATTTCATGATTATCAATGGGGCTCGCTGTTCACTTAATCTTGAAGATCAAAAAATTGGCGACTGGTACTGTTTGGATGCTTTGCATATATGTTTCTTAGACTATATAGAAGCAATATATACAATGATTTCAACAGTATACCTGTTTCATTCATTGTTCTACTTGTCGAAAGTTACAAATAAATTCCTTTAAAGGATTAACAATGGGGCTCGTAGTTCACTTACACTTGAAGAACAAAAAATTGGCGAATGGTACTGTTTGGATGCTTTGCATATATGTTTCTTATACTATATAGAAGCAATATATACAAAGATTTCAACCGTCTACCTGTTCCATTCAATGTTCTACTTGTCGAAAGTTACAAATAATTTCCGATAAAGGATTAACAATGGGGCTCGTAGTTCACTTACACTTGAAGAACAAAAAATTGGCGAATGGTACTGTTTGGATGCTTTGCATATATGTTTCTTATACTATATAGAAGCAATATATACAAAGATTTCAACCGTCTACCTGTTCCATTCATTGTTCTACTTGTCGAAAGTTACAAATAATTTCCGTTAAGGGATTAACAATGGGGATCGTAGTTTACTTAAACTTGAAGAACAAAAAATTGGCGAATTGTACTGTTTGGATGCTTTGCATAGATGTTTCTTAGACTATTTAGAAGCAATATATAGAAAGATTTCACCCGTATACCTGTACTATTCATTGTTCTACTTGTAGAAAGTTACAAATAGTTTCCATTTCATGATTATCAATGGGGCTCGCTGTTCACTTAAATTTGAAGATCAAAAAATTGGCGATTGTTACTGTTTAGATGCTTTGCATATATGTTTCTTAGATTATATAGAAGCAATATATACAAAGATTTCAACCGTCTACCAGTTCCATTCATTGTTCTACTTGTCGAAAGTTACAAATAATTACCGATAAAGGATTAACCATTGGGGCTCATTGTTCACTTAAACTTGAAGAACAAAAAATTGGCGAATTGTACTGTTTGGGTGCTTTGCATATATGTTTCTTAGACTATATAGAAGCAATGTATACAAAGATTTCAACCGTCTACCTGTTCCATTCATTGTTCTACTAGTCGAAAGTTACAAATAATTACCGATAAAGGATTAACCATTGGGGCTCATTGTTCACTTAAACTTGAAGAACAAAAAATTGGCGAATTGTACTGTTTGGATGCTTTGCATATATGTTTCTTAGACTATATACAAGCAATATATACAATGATTTCATCCGTCTACCTGTTCCATTCATTGTTCTACTTGTCGAATGTTACAAATAATTTCCGTTAAGGGATTAACAAAGGGGATCGTAGTTTACTTAAACTTGAAGAACAAAAAATTGGCGAATTGTACTGTTTGGATGCTTTGCATAGATGTTTCTTAGACTATTTAGAAGCAATATATAGAAAGATTTCACCCGTATACCTGTACTATTCATTGTTCTACTTGTAGAAAGTTACAAATAGTTTCCATTTCATGATTATCAATGGGGCTCGCTGTTCACTTAAATTGGAAGATCAAAAAATTGGCGATTGTTACTGTTTAGATGCTTTGCATATATGTTTCTTAGATTATATAGAAGCAATATATACAAAGATTTCAACCGTCTACCAGTTCCATTCATTGTTCTACTTGTCGAAAGTTACAAATAATTACCGATAAAGGATTAACCATTGGGGCTCATTGTTCACTTAAACTTGAAGAACAAAAAATTGGCGAATTGTACTGTTTGGGTGCTTTGCATATATGTTTCTTAGACTATATAGAAGCAATATATATAATGATTTCAACCGTCTACCTGTTCCATTCATTGTTCTACTTGTCGAAAGTTACAAATAATTTCCGTTAAGGGATTAACAATGGGGCTCATTGTTCACTTAAACTTGAAGAACAAAAAATTGGCGAATTGTACTGTTTGGACGCTTTGCATATATGTTTCTTGGACTATATAGAAGCAACATATACAATGATTTCAACAGTGTACCTGTTCCATTCATTGTTCTACTTGTCGAAAGTTACAAATAATTTCCTTTAAAGGATTAACAATGGGGCTCGTTGTTCACTTAAACTTGAAGAACAATAAATTGGAGAATTGTACTGTTTGGATGCTTTTCATATATGTTTCTTAGACTATATAGAAGCAACATATACAAAGATTTCAACCGTCTACCTGTTCCATTCATTGTTCTACTTGTCGAAAGTTACAAATAATTTCCGTTAAGGGATTAACAATGGGGATCGTAGTTTACTTAAACTTGAAGAACAAAAAATTGGCGAATTGTACTGTTTGGATGCTTTGCATAGATGTTTCTTAGACTATTTAGAAGCAATATATAGAAAGATTTCACCCGTATACCAGTACTATTCATTGTTCTACTTGTAGAAAGTTACAAATAGTTTCCATTTCATGATTATCAATGGGGCTCGCTGTTCACTTAAATTTGAAGATCAAAAAATTGGCGATTGTTACTGTTTAGATGCTTTGCATATATGTTTCTTAGATTATATAGAAGCAATATATACAAAGATTTCAACCGTCTACCAGTTCCATTCATTGTTCTACTTGTCGAAAGTTACAAATAATTACCGATAAAGGATTAACCATTGGGGCTCATTGTTCACTTAAACTTGAAGAACAAAAAATTGGCGAATTGTACTGTTTGGGTGCTTTGCATATATGTTTCTTAGACTATATAAAAGCAATGTATACAAAGATTTCAACCGTCTACCTGTTCCATTCATTGTTCTACTAGTCGAAAGTTACAAATAATTACCGATAAAGGATTAACCATTGGGGCTCATTATTCACTTAAACTTGAAGAACAAAAAATTGGCGAATTGTACTGTTTGGATGCTTTGCATATATGTTTCTTAGACTATATACAAGCAATATATACAATGATTTCATCCGTCTACCTGTTCCATTCATTGTTCTACTTGTCGAATGTTACAAATAATTTCCGTTAAGGGATTAACAAAGGGGATCGTAGTTTACTTAAACTTGAAGAACAAAAAATTGGCGAATTGTACTGTTTGGATGCTTTGCATATATGTTTCTTAGACTATTTAGAAGCAATATATAGAATGATTTCACCCGTCTACCTGTTCGATTCATTGTTCTACTTGTCGAAAGTTACAAATAATTTCCATTTCATGATTATCAATGGGGCTCGCTGTTCACTTAAACTTGAAGAACAAAAAATTGGCGAATTGTACTGTTTGGATGCTTTGCATATATGTTTCTTAGACTATATAGAAGCAATATATATAATGATTTCAACCGTCTACCTGTTCCATTCATTGTTCTACTTGTCGAAAGTTACAAATAATTTCCGTTAAGGGATTAACAATGGGGATCGTAGTTTACTTAAACTTGAAGAACAAAAAATTGGCGAATTGTACTGTTTGGATGCTTTGCATACATGTTTCTTAGACTATATAGAAGCAATATATACAATGATTTCAACCGTCTACCTATTTCATTCATTGTTCTACTTTCCGAAATTTACAAATAATTTCCTTTAAAGGATTAACAATGGAGCTCGTAGTTCACTTAAACTTGAAGAACAAAAAATTGGCGAATGGTACTGTTCGGATGCTTTGCATATATGTTTCTTAAACTATATGGAAGCAATATATACAAAGATTTCAACCGTCTGTGTGTTCCAATCATTGTTCTACTTGTAGAAAGTTACAATTAATTTCCGATAAAGGATTAACAATGGGGCTCATTGTTCACTTAAACTTGAAGAACAAAAAATTGGCGAATTGTACTGTTTGGATTCTTTGCATATACAGTGACCGAAATAATGATAGGTTCACTTTAATTTCCGGGCATAAAAGAATGTTTTATGTAGTATTTTTGATTTTATTTGGTAATATTTATTCTTTCTAACACAATTAACAAGACACACGGTTAAATTGAATAACAGAATGTTTATTAAGGTCCATTACAGTATTTTACCACAAAACTTAAATATTAGGTGCGAAATAAACATAGGTTCATAATATATTTTTACATAAAAAATTGAATCAATAGAAAAATATAAATAATTTAGTATTTAGTTTGTCCTCCTTTGTTCTTTATTACTTCAAATATTCTCTTTGGCATTGTCTCGATTAGTTTTTGCAATGTCTCTGATTGAATTTGAGACCATGCCTCTCTGATGCCATTTTTTAATTCAGAGACATTGCAATACTGCTTGCCATTGGCGTAAACCTTACGTGCTAAAATTCCCCAAAGATTTTCAATGGGATTTAAATCTGGACTTCTTGATGGCCAAGGTAAAACTTCAACTTTTACCCTCTCAAACCAGGTTTTAATAGCCTTTACCCTATGTATTGCAGCATTATCGTGCTGAAATATGAAGTTAGGGCCACCAATATTGTCTCCGTATTCATCCAGAACATATTCCAGCAGTTCCTGGTATTTTTCGGCATTTGCTTTTGGCGGAAACCACATAATCGGGGTCTTACCGTTATACCCAAATGCAGCCCAAACCATCACACTACCTCCTCCATGGACTCTTGTCATTTTCATATCTTTTTGGTCTCGCAAATCATGCCAATAGTAGTGAAATCCGTCTGGACCATCTAAATTAAACTTCTTCTCGTCTGAGAAGATAATCGTTTTCCACTTTTCGGTCCATGACATACGATTTTCAGCGAATTTCAATCTTTCTTCTTTGTGGAATTTGGTTAGCGGTGGTTTCTTCGCTCTTTTGGTGTACCTCAATGTTCCACTTCAACTTAGAACTTGTTGTACACGTCGAACACCCACTGGCAAATCTAACTTTATCTTTATTTGAGACGCATTTAGTTTTTTTTGTCGTGCTTCTTGAAAAATTTTGCCTTTTTCCCTTTGACTTAATTTTTTTAGACGGCCCGTAGATGTTTTAGTGCCGTATTTTTCTCTTAATTTTAGAAAATTATTTACAACATTTAATGACCTTTCAATGGTCCTTGCAATTTGTCTATTTGAGAGACCTGTATTGTGGTAAGCCATAATTTGGCCCTTTTCATTATCATTCAGTGGTTTACCACGCCCCATTATGCTTTAAAAGTATTAAAACCACATGAAATATTTTTTAAAATGTTGAAACATTATAAATCTTTGAACTTATCATACAAAACTGTTAAACAAATAGCGCTATCAAAGTTATTTTTTAAATATTTCACCGTGAACCTAATATTATTTCGTATCTTATACACGACACTTTCTGCAATGACGTCTATAACTGTATGTTTTTTCACTAAGGCTTTTGATATAAAGTCAGTGCTTGCATAGTGAGTAGAATATATTCTTGCGGAATCATTACAAATGTCCCAATACGCTTCCGACATCGTAAACAAAAGAAAATATAATAAACAAGCCAACGCAGATTGTGAACCTATCATTATTTCGGCCACTGTATGTTTCGTAGACTATATAGAAGCAATATATACAATGATTTCAACCGTCTACATGATCCATTCATTGTTCTACTTGTCGAAATTTACAAATAATTTCCTTTAAAGGATTAACAATTGGGCTCGTAGTTCACTTAAACTTGAAGAACAAAAAATTGGCGATTGTTACTGTTTAGATGCTTCGCATATATGTTTCTTAGATTATATAGAAGCAATATATACAAAGATTTCAACCGTCTACCAGTTCCATTCATTGTTCTACTTGTCGAAAATTACAAATAATTACCGATAAAGGATTAACCATTGGGGCTCATTGTTCACTTAAACTTGAAGAACAAAAAATTCGCGAATTGTACTGTTTGGATGCTTTGCATATATGTTTCTTAGACTATATAGAAGCAATATATACAAAGATTTCAACCGTCTACCTGTTCCATTCATTGTTCTACTTGTCGAAAGTTACAAATAATTTCCTATAAAGGATTAACAATGGGGCTCATTGTTCAGTTAAACTTGAAGGACAAAAAATTGGCGAATGTTACTGTTTGGATGCTTTGCGTACATGTTTCTTAGACTATATGGAAGCAATATATACAAGGATTTCAACCGTCTACCTGTTCCATTCATTGTTCTACTTGTCGAAAGTTACAAATAATTACCGATAAAGGATTAACCATTGGGGCTCATTGTTCACTTAAACTTGAAGAACAAAAAATTGGCGAATTGTATTTTTTGGATGCTTTGCATATATGTTTCTTAGACTATATAGAAGCAATATATACAATGATTTCAACCGTCTACCTATTTCATTCATTGTTCTACTTTCCGAAATTTACAAATAATTTCCTTTAAAGGATTAACAATGGAGCTCGTAGTTCACTTAAACTTGAAGAGCTAAAAATTGGCGATTTGTACTGTTTGGACGCTTTGCATATATGTTTCTTGGACTATATAGAAGCAATATATGCAATGATTTCAACAGTCTACCTGTTCCATTCATTGTTCTACTTGTCGAAATTTACAAATAATTTCCGATAAAGGATTAACAATGGGGCTCATTGTTCACTTAAACTTGAAGAACAAAAAATTGACGAATTGTACTGTTTGGATGCTTTGCATATATGTTTCTTAGACTATATAGAAGCAACATATACAATGATTTCAACAGTGTACCTGTTCCATTCATTGTTCTACTTGTCGAAATTTACAAATAATTTCCGATAAAGGATTAACAATGGGGCTCATTGTTCACTTAAACTTGAAGAACAAAAAATTGGCGAATTGTATTGTTTGGATGCTTTGCATATATGTTTCATAGACTATATAGAAGCAATATATACAAAGATTTCAACCGTCTACCTGTTCCATTCATTGTTCTACTTGTCGAAAGTTACAAATAATTTCCGATAAAGGATTAACAATGGGTCTCATTGTTCACTTAAACTTGAAGAACAATAAATTGGCGAATGGTACTGTTTGGTTGCTTTGCATATATGTTTCTTAGACCTTATAGAAGCAATATATACAAAGATTTCAACCGTCTACCTGTTCCATTCATTGTTCTACTTGTCGATAGATGCAAATAATTTCCGTTAAGGGATTAACAATGGGGATCGTAGTTTACTTAAACTGGAAGAACAAGAAATTGACGAATTGTACTGTTTGGATGCTTTGCATATATGTTTCTTAGACTATATAGAAGCAATATATACAATGATTTCAACCGTCTACCTATTCCATTCATTGTTCTACTTGCCGAAATTTACAAATAATTTCCTTTAAAGGATTAACAATGGGGCTCGTAGTTCACTTAAACTTGAAGAACAAAAAATTGGCGAATGGTACTATTTGGATGCTTTGAATATATGTTTCTTATATTATATAGAAGCAATATATACAAATATTTCAACCGTCTACCTGTTCCATTCATTGTTCGACTTGTCGAAAATTACAAATAATTTCCGATAAAGGATTAACCATTGGGGCTCATTGTTCACTTAAACTTGAAGACCAAAAAATTGGCGAATGGTACTGTTTGGATGTTTTGCGTACATGTTTCTTAGACTATATGGAAGCAATATATACAAAGATTTCAACCGTCTACCTGTTCCAATCATTGTTCTACTTGTCGAAAGCTACAAATAATTTCCGATAACGGATTAACCATTGGGGCTCATTGTTCACTTAACCTTGAAGAACAAAAAATTGGCGAATTGTACTGTTTGGATGCTTTGCATATATGTTTCTTCGACTATATAGAAGCAATATATACAAAGATTTCAATCGTCTACCTGTTCCATTCATTGATCTACTTGTCGAAAGTTACAAATAATTTCCGATAAAGGATTAACAATGGGTCTCATTGTTCACTTAAACTTGAAGAACAAAAAAGTGGCGAATGGTACTGTTTGGATGCTTTGCATATATGTTTCTTAGACTATATGGAAGCAATATATACAAAGATTTCAACCGTCTACGTGTTCCAATCATTGTTCTACTTGTAGAAAGTTACAATTAATTTCCGTTAAAGGATTAACAATGGGGCTCGTAGTTCACTTAAACTTGAAGAACAAATAATTGGCGAATTGTACTGTTTGGATGATTTGCATATATGTTTCTTAGACTTTATAGAAGCAATATATACAAAGATTTCAACCGTCTACCTGTTCCATTCATTGTTCTACTTGTCGAAAGTTACAAATAATTTCCGTTAAGGGATTAACAATGGGGATCGTAGTTTACTTAAACTTGAAGAACAAAAAATTGGCGAATTGTACTGTTTGGATGCTTTGCATATATGTTTCTTAGACTATATAGAAAGAATATATACAATGATTTCAACCGTCTACCTATTCCATTCATTGTTCTACTTGCCGAAATTTACAAATAATTTCCTTTAAAGGATTAACAATGGGGCTCATTGTTCACTTAAACTTGAAGAACGAAAAATTGTCGAATGGTTCTGTTTGGATGCTTTGCCTAGATGTTTCTTAGACTATTTAGAAGCAATATATAGAAAGATTTCACCCGTCTACCTGTACTATTCATTGTTCTACTTGTAGAAAGTTACAAATAATTACCATTTCATGATTATCAATGGGGCTCGCTGTTCACTTAATCTTGAAGATCAAAAAATTGGCGACTGGTACTGTTTGGATGCTTTGCATATATGTTTCTTAGATTATATAGAAGCAATATATACAATGATTTCAACAGTCTACCTGTTTCATTCATTGTTCTACTTGTCGATAGTTACAAATAAATTCCTTTAAAGGATTAACAATGGGGCTCGTAGTTCACTTACACTTGAAGAAAAAAAATTGGCGAATGGTACTGTTTGGATGCTTTGCATATATGTTTCTTATACTATATAGAAGCAATATATACAAAGATTTCAACCGTCTACCTGTTCCATTCAATGTTCTACTTGTCGAAAGTTACAAATAATTTCCGATAAAGGATTAACAATGGGGCTCATTGTTCACTTAAACTTGAAGAACAAAAAATTGGCGAATTGTACTGTTTGGACGCTTTGCATATATGTTTCTTGGACTATATAGAAGCAACATATACAATGATTTCAACAGTGTACCTGTTCCATTCATTGTTCTACTTGTCGAAAGTTACAAATAATTTCCGATAAAGGATTAACAATGGGGCTCATTGTTCACTTAAACTTGAAGAACAAAAAATTGGCGAATTGTACTGTTTGGATGCTTTGCATATATGTTTCTTCGACTATATAGAAGCAATATATGCAAAGATTTCAATCGTCTACCTGTTCCATTCATTGATCTACTTGTCGAAAGTTACAAATAATTTCCGATAAAGGATTAACAATGGGTCTCATTGTTCACTTAAACTTGAAGAACAAAAAATTGGCGAATGGTACTGTTTGGATGCTTTGCATATATGTTTCTTAGACTATATGGAAGCAATATATACAAAGATTTCAACCGTCTACGTGTTCCAATCATTGTTCTACTTGTAGAAAGTTACAATTAATTTCCGTTAAAGGATTAACAATGGGGCTCGTAGTTCACTTAAACTTGAAGAATAAATAATTGGCGAATTGTACTGTTTGGATGATTTGCATATATGTTTCTTAGACTTTATAGAAGCAATATATACAAAGATTTCAACCGTCTACCTGTTCCATTCATTGTTCTACTTGTCGAAAGTTACAAATAATTTCCGTTAAGGGATTAACAATGGGGATCGTAGTTTACTTAAACTTGAAGAACAAGAAATTGGCGAATTGTACTGTTTGGATGCTTTGCATATATGTTTCTTAGACTATATAGAAGCAATATATACAATGATTTCAACCGTCAACCTATTCCATTCATTGTTCTACTTGCCGAAATTTACAAATAATTTCCTTTAAAGGATTAACAATGGGGCTCGTAGTTCACTTAAACTTGAAGAACAAAAAATTGGCGAATGGTACTATTTGGATGCTTTGAATATATGTTTCTTATATTATATAGAAGCAATATATACAAATATTTCAACCGTCTACCTGTTCCATTCATTGTTCGACTTGTCGAAAATTACAAATAATTTCCTTTAAAGGATTAACAATGGGGCTCGTAGTTCACTTAAACTTGAAGAACAAAAAATTGGCGAATGGTACTGTTTGGATGCTTTGCATATATGTTTCTTAGACTATATAGAAGCAATATATACATTGATTTCAACCGGCTACCTGTTCCATTCATTGTTCTACTTGTCGAAAGTTACAATTAATTTCCGTTAAAGGATTAACAATGGGGCTCGTAGTTCACTTAAACTTGAAGAACAAAAAAGTGGCGAATGGTACTGTTTGGATGCTTTGCATATATGTTTCTTAGATTATATAGAAGCAATATATACAATGATTTCAACCGTCTACCTGATCCATTCATTGTTCTACTTGTCGAAAGTTACAAATAATTTCCGATAAAGGATTAACAATGGGTCTCATTGTTCACTTAAACTTGAAGAACAATAAATTGGCGAATGGTACTGTTTGGTTGCTTTGCATATATGTTTCTTAGACCTTATAGAAGCAATATATACAAAGATTTCAACCGTCTACCTGTTCCATTCATTGTTCTACTTGTCGATAGATGCAAATAATTTCCGTTAAGGGATTAACAATGGGGATCGTAGTTTACTTAAACTGGAAGAACAAGAAATTGACGAATTGTACTGTTTGGATGCTTTGCATATATGTTTCTTAGACTATATAGAAGCAATATATACAATGATTTCAACCGTCTACCTATTCCATTCATTGTTCTACTTGCCGAAATTTACAAATAATTTCCTTTAAAGGATTAACAATGGGGCTCGTAGTTCACTTAAACTTGAAGAACAAAAAATTGGCGAATGGTACTATTTGGATGCTTTGAATATATGTTTCTTATATTATATAGAAGCAATATATACAAATATTTCAACCGTCTACCTGTTCCATTCATTGTTCGACTTGTCGAAAATTACAAATAATTTCCGATAAAGGATTAACCATTGGGGCTCATTGTTCACTTAAACTTGAAGACCAAAAAATTGGCGAATGGTACTGTTTGGATGTTTTGCGTACATGTTTCTTAGACTATATGGAAGCAATATATACAAAGATTTCAACCGTCTACCTGTTCCAATCATTGTTCTACTTGTCGAAAGCTACAAATAATTTCCGATAACGGATTAACCATTGGGGCTCATTGTTCACTTAACCTTGAAGAACAAAAAATTGGCGAATTGTACTGTTTGGATGCTTTGCATATATGTTTCTTCGACTATATAGAAGCAATATATACAAAGATTTCAATCGTCTACCTGTTCCATTCATTGATCTACTTGTCGAAAGTTACAAATAATTTCCGATAAAGGATTAACAATGGGTCTCATTGTTCACTTAAACTTGAAGAACAAAAAAGTGGCGAATGGTACTGTTTGGATGCTTTGCATATATGTTTCTTAGACTATATGGAAGCAATATATACAAAGATTTCAACCGTCTACGTGTTCCAATCATTGTTCTACTTGTAGAAAGTTACAATTAATTTCCGTTAAAGGATTAACAATGGGGCTCGTAGTTCACTTAAACTTGAAGAACAAATAATTGGCGAATTGTACTGTTTGGATGATTTGCATATATGTTTCTTAGACTTTATAGAAGCAATATATACAAAGATTTCAACCGTCTACCTGTTCCATTCATTGTTCTACTTGTCGAAAGTTACAAATAATTTCCGTTAAGGGATTAACAATGGGGATCGTAGTTTACTTAAACTTGAAGAACAAAAAATTGGCGAATTGTACTGTTTGGATGCTTTGCATATATGTTTCTTAGACTATATAGAAAGAATATATACAATGATTTCAACCGTCTACCTATTCCATTCATTGTTCTACTTGCCGAAATTTACAAATAATTTCCTTTAAAGGATTAACAATGGGGCTCATTGTTCACTTAAACTTGAAGAACGAAAAATTGTCGAATGGTTCTGTTTGGATGCTTTGCCTAGATGTTTCTTAGACTATTTAGAAGCAATATATAGAAAGATTTCACCCGTCTACCTGTACTATTCATTGTTCTACTTGTAGAAAGTTACAAATAATTACCATTTCATGATTATCAATGGGGCTCGCTGTTCACTTAATCTTGAAGATCAAAAAATTGGCGACTGGTACTGTTTGGATGCTTTGCATATATGTTTCTTAGATTATATAGAAGCAATATATACAATGATTTCAACAGTCTACCTGTTTCATTCATTGTTCTACTTGTCGATAGTTACAAATAAATTCCTTTAAAGGATTAACAATGGGGCTCGTAGTTCACTTACACTTGAAGAAAAAAAATTGGCGAATGGTACTGTTTGGATGCTTTGCATATATGTTTCTTATACTATATAGAAGCAATATATACAAAGATTTCAACCGTCTACCTGTTCCATTCAATGTTCTACTTGTCGAAAGTTACAAATAATTTCCGATAAAGGATTAACAATGGGGCTCATTGTTCACTTAAACTTGAAGAACAAAAAATTGGCGAATTGTACTGTTTGGACGCTTTGCATATATGTTTCTTGGACTATATAGAAGCAACATATACAATGATTTCAACAGTGTACCTGTTCCATTCATTGTTCTACTTGTCGAAAGTTACAAATAATTTCCGATAAAGGATTAACAATGGGGCTCATTGTTCACTTAAACTTGAAGAACAAAAAATTGGCGAATTGTACTGTTTGGATGCTTTGCATATATGTTTCTTCGACTATATAGAAGCAATATATGCAAAGATTTCAATCGTCTACCTGTTCCATTCATTGATCTACTTGTCGAAAGTTACAAATAATTTCCGATAAAGGATTAACAATGGGGCTCATTGTTCACTTAAACTTGAAGAACAAAAAATTGGCGAATGGTACTGTTTGGATGCTTTGCATATATGTTTCTTAGACTATATGGAAGCAATATATACAAAGATTTCAACCGTCTACGTGTTCCAATCATTGTTCTACTTGTAGAAAGTTACAATTAATTTCCGTTAAAGGATTAACAATGGGGCTCGTAGTTCACTTAAACTTGAAGAATAAATAATTGGCGAATTGTACTGTTTGGATGATTTGCATATATGTTTCTTAGACTTTATAGAAGCAATATATACAAAGATTTCAACCGTCTACCTGTTCCATTCATTGTTCTACTTGTCGAAAGTTACAAATAATTTCCGTTAAGGGATTAACAATGGGGATCGTAGTTTACTTAAACTTGAAGAACAAGAAATTGGCGAATTGTACTGTTTGGATGCTTTGCATATATGTTTCTTAGACTATATAGAAGCAATATATACAATGATTTCAACCGTCAACCTATTCCATTCATTGTTCTACTTGCCGAAATTTACAAATAATTTCCTTTAAAGGATTAACAATGGGGCTCGTAGTTCACTTAAACTTGAAGAACAAAAAATTGGCGAATGGTACTATTTGGATGCTTTGAATATATGTTTCTTATATTATATAGAAGCAATATATACAAATATTTCAACCGTCTACCTGTTCCATTCATTGTTCGACTTGTCGAAAATTACAAATAATTTCCTTTAAAGGATTAACAATGGGGCTCGTAGTTCACTTAAACTTGAAGAACAAAAAATTGGCGAATGGTACTGTTTGGATGCTTTGCATATATGTTTCTTAGACTATATAGAAGCAATATATACATTGATTTCAACCGGCTACCTGTTCCATTCATTGTTCTACTTGTCGAAAGTTACAATTAATTTCCGTTAAAGGATTAACAATGGGGCTCGTAGTTCACTTAAACTTGAAGTACAAAAAATTGGCGAATTGTACTGTTTGGATGCTTTGCATATATGTTTCGTAGACTATATAGATGCAATATATACAATTTTTTCAACCGTCTACATGGTCCATTCATTGTTCTACTTGTCGAAATTTACAAATAATTTCCTTTAAAGGATTAACAATGGGGCTCGTAGTTCACTTAAACTTGAAGAACAAAAAATTGGCGAATGGTACTATTTGGATGCTTTGAATATATGTTTCTTATATTATATAGAAGCAATATATACAAATATTTCAACCGTCTACCTGTTCCATTCATTGTTCGACTTGTCGAAAATTACAAATAATTTCCGATAAAGGATTAACCATTGGGGCTCATTGTTCACTTAAACTTGAAGACCAAAAAATTGGCGAATGGTACTGTTTTGATGCTTTGCGTACATGTTTCTTAGACTATATGGAAGCAATATATACAAAGATTTCAACCGTCTACGTGTTCCAATTATTGTTCTACTTGTCGAAATTTACACATAATTTCCTTTAAAGGATTAACAATGGGGCTCGTTGTTAACTTAAACTTGAAGAACAATAAATTGGCGAATTGTACTGTTTGGATGCTTTGCATATATGTTTCTTAGACTATATAGAAGCAATATATACAAAGATTTCAACCGTCTACCTGTTCCATTCATTGTTCTACTTGTCGAAATTTACAAATAATTTCCTTTAAAGGATTAACAATGGGACTCGTTGTTCACTTAAACTTGAAGAACAAAAAAGTGGCGAATGGTACTGTTTGGATGCTTTGCATATATGTTTCTTAGATTATATAGAAGCAATATATACAATGATTTCAACCGTCTACCTGATCCATTCATTGTTCTACTTGTCGAAAGTTACAAATAATTTCCGATAAAGGATTAACAATGGGTCTCATTGTTCACTTAAACTTGAAGAACAATAAATTGGCGAATGGTACTGTTTGGTTGCTTTGCATATATGTTTCTTAGACCTTATAGAAGCAATATATACAAAGATTTCAACCGTCTACCTGTTCCATTCATTGTTCTACTTGTCGATAGATGCAAATAATTTCCGTTAAGGGATTAACAATGGGGATCGTAGTTTACTTAAACTGGAAGAACAAGAAATTGACGAATTGTACTGTTTGGATGCTTTGCATATATGTTTCTTAGACTATATAGAAGCAATATATACAATGATTTCAACCGTCTACCTATTCCATTCATTGTTCTACTTGCCGAAATTTACAAATAATTTCCTTTAAAGGATTAACAATGGGGCTCGTAGTTCACTTAAACTTGAAGAACAAAAAATTGGCGAATGGTACTATTTGGATGCTTTGAATATATGTTTCTTATATTATATAGAAGCAATATATACAAATATTTCAACCGTCTACCTGTTCCATTCATTGTTCGACTTGTCGAAAATTACAAATAATTTCCGATAAAGGATTAACCATTGGGGCTCATTGTTCACTTAAACTTGAAGACCAAAAAATTGGCGAATGGTACTGTTTGGATGTTTTGCGTACATGTTTCTTAGACTATATGGAAGCAATATATACAAAGATTTCAACCGTCTACCTGTTCCAATCATTGTTCTACTTGTCGAAAGCTACAAATAATTTCCGATAACGGATTAACCATTGGGGCTCATTGTTCACTTAACCTTGAAGAACAAAAAATTGGCGAATTGTACTGTTTGGATGCTTTGCATATATGTTTCTTCGACTATATAGAAGCAATATATACAAAGATTTCAATCGTCTACCTGTTCCATTCATTGATCTACTTGTCGAAAGTTACAAATAATTTCCGATAAAGGATTAACAATGGGTCTCATTGTTCACTTAAACTTGAAGAACAAAAAAGTGGCGAATGGTACTGTTTGGATGCTTTGCATATATGTTTCTTAGACTATATGGAAGCAATATATACAAAGATTTCAACCGTCTACGTGTTCCAATCATTGTTCTACTTGTAGAAAGTTACAATTAATTTCCGTTAAAGGATTAACAATGGGGCTCGTAGTTCACTTAAACTTGAAGAACAAATAATTGGCGAATTGTACTGTTTGGATGATTTGCATATATGTTTCTTAGACTTTATAGAAGCAATATATACAAAGATTTCAACCGTCTACCTGTTCCATTCATTGTTCTACTTGTCGAAAGTTACAAATAATTTCCGTTAAGGGATTAACAATGGGGATCGTAGTTTACTTAAACTTGAAGAACAAAAAATTGGCGAATTGTACTGTTTGGATGCTTTGCATATATGTTTCTTAGACTATATAGAAAGAATATATACAATGATTTCAACCGTCTACCTATTCCATTCATTGTTCTACTTGCCGAAATTTACAAATAATTTCCTTTAAAGGATTAACAATGGGGCTCATTGTTCACTTAAACTTGAAGAACGAAAAATTGTCGAATGGTTCTGTTTGGATGCTTTGCCTAGATGTTTCTTAGACTATTTAGAAGCAATATATAGAAAGATTTCACCCGTCTACCTGTACTATTCATTGTTCTACTTGTAGAAAGTTACAAATAATTACCATTTCATGATTATCAATGGGGCTCGCTGTTCACTTAATCTTGAAGATCAAAAAATTGGCGACTGGTACTGTTTGGATGCTTTGCATATATGTTTCTTAGATTATATAGAAGCAATATATACAATGATTTCAACAGTCTACCTGTTTCATTCATTGTTCTACTTGTCGATAGTTACAAATAAATTCCTTTAAAGGATTAACAATGGGGCTCGTAGTTCACTTACACTTGAAGAAAAAAAATTGGCGAATGGTACTGTTTGGATGCTTTGCATATATGTTTCTTATACTATATAGAAGCAATATATACAAAGATTTCAACCGTCTACCTGTTCCATTCAATGTTCTACTTGTCGAAAGTTACAAATAATTTCCGATAAAGGATTAACAATGGGGCTCATTGTTCACTTAAACTTGAAGAACAAAAAATTGGCGAATTGTACTGTTTGGACGCTTTGCATATATGTTTCTTGGACTATATAGAAGCAACATATACAATGATTTCAACAGTGTACCTGTTCCATTCATTGTTCTACTTGTCGAAAGTTACAAATAATTTCCGATAAAGGATTAACAATGGGGCTCATTGTTCACTTAAACTTGAAGAACAAAAAATTGGCGAATTGTACTGTTTGGATGCTTTGCATATATGTTTCTTCGACTATATAGAAGCAATATATGCAAAGATTTCAATCGTCTACCTGTTCCATTCATTGATCTACTTGTCGAAAGTTACAAATAATTTCCGATAAAGGATTAACAATGGGGCTCATTGTTCACTTAAACTTGAAGAACAAAAAATTGGCGAATGGTACTATTTGGATGCTTTGAATATATGTTTCTTATATTATATAGAAGCAATATATACAAATATTTCAACCGTCTACCTGTTCCATTCATTGTTCGACTTGTCGAAAATTACAAATAATTTCCTTTAAAGGATTAACAATGGGGCTCGTAGTTCACTTAAACTTGAAGAACAAAAAATTGGCGAATGGTACTGTTTGGATGCTTTGCATATATGTTTCTTAGACTATATAGAAGCAATATATACATTGATTTCAACCGGCTACCTGTTCCATTCATTGTTCTACTTGTCGAAAGTTACAATTAATTTCCGTTAAAGGATTAACAATGGGGCTCGTAGTTCACTTAAACTTGAAGTACAAAAAATTGGCGAATTGTACTGTTTGGATGCTTTGCATATATGTTTCGTAGACTATATAGATGCAATATATACAATTTTTTCAACCGTCTACATGGTCCATTCATTGTTCTACTTGTCGAAATTTACAAATAATTTCCTTTAAAGGATTAACAATGGGGCTCGTAGTTCACTTAAACTTGAAGAACAAAAAATTGGCGAATGGTACTATTTGGATGCTTTGAATATATGTTTCTTATATTATATAGAAGCAATATATACAAATATTTCAACCGTCTACCTGTTCCATTCATTGTTCGACTTGTCGAAAATTACAAATAATTTCCGATAAAGGATTAACCATTGGGGCTCATTGTTCACTTAAACTTGAAGACCAAAAAATTGGCGAATGGTACTGTTTTGATGCTTTGCGTACATGTTTCTTAGACTATATGGAAGCAATATATACAAAGATTTCAACCGTCTACGTGTTCCAATTATTGTTCTACTTGTCGAAATTTACACATAATTTCCTTTAAAGGATTAACAATGGGGCTCGTTGTTAACTTAAACTTGAAGAACAATAAATTGGCGAATTGTACTGTTTGGATGCTTTGCATATATGTTTCTTAGACTATATAGAAGCAATATATACAAAGATTTCAACCGTCTACCTGTTCCATTCATTGTTCTACTTGTCGAAATTTACAAATAATTTCC